>SJYX01009822.1:0-11320 GCA_006410675.1 Oreotragus oreotragus
GATGAGATGGTTGGATGGCATCACCAACTCAATGGACATGAGTTTGAGCAAGCTCTGGGAGTTGGTAATGAACAGCAAGGCCTGGCATGCTGCAGTCCATGGGGTCGCAAAGAGTCAGACATGACTGAACGACTAACCTGAACTGCTCAAACCAAAACCAAGGAGTCATTTTGACATCCCCTAATTTTTCATTCCCTGTTAGCAAATTATGTGGCCTCTGGTTAATATGTGTCCAGAAAGCAACTGCTTCCCCTGCCACCAAGGCCACTTAACTGCCCCAGGCCACCACCTCTCCCTTGTATTTTTCAGTAGACTCCAAACTGATCTTGTCCTCCTAAGCCCTGGGCCTTTTTAGTTTGTTTTCAATTTGGTGGCCAGAATGGTTCTGTTCAGATGTAAGTCAAATACGTTCATGGGGTTCTCAAGAGCAGGATGAGAAGGGTCAACAAAGGATGAGATGGTTGGATGGCATCATCAGCTCAATGGATCTGAGTCTGAGCAAACTCTGGGAGATAGTGAATGACAGGGAAGCCTGATGTGCTGTGGACTCTGGAGTCACAAAGAGTCGGACACAACTGAACAACTGAGCAATAAGTGCGTTATGCCTTTGCTTCCCATTTCACTCACAGTAAAAGGCAAAGTCCCTGCTCTGAGAATACAAGGAGCCCACATCCCCTCTGCCTTCTGCTCTTCTGCTTTGCTCCTTCCTCATGTCACTTTGTCTGCTGAGTTCCTCGTTTTTCCTTGAGTATGTCAAGCTTGTTCCTGACTGACTGTCTTCACATTCGCTTTTCCTGCTGTCTGAACAACTCTTCCTTCCGGAAGACTCAACTTGGCTTCCTTGTATTTTTCAAGTCTTTACTCAAAAATCCTATTCTTGATTAAAAAGTGAGCAGAAGACCTGAATAGACATTTTCCTGAAGAAGACATGCAGATGGCCAAAGGGCACAAGAAAAGATGCTCAACATGGTTGCTTATCAGAGAAATGCGAATCTAAACCTCAATGAGGTATCCCCTCACATCTACCAGAAGGCCCATTGTTAACAAGAACACAAACAACAAATTTTGGCTAGGATGTGGAGAAAAGGGAGCACTTGCCCACTTTTGGTGGAAAGGTAAATTGGTATAACCACTGTGGAAAACAGTATGGAGCTTCCTCAAAAGCCTAAAAAAATAGAATTAGTGTATAACCCAGCAATTCCACTCCTGAGCATACATACAAAGAAAACAAAAGCACTAATTTGAAAAGATACATGCACCCCAAGCACTTGCCCACTTTTGGTGGAAAGGTAAATTGGTATAACCACTGTGGAAAACAGTATGGAGCTTCCTCAAAAGCCTAAAAAAATAGAATTAGTGTATAACCCAGCAATTCCACTCCTGAGCATACATACAAAGAAAACAAAAGCACTAATTTGAAAAGATACATGCACCCCAATGTTCATAGCACCATTATTTATAATAGCCAATATATAGAAGCAACCTGTGCCTAATAACAGATGAATGGATAAAGAAGGTGTTGTCAATGGAATACTACTTAGCCATAAAAAAGAATTAATTTTGCCATTTGCAACAACATGGATGGATCTGGAGGATATTACGTGTAGTGAAATGTCAGACATAGAAAGACAAATACTATATGATATCACTTATGTGTGAAATCTAAAACATAAACTATTGAATGTAACAAAGAAAAAACAGACTTACAGATAGAACAAACTGGTGGTTACTAGTGGCAAGAGGGAATGAAGGATGGGGGCAAGGTCAGGGTGGAGCACTAAGAAATACTAACTACTATGTATAAATGCTATAAGGATATATTTGAAATACCGCCAATATTTTATAATAGCTATAAATGGAGTGCATGCATGTGTAGGTCTCCCACATTGCAGGCAGATTCTTTACCATCTGAGCCACCAGGGTAGCCCATAAATGGAGAATAACCTTTTAAAATTGTGGATCACTCTGTTGTATACCTGAAACATATATTATTATAAGTCAACTATACCTTCATAATAAATTTAAAAAATAATCATACAGTGAGGAGGTACTCAATAAACACTTCACAAACAAACGAATGAGTTGTGTTGCTCAGGGAAATGATATTCCATTTGATGATGCCCTTGCTTGTCACACTCTACCCCAGGCATGAATCCAGCCAGCACACACCACCTTCATCAGCATCTCATATGATGTTGACACTCCACTGACCGTGTGCCAGGTTGTACACCCTTCTGAGGCAACCTTCTGAATTCATCCAGGCTCTGGCCCCAACTCAGAAGGACTTAGGGTTGTCCTGCTAACCTGACCCTCCAAGGCTCCTGGGCAATCTGAAGTCCCAGGACAACTGGGGAAGATGGGCCCAGGGCTGGAAGATGACACTAAGTGTCTATAAGGGCCCAGCTCCCTCTGTGCTGACCAAATCAGTGAAGGACCACCTGGTGATGCCTCCCAGACACCGCCTGGCCTGGGAAGGGATACCAGTAAGTGAAACGAGTTAAAGAAATGAATATGTTTAGGTTTTTTACAGCAGCAATGTTTGGTCAGAGTTGGAGCAGAAAAAACTAGCCCAAACAACTGGAGGGTCGTGGGTGGTCTCTGAACTTTGAGGGATGTAACTACATGTAATGGGGTGAAATTGAGCAAAGGAAAATGCTTTCACAGGGAAACTGATTATATGGGTCCTAAGGAAGTGGTAAAACCCCTCCCTGAAGTCATGCTGGGCTACTTTGGGCGAAGCGCCCACCAGACACACGGTGGAGGGGGTGGGGGCTGCCTCGCCCAGCTGCATGGCTTCCTCCATTCCCACAAAGTCCCTAGAAGCCTGCTGAGCCTTTTTCTTGAAAGAACCTCAGTTTTAGACCAGGGTTGGGAAGTTTGATCTGAAAATGCATTTTAAGGAGAGAACTTTTTAGCATTTCCTAAGTATATAATCAAGAAATAGAAATGTTTCTCTTCTCTAAGAACAATCTAGAAGCATCTAGTGTAGCTGGGGAGACACTTTCTGTGCTTAAAAACCAGCAAGGCTTCTGAAGACCAGGAGATCTCCCAGAGTGCACCTCAGAACCTCATGGTGGAGTTTCTATTTTGAATTCCTCTTACGTGGACCTGAGTCTCATGAGAATCCTTGTTAGGAACTTCTAGTTAGGTTTGGGGTAAGAACAGGCCACAGTGGGAAAGAAATGTGCCCTTTATCAACATGCATATGGGGATATGTGGTGGAGGGGATTTTTTCTTCTTCCCAACTTGTTCAAGAAAACAAAGTACTTGAAATGATAGCCCTCAGGCCCAATTCAGTCACAGGGTGTTTTGCTTGGCCAATATAGGCTTTTTACAAAACTCTGAGCCAATATTTAAAAATCGGGAGATTTCACATAAATATCTGAAATTTTAGAATATCCTACCAGTTCAGAAGGCCCAGGAGCTCCAGTCTGCACCCACATCCGACCCGGCAGCTGGCGGCCGTGCTCCCCTCTGTGAGATCACAGCTCCGCACCTAACCTCAGACCTGCCAGGCGGGCCTCAGACTTTACCGTTTGCTGCCTTGTCTCAGGAGGGCTGGAATTTGCCACTCCTGAAATAAAGTAATCTTTTATTTCAAGAAGTAAGCATGGGAATTTGAAAGTTAAAACAGTTGCCTCATAGCGCAAATAAATTATCCAAAAGACCCGAGGCTGTAAAACCGGAGAGTAATGCTTCAGTAGAGTCCGTGCGAGGATTAAAGCAAATAATTCCCTGTCCTGGGTGGGGTGATTAGAGAAGGGGCTCAAGCCGGAGATTCCTGTGCAAGGGCCTTTGCTCTCAGAAGGGGTGTGAGGGAAGCAGGAGGGGGTAGGAAGGAGCTCTGAGGTTGGAGGTCTCAGCCTGACACCCTGGGGGCTTTGGAGCTTGTACTGTGCCGGTCCCACTGAGGCAGGGGGCATCCTTTCCCAATCCCGTGTCAGTCAGTCATAGGGTGGCTGATGGTGGAGTAACACCCAGGGCTAGGGGCTCGCATGCAGGGTGGGAAGAGGAAGGCTGTGAGCTCCGAGCAGAGGAGGGCTGGGGTCTGTGTGGGACATTACCTCCCACTGACAGTTATAAAATAGTGAATTTTTACTAAAAGAGAATTAGCAAACAGGAAAGTTTTCCCAGTGGTGCAGTGGTAAAGAATCTGCCTGCCAATGCAGGAGACGCAGGTTCAATCCCTGGGTCGAGAAGATCCCCTGGAGAAGAAAATGGCAACTCATTCCAGTACGCCAGCTAGGATAATCCCATGGACAGAGAAGCCTGGCAGGCTACAGTCCATAGGGTCTCAAAGAGTCGGACACGACTGAGCTACTGAGCACACACACGAGGAAAAATCATTGCTTCGGTTTCCCTGGTGGCTCAAACGATAAAGAATCTGCCTGTAAAGCAGGAGACCCCGGTTTGATCCCTGGGTCGGGAAGATCCCCTGGAGAAGGGGATAACCCACTCCGGTGTTCTTGCCTGGCGAATTCCACGGCCACAGGAGCCTGGCAGGCTACAGTCCATGGGGTCGCAAATCTCCCAAATAAAGCACAGACATGACTGATCAACTGCCACTACCACTCCTGCTATCCCACAGCTTAGAGATAATAATTGATCACATTTATACAGTGAATGTCCTTCCCTTTTCCTTTTAACTCTGAGTTAAAATAACTTAGACCCCTCTCCCCCTAAACTGTGGGGAGTCCAGTGCCCTTCCCAGTATTTTCGAGCATTCTGCAGAGCAGGAAAGGGGGCACGTCATTGGCCAAAGGCCTCCTCTGCTGGGCTTGAAATCCATTACGGAGGTTGCCCTGAGGCCCCTTCCGCCAGTCTCCTCCCCTTCTCTTCTCTCTCCTGGCATTTTCCCTAATGAAATCCAAGCCTATTTCATCCCATCTCAGCATCTGCCTCTCAGACCAGCACTTAATTCTCCTAGGGCTGACTGTTGCTCCTATGCCATGTGTGGTTGTCTGACCATCCTGGCCTCTGCCCCAGCATTCTGGGTGCAGGGGTAGAGTGGCCACAAGGAGAAAAGAAAGCAGGGAGAGGGCCCAAAGACTCATTTGGCCACTTGACAACTTTTCCCTGGTCTTCCTTTTTTAGGATCCTCGGTCCCCTTAGAAGCCCACCCAGAAGGCCAGAGAGGGGCAGGGCCAGGAAATAGAGGCTGTGTCCCAAACATCAGTCAGCCTGGGGGTGGAGGTGCTGCACCGTGTCTTGCCCTGACCCTGCTGATCTTTTCTCTCCTACTGTGTGCTGCCTCCTTGTTCTGTATCTTGTGCTGCTAAGAGGTGATGACGTGGTCACTTTCTATTATCTGTTTCCTGAAGAGAGCTCCTTACCCGGCTTTCTGGTTTTGACACTGATGTTTTGATTTCCTCTTAGAAGAGATAGTGTTAGGAGCCCACCCACATCCCCTTGAGATGCTCCTCCATGCTCTAAAGGTTGCTCACTGCAGACACCTGTGAGAGCTTTTTCTGGCTGTGGGAGATGCTTGGTCTGAGCTCAGGGCCAGTCAGAAGTGCTCTAAAGTTAATATTCTGGAAGCAGCTCTGACCAACAGTGGACAAGGAATGGGATAAATGCCCTAGTGTTTGGCCTCATGGTTGGGATAACTCTGGGGGTGCTCTGTACTTCCTCTTGAGCTCCCCACAGGATTACCCTCTGGGGTCACTGGCTTAGAAACATACTCTTTATCATCTTCCTTTCTGTCTTCCCTCTCCCATACCAGAGTTTCTTGGACTTATCTCCCAAATAAAGCACTGGCACTGGAATCCTTATCTTGAGGTCTGTTTTAGGATACCAGAAAAAGCTGTCTTCCCTTGCACACTGCTGCTCTGGGCTAAATCTCTGGATATTGTCCTCAGGGTGGAAGAGGGGCTCTTGAGGACTGGTGCAGTCCTGTGGCTCATGGTGTCACTGCTGAGAACACTGAAGAAGAGACCCCTCCTCCCAAGGCCAAGGGGCAGGAGGCTCAGCCCAAGGGTCACATGCAGGGGTTGCAGAAAAGGACCCTTGAATTGGTTTTGGCACATGAGATGACTTGGTTTGGCCTGCAAGCTTTCAAATTTGAACTAGTTGTCAAAGTCAGAAGAATTCATATGAAATCTACATTTGTGTCTTGTCGGGAAGAACTGGGAGATGTTGCCTGCCAGCTCCCCCTTCTCATGTTAATGATGGCCCTAACTGAACAGCCTCTGCCCCCTTCAGACAGCGCATATGCATTCCAAGTCTCCACTGCCTCTACCCACCTGGCTTGATGTGTCTCCTCAACTTACTGGGATCCTGCAGGCATCTGGGCCTGTGGTCTTATACTAAGATCAGTGGTACTAAGACCCTAGAACTGGGGCCAAGGCAAGTGGCCCTGTGCTAACTCACCTGGAGGGAATGGTGATGGATGGGATATGAAGAGTGCTGGGCCAAGCCCTGGGCTTGCTATCAGGTGACTGATGGACCATGCTTGTTTCAGGGGCCCAGTACTTTCTTCAGAAGACAAAGCCAAAAAGACCAACAAGACCCTGAATATGAAGGTTTCCAACCCAGTTATTCTCAGCCCCTGGTCTTACTTGTTAGAAATACTAGGACTTGGACCCCATCCTTGGGAATTCTTATTGACTGGTCTGGGGTTGGCCAAGGGTATTGGTATTTTTAAGAGTGCTAGTGTGGACCAGAGCAGGTTTGTCCAGCTCAGGAGAGCCCATGGCCTCTATTTCTTGCTGAAATGGACTACAGTGAGAATATTAACACCATGGTGACAGAGCTCACCCCATCCTTCCAGAGAGCCTCTTGTTAGACATTTCTCAGCACACTGTAGAAATGGGAACCACAACATGAACTGTGGCTTTAGCAGGGATTAATAACCCTGATTCGGGATCTGTTGCCAACTCTGGGGCAGATGTCTCCACACATGGAGAAAGTGAGTGGGTGCCATGTTGAAACTTCAATTAAATTTTAGAGTTGGAATTTCTGGGCTGCTCTAACAGTGTGACCTTGGACGGTGCCCTCACCCTCTGGGCCTCCACTTGCCATCAAATGCATAGGAGGAGAGCTCTTTACCTCTCAGGAGAGTTGTGTGCAGGAAATGAGATCTATAAACTGGTCATTTGCCACAGTCTCTGCTATGGAGTCATCCTCTATAAGCGCCACTTGTCTTTCCCTTTGTCTGAAAGGGACACAGGTATACAAGGCAGTTTCCAGAGCTTCCTGCGAGGAGCTGTTTCATGAAAGGCCACTGACCGCTGTTCTGAGTGGGTGCTGGTAAAGGTCAACGTGGAGGCCAGCTGGGAAGAACCACAAGTAACTGTGGCTCTTCAGTGGCTGGACCTGGGCCCCAGGGGTGACGGAGTTAATCTTTCTATTGGAAATGACTCTTCCAACTATGACTGCTTTCCTTGATACAAGAAAATCAGGGGCTGTTGTCCATTGAAAGAAAAAAAAGAGCGACATTAATTACAGTCTCACCCATGACAATTTACTCTGACTAAAATCTTGCCACTCACCGTTTGTATGATCTCTTTTAACCTGAAAAGCAGCTCTTTTGCTCCCTTTCTAACCCAGACCCAGTATTTAACAGGGTAATGGGATTTATGATTTTGTTTACATCAGTCTCCGTGGCGATCCACCATAAAAGATCTGTTGCTTGGCAACTTGGCATTGTGGTGCTGCAATGGAGGGGGAATTTTTGTCTCTCTGAAGTGAGGGCTTAAGGAATAATGAAAACTTCTGCTCATACTCCTCATGAATGCTTTTATTTTCAAGGTCAACCAAATGTTTTTTCAAGAAAGACTAATGCACTTTTCTTCAAGTGATGCACCGTAAAATGTTTCTCCAAGATTATCCTGTCTCTGAGCAGAGGACAACAGGCTCTAGATGTTTTTATTCTCTCCTTGCTGCTGTAAAATTAAGTTTGAGCAACTCTGGGTCCGTCATAAAGGAGTGGGTCTCGCTCACTTACTAGCATTTTCCATGCTCATTAGCAAATGTCTTTTTTTTTTTTTTTTTAATGAGCTGCTATATACTATGAATCACTTCTCATCTGAGAAACCAGTTTCAGGTTTGGTTTGTAGTTGGTTTACCACGATCCCTTTGATGATGAGGTCGATGTCAGTAGAGGCCTGGAGGGCACAAAACAGGACCCCAATTTCCCTCTGTGGTTCCTATTGACTATAGGCACTTATACAAATGATCAAAGAGCCTGTTTCAGAACAGGCAAATGCAACTTCCTGACCTCTGTCTCAAAGACAGAGAGAAGATGTTGATTCATAGCAACCTGCACAGACGTAGCCCAGGCTGGAGGTGTGGAAACCATGATGAGAATCATGGTGAAGATGACAGTGGATGGCCAAGCACTTGCCGCCTGCTTCACATGACCTTGCTTGATTCTTGCAGCAACACTTAGCCATGTATAATCAGCTGGGGGGCCAGTCACAGCTGCCCTAGCACTTGAGAGCCCCTCAGTGATGTCTCTCCTTTGGTCCAGCCCACCACCTCCCAGCCCACCACCAGTCCCTTCACTTTCTCTTCACTGTTGTTCTTTCAAGCTAAACTCAGAGCTCAGCTTCTCAAGATGAGTGACCCTCAACTGCCCCAATCACAGGCCCCCGGTCACCTAGAGTCTTTAAACCTAAAGATTTTTTGCATCTGTATGAGGTATGCTTGATTGTGACTAAAGTCTTCTAGGCTGTGACACTATGATCTTGTGCTTCTCAAACTTGAAGATGTATGAGAATCACTTGTGGGTCCTATGGTTCTTGAGCCTGACACTCAGAGACTGTAATTTAGCAGGTCTGAAGGGAGGCCCAGGAATTTTTATTTCTAACAAACACCCAGAAGACTCTGCTGACCCCCTTGAGCCTTCCTTTGAGCAGTATTTCCTCTTGATATTTTAGACTGGCCTCTACTCTGAAGTTTGTAAGCACTGCAGCATCTAGCCTGAGACTTCACATGGATTCAGTAAACATTTGAAAAGACACCTCATAAAACCCAATTTTCATCTCACTTCTTGCCAAGAAGTTGGCAAATCTTACATTTGTGGACTGTTTAGAATTTATGTGCACTACTTTGCATTTGTGGAGTGGCTTACAGTTCATATGCAATGTGTTATTTGGCTCAGTGGGTATGGTTTTGTCTATTTTACAAATTAGGAAATGGAGCCTGAGATGATGACTTACGCATGGTCAAAAGGTAGTATATAGTTTAGAAGCTAAGTAGTGAAATCTGTTCTCGCCACCATAGCTGCCCACCTTTTTTGGAGGAGATGTCTCAGTGCTATGAAGAATAGAGTGCATTCTCTCTGAGGAAGTCGGGAACCTAGGTAAAGAAAGGAATCCTTCAACAGAGGCTGAGAGATTGAGCCAGCACCCAATTCTCCATTTATTAAACGGAGTTAGCTACCACGTAGTTTGTGCAGAGGGTCACATGTGTGCAGTGGGTTTGTCCTGGAGTGAGCTGTAATTAGTATTCCCAGTGAAGAAGAGAAGGTCCTAGAAGTCCTGGGAAAGCAGGTCTACTACTCATGTTGATTCTAGAAGCTTCATAGGCAAAGACACATTCTTGAGATTTCTGGTTAGCTCTGAAATGCTTATACAATTTGCAGAACATCATTTCTGATGGAATTAAGTCTTGGTTCCAAGGCAGTCTTCATTTTGGAACATGGAAACCTATAGCTGTAGGTCATTTTGTTTCTTTTCTTCCTTTGACCCAAACTGTTTGAAAAGGAGTGTGTAAGAATCTGGTTATTTAGCCAACTCTTGGGTAAGCTAATGTTACTGAAGAATCAGGGATCACTAGAGAAACAAAACAATAATGCTTTTTATCAAATGCTTACTATGTGCCAGTTATGGCCGTGGCCTGAGAAGCTGTGAGGTATAAGGAAACTGAGGCTAGGAGTGGGAGGTATCCTGCCCAGGCCTGCATTCAGCTTCAGGTGGCTCTGCCTCCAGAGCCACCTTATGAACCACTCTGACACATCACCACGCCCCTCAATCAAAGACCCAAATCTACAACTAAATTTAAAAAATTAAAATTTGGGAAGAGAGGCTTCTCCCTCCTCCAAGCCTGAGCTGTTTTCTAAACTGGCCAGTTCCAGTGCACGTCTCATTTCCTCTCGAGTTTCCCACCCCCCAACACCCAGTAGTTGTGAAACACTCAAAGACTAAGAGGAAAGAGAGAATGACGGGCAAAGGCACCCTTGAGGCAGAAAAAGGCACAGGGCAAAGAGCCTGAGCCACTGATGCTTCAGAAAAGTTATCAGCCCTGTGGTGCCCGAGGCCAGCAACCACGGGGCTGCTGGTTGGGCAGCTGAGGGTGGTGTGCGCTGCATAGCCAACGAGGCTGGGCTGCCCTGGTGGTGGTCTGGGATTCTTGGGCTCCCCGCCCCCCAAGTGCCAATTAGGTGAAATCTCCAGCCTGCTGTAACCTTGGAGCGTCTGCAGCCCTGCCTGCAAAATTCCCTCTGGCTCTGAAAACTTCCTGGGGTGACCCCTAAACTGAGTAACTTGAGCCTCCCTGCCGATGCATCAGCCCCTGACATCATCGTAAGAGCAGCTACTCGATTAGCATTCAGTGTAAGGGCACACACTGCAAGTGGGCTAGAATTAACTAGACACGGAAACCAAAGCTTAAAGAGGTTCAGGAAGGTGCTCAGGAACACAGAGCTAGTAAGGAAGTGGTCTGGGCGAAAGCATCCAGACCTAGTCCGCCAGCTCTGAAATACATGTCCGTCACTGCTCTGTGCTGCCTTTCCCAGGAAGGCCCACCCCTGGGGATCTTCTGTCTTAGGAATGGGCGGATGGGAGAGAGGGCCCTATGCAGTGGCTGTGTTCTCCCCGAGCCCGCCTTCAGCCCAGACCACCTGACAGAGAGCCTGGAGGTATTCCCGGGTGTGGGAGGGGGCTGGAGGATGCTCACTGGCCTCGGGCAAGTCCCTCACTTCCACCTCCATGGAGCACTTCGCTGAGGCTCCGCATCACTGATGAAGGAATGTAGACCCAGCCTGGGAGAGAAAAAGGGGCAGGAACAAGGTGAGTGGATGAGCTAATGCAGCTTAGTTTCACTGGTACTTGGCTCTGCCTCAAAAAGTCCAGGTGGAAGGTGTAAGTGGCTCTCAGTGTGGATGGATCCCCAAGACGCCTTCCTGAGTGAAAATAACAAATCATAGATGGATAGCATACCACTTATATAAACACACATATTCACACAAAAATACTGCAGGCAGACCTCGGAGATACTGCAGGTTCAGCTCCAGACCGCAGCAAGAAAGCAAATATTGCAATAAAGCGAGCCACACTTTTTTTTTTTTTTTTGATCTCCCAGTGCATATAAAAGTTAT
>SJYX01009824.1:0-56039 GCA_006410675.1 Oreotragus oreotragus
TCTCACACATGCACACACCACATGCTAACATGCATGACAAGGCTTCTCCTGTTAACTTAGTTTTCACATGATGCAAGTGTATGACTTGTAATGCAGTTTTATTAAAAATAAATCTATGGTACTAGTTACTGAAATAAAAGCCAATTTTATTTTACTTTCATAATCTCTATAGTTAGTATATTTCCTAATAATTTTAATTAGATATTGAAAATTTTACCGTGTGATTTTATGCAAGTACTTAATCTGTTTCTTTTCTAAGATGCTGCTAGATAAGGATAAAAATTATTTTTTCTCCTTAGTTTGTAGAGTGTTTTTGGTATTTTCTTCCCTCTATTTAAAAATTCACACTTTGATTAGAGAGTATCAAAGTAAATATTGATATTTTAAGTATTAAATACATAAAAATAGGATAAGAAAATTATTTCACCATCATTTCTTTTGTTAGCCTTTGTAACTTTAATTCTTTTTTTAGTTTTGCTTCTTTTGATTTGTGTTGAATGATAATAAAGCAAAAAGCAAGAATTTTCAATTATCATGTTTCAAGGAAAATATGCCAGAATTTAAATACAAAATTATCATTATGACCAACACTATAGATCTGACCACTCAGAACTATAATGATCAATGTTAGCATTTAAACAATGCTAACATTATGAAATGGTTTATCCCACNTACTCTTAATTATTTTGCGTGCATGCTAAGTCTCTTCAATCATGTCTAACTCCATTGCTGCAATGCAATTTATAGCTAGTTAATCTCCTCAATGTACTTAAAACACAGATTTTTTAAAGTTGCTTTTTTTTTAAAGACCACTATTTGGGGGTACAGTTGCTAAAATATTGCTTTCCCCCCTAAATGTATCTCTAAAGAAAAGAATATCTCCGCAGAAATAATTTTGAATATTTTTAATGCACAAAAGGAACATCCCAGAAACAGAACAAGTATTGATTTATTAACAATGAAGCACTATATAAAGAAGCCCTAGCCCCACTTAGTAAATAGGAATATAGTCTAAATAGATGTGAAAGGAGGTGAACACTTTAGGATTAAATGCAAACCCTAAAGTTGTATACAACATTCATATATGGCTTATCTCATAGCAATATTATTTTCATAATGATGTACATGACATTTATACTTATTGGTAAGATGCTTTTGACTCAAAAGTTAAACAAAAATGCAAAGAGGTAGTTTAGCCAATGCAAGGTGAGAAAAAAGGCTTTTACCTTGCTTTGTTTTTTCCCCTCAAAAAAATCTTCCACCATTCCTTTTGGTTTTAATTTGCTTTTGGATCATCCAGGAAAATAATAATGCTTCTGGAAGAAGCATCATTATCAAAACCCTCAAAGAACTGATACCCCCTAGTGGACAATGGTGTTTTTGAAAACAACTACTCTGAAAGTCACCTGGAAAGTCTCCACAGGGTTCCTCTCTCAGTCTTGAATCAAAAATTCTGGTTCAAGGGGGCCCTGTTAAGATCTAATCAGTAATTGTAGGAATTCATCGTGTTTTCTCCTCCAGTTCTATGCATGGTCTCATGAGGTGGTCATTTCAGCACTGACCCAAGAATATTGGCAGGTGCTCTGTCATTGTAAGTCAGGAACTGCTTTAAATAAAAACTATACATATTGAAGTTTGAAAGTAAAAATTTGAAAAATTCTCAAGCTGGCTTGTGAAACTCCATGAGTAGTAGTATAAGTAATTGCATGTAATTGCTCATGCAGTTGTGTTTCATAAAGTCATCACATCTTAGACTCAAAGGCAGTTTTTGGCTTCTGACCTCCAGATGCCTCATGCTTTAGCTATGGTGAGGAGTGGGGAAGATCTATTGATATTCAAATTCTCTGACAGGGGTCATTTGATCCTATGTACAAACTAGCTTATCCTATCTTTACAATGAGAAATAAGCCCACAAAGAGAAGTTTCAAGGGGCAGCAAAACATTCATCAATTCGCAAAACTAGAACAGTCATTTACGGGACAATGGTTAGGAACCACTAGAAACGAGAGACATAACATTAATTGGGTATGACTTGTGACACAGAAAAAAGCATAAATATACAGTAAATAAGAGGTTTATATGCAGCCCCAGCAGGGTATGTACACATCCGAGCTGCTGTGAAACTGAGCAGGAATTCCTGCCGCTAAGAGCAGTCTCCGGACACAACAGTTGGAAGGTAACAGATGCTGAGAACAACGTGTGGTAACACTAGGCAGACATCCACATACACTGATGCTTGAAAATGCACAATGTGGGAAACACAAGTCACAAGTGAAACAGCACTTTGCCTGCCAAGGGTCGTCCTTCCATAAATACGCACAAGTCAGTTCTCCAGTCGAGGGGGTGGGGGTTCTGCAGCCTTGCACCTCCGGGCAGGCAGCCCCTCCACCTCGGGGCACACAGGGAACCCAGTCACCCGCTCTGCACTCATTCCTGCTGCCTTGGCTGCAGGTTGCAATCGCCCACCTTCACAGTCTCCCAATGCAAATCAAAGCATAAATAACACAGAGCCCACGCTTGCGGCTCCTCTTTCCCAAGGTTACTGGGAACAGGTACTGGTCAGCACAAATGCCGCCACCACGTCCAGGAGTGGAGAGTAGCCGTGTGCACTTTTGCAAAAAAACACCACCCCCTGCCCTCCACCCAAAACAAAGCAAAACCTCCACCCTCCGTGTCTTTTATTTTACTGGTTAGCTCTGTCTGTAGCTAGGAAGACGCTGTGTTGCTCCTGGGCTCTTTCTATCAGCTTCCTCTTCTTTTTCTTGTTCTTTTTCTCCTTTGCTTTTGGAGTTCTCTTCCCTACAATAACCGGAAGAGAAAGAAATGAAGACATGTCAGAAAAGGCTCTTACTCTCGGAAAGAAAACACAAAACATTAAGAGTTTTACACAAAGCCCATCTGGAAAACATCACCTATGGAAAAAGCAGCCTCAAAGAGAAAATTGTTCACATTAATTTTGACGGAATAATAATAATTTACTAAATTGGATATGCTGTCTCAGAGACTGATCTTCCCGTTACAGGGAACTGGCATATTTAAAAACCTCCCAGCGGCCTGATCAGTCTTGCAAATATCATTCTGCCACAAAAATTCCATTTATCCCCTCCTCCTTTTAACAATGCTGCCCTGTACTAGACATCTTTACATCTTTCTACTGCTCCACATGTCAGTGGGTCAAAAGAAAATAAGCATTTATCTACAGTAAATATACCAGAAGTTTCAAACACCCCTCTCCCTGTCCCAAGGGAGAAAAAAATGTCTAGCTTTTAACATTATTCCCTCAGTGTTCTCCAAGGCCAATATTTGAAATGACATATGTGGAATACCTCTTTATTTTCTATAAAAATTCTTGAGGACATCATTTATTATGTGGTTTATGGCTTTTTATATAAATCCTCCTAACCAAGGTATTCTTACTGAGAGCAAGAAAAATGCTTGTTTCTGAGGAACTAGGAGGGGTGTGTCTTACTACCAAAGAGCAGTCACGCCCTGCTATTCCTGTTTCTCCTCTTCACCTTAGCCACTAGGAAGCCCAGACCACAGCTAAATAGTTGAGGTTTTCCTCCATCAGGAGTTTGGGGATGCAGTTTTCCCTTGGTCTCTGCTGTATTTGAGTTCTTCCACTCTGTGGCTACCATTTCCAGTCTTCTTAAGGTCTCAACATTTCTTTGCAAGTATGTCTACATAGAACTGTGAGAAAAAAGAATAAGGAACATAGATTCTGCTTTAGGTCCTTTGCCCTCTTTGGGTTCTAAGCACATAGGAATCATGGGACTTTGTGAACAGGAAGGAGCTTGGAAGTTCATCTGCATTTTTAGTTTGGTACTGCACACCTTCAGTACAGAAACGTTCTTCTTCACAGAGTAAAAAGAATCCTCCTGTCAGCTCTTTTTCCCCTTCTACCTGTCCCTACTTCCAATTTTATCATGTAGTTGCACAAAACGTAAGCTTTCTCTTCCTGTGAGGTATAGCTATTTGGTACCACAAATAGAACATTCCATTCTAATCCATGATCTCCATCCTTCCTACATCTAAGAAATCCAATATTCCTGAGATCCTTTTATTACACAGACATAGCTGGTCAGCTTTTCAATCCAGAGAGTGGAGAAGGTGGCTGATGACATGACGTGGAAAATATACAGACCAGAGGTTAGGATGATAGATACGTGCTGTAGGAAACTAGAGTCATCCAAGATTAAAGGAGGTCATGGGACTTTTAAGTGAGGAAGGTGGTTCTCATTTCTCCTCTTTCTGATCAGAAATGGTCTGTTTTGTTTGAGAATGGAAAATAATCTCACTCATGAGATGCTGGCACCTGGTAGGCACATAGTTGATATTCATATATAAGTACAACTTTGCTGAGTTAAACTTTTTATCACAAGAACAAAGATAGGATGCTATGGTAAAATAATAAGAATATAAGGGTACCCTCATATTAAATTATAAATGTCCTTGAAGTTAACTTCTATTTCTCATTAAATTCTGGCATTAATGTTATAGTGGCATTTTGCCATCTTTAAATGTAGTTAATCCTACCCAATGAAACTTTAGTGGAAGGCTTCATTAATCAAAGAAACTGTAAAGTTACAATTATTTAGTAACACTGTGTCTAATGATGAGACACACCTAATGAGGGCAGAGAAATACTTAACATAAAATAGCATATTTTAAAAGAAGCTCCACTTATAAAGTTTTATGAAGGTTTTCTTAGTTCTATGTTCTAAAAAAAAACTTTTGTTAAAAAAATTCACTGCTGACTACCATTTAAAAATTCAGTCCATTTCTGTTTTATTTACTTAAAGGCTGGAATTTCTTTTAGAATCAAAACAAAATTAAATGAAAAAATATTTATGCAAACATTAGATTTTAATATTTGTTTTGTTAAGATATATACTGAATATACATTATTGAAAGAAAACTTCACAATCATCATTTCAATTCTTCATATAAATTATGTAGTTGAATGTTAAATGTCCCCTACTTTCACTAACAGCAAATCCATGCTTAATGACTGAAAAGAGACGGTTACTTTCATGTCACTTACCTAATGTATTATTGTGATATAACTGTAAGTGCCAAGTGGTTTTTGTGTTTGCTGGCTGATAGAACACTGTGGGGTAGGGAAGTTATTCAGTATTTGCATAAGACAGTTCATATTGTGGCAGAAAATTCAGAAATGCTTCTGAAAACTTATTTTAT
Source organism: Oreotragus oreotragus (assembly GCA_006410675.1). NCBI lineage: Eukaryota > Metazoa > Chordata > Mammalia > Artiodactyla > Bovidae > Oreotragus > Oreotragus oreotragus. The sequence continues at coordinate 5,200 of SJYX01009824.1, forward strand.
ATGATTGTATGATTATCCCACTGGTAATAAGTTATATGGTACTGGTTCCAACTAGAGATGTTTTGGGAGATTTTATTACAACCATAAAATTTGCCTTAGACCTCTCTCTTAAATGACATCTCTGTGCTATTGGTTCGTTGCTGGGCTTTGCTTTTGGTCAGCCCTATTTCTCATGTAGGATATATTGCAAGTGCCAAAGGCTTAAAGCTGGTTAGCCAAGATTTGACCATGGACAGTCCTAAATGAACTGAAAACATTTTGTGGTCCATAGTAGGTTGTTTTGACTTTAAGCCAACTCTGAGTAATAAACTATTAAAACATAAGCTACCATAAGGCATGAAAGGGGTCTTGCATACATTTTCTGAACTCTACTAAGATTTTCAGATATAAAGAATTGGGAAGATTAAACCTAATAAATATATATATATTGGAGGTGAGGTGAAGTCGCTCAGTCGTGTCCGACTCTTTGCGACCCCGTGGACTGTAACCTACTAGGCTTCTCTGTCCATGGGATTCTCCAGGCAAGAATACTGGAGTGGATTGCCATTTCCTTCTCCAGGGTATCTTCCCAACCCAGGGATCGAACCCGCGTCTCCCACATTGGAGGCAAACGCTTTAACCTCTGAGCCACCAGGGATTCCCCCATATATATTGGAAGGTAAGTTATATTGGACATGTGAGCATGTTAATTCATTTCCACTTAAGCTCTCAACATCTGTAACTATGAAATTGGACTCAGAGAATGACTTCTGTACTTTCAGATTATTTCACATTATCAAGCACATTCACCCTGAGCATTTAAGGGCAAATATGATGCCAGTCACCCAAAGAGTAATTCAACTCATGAACTTAACTTTCTTAGTTCACAAGAGAAAATGTTTTGCCCAAGATGAGCAGAAAAGGTTTGAGTTTTATGAGGAGATTGTCAGTCTTCAGGTATGTTCAACTCCAGTGAAAAATTCTGCATATCCTAGGTACTTGGGAGTGGGCTTAAGTCACTATTAGAAGAATCTCTTCAAGATCAGGCAGAATTTGATCTACGGAGCAAATATTAACAGCCCTGTTATGAAAATGCAAGAAGATGACTGGCCCAGATATTACAATTTTTAAGGAAAACATTGCATTTAATAGAGAAAGGCCTCTCTGGGAGGTAAGAAACCCGGTAGGTAGGCAGTCTTGTAACACATTATGGCTGTGACTTTCAGTTTCTACATTTATAAAATGAAGATACTACAACCATCTTTCCCCTTGGAGCTTATGAGGCATTATGTAAAAAGGTTGTGTTCCTAGGATGAAAAGATGTGTAAAATATCACGAGCGAGACATGATTATCATCAAAATGAACCAAGTGAGAAGGATGCTATCAAAGCTCACTAACGAACATAATGACAATGACTTGCACACATGTGGAAATGGTCCAACAGGATAACCTATCAACTCTCCTACAGAAAAAGGTGAACAGTCGCTTATGGAAATACTCGTAACATCTAGCTGTAGATTGCTGCTATTAGAATCAGAAATAGGATAGATTATTTTGAACCAAGGTATCAGTCAGACTCACAAATTACATGAAGCTGTGAAAATACCGGCTCCACTGCCAGTCAAACATGAATTCCATTCTTTCATGAGCTCCTTAATTCAAGGAAGGTCTTCAAATGATTTTTCCTCTTACTATATTTACTTAAGAGTCTTTTCATCACTGGAACAATGGTTCTTGTAGATACATCAGTAACATACCATGGCTGTCTAGGGTTTACATTTTGATTACTAAGTGCTTTGAGAAAGATTTCCGTATGGTAAATACAATACAAAAAAATTGAAAAATAAATTCAGTAGCTGTGACTATGGAAAAAGATAAAAGCTTCTTTCTGTAGACACACATGTACACACACAGCAGGGCAAAGTAAGCCACATTATGCAGATGTAATTGACCATAATTACCATTGTTATAGCCACAACTATGATGAAGAGGCTAATCACCTGAAACCAGTACCAATTTTTACTAAATTTTAATGATAAGTCTGTGATGTTGACTGGAACCTGGGCTTCACTGTATTTATGAAATTCACTGCAGGGACTTGGGAGTCAGCTCCAGTGCTCCTTCAAAGCAGCTGAAACTGAGGAATGAAGTCTGTAACTACTGACTCAATGAATCTTAGACTTCAGATGGGGTGCTGGACGTATAACATAAGGTTGCTTCAACATCTAAAGCCACAAGGACTGAGATGTAGACAATAAACAGAAATTGGGTTCTCTTTTTTCGTATGAGCAACTTCAGTTTGCCCGATAGCAAACTAAAGCAACTGAGATTTATTTATTTAAGAGTGATTGATAATTCTCTGGAAAAGTGCCAGCTGCTTCCTGAAATACTTTAAAAGCTAAAAATAAACACACAAAAGACAAATATAATTCATAAAGGAAGTAAAATAGCTATTAAGTATATTTCAAGAATCAAATATCATAATTAAAACCTCCAACTAGAATGAGTTGTCACTGCAAAAATTCTTAAAATATGTAAAAGCTAGTGAGACTGTGATAAGATAGGCATCCGGATGCATTATGAGAATATAAAATTGATACAGCCTTTTTGAAAAGCCATCTGGCAATGTGTACAAAAGTATTAAAAATATTCTTAACTTTTGACTCAGATCTAGAAATCTAGCATAGGAAAGTGACCTAAAGTTGGACAGAGATTTACACGTAAGAGATTACTATTTCTAGAAAATTTACTATTTGTAAATAGTAAGTTATTATTTACTATTTTTAATAGTAAATTATTCTAGAAAAATTGCAAATTACCTAAATGTCCTACTATAATTTTTCCTAACTTTTTTTATGATTACAGAAATAATAGTTTGTTTTCAGCTACGAACTGAAGTTTTTTGTATTTTAAGGCCATGACAAATTTATTCCTAGGAGTCCTACTATAACTTGTCCCTAAAACTTATCATAATGAGTATAAGGAAAAGGCTGTCATTCAAAAGCATTCATACTGTTGTGGTAAGCATGTTCCTCAGTAGCCGCATCAGTCACAAAAGTATCTAAGGCGTGAAACCTTAAGAACTACTACCTAAATATTTTAGACATTAAGCTCACAAAGCTTCTTTTATATAGAAAGGAGTCCAAAGAGGCAAATATGATGAACATGACTGGGACCTACCGCTCTATATTCTACACAGCCCAGGATAAAAATCTTACCACTGTTCATAATGGTTCAGAACAACATATTGATGGTTATTTATTTACATCAGCTGGAAAACTAGAGAGTGAGCTAGAATGAATACAGGAAATGAGTCTATTTACTCCCTGAGAACAGTAGTACAAAGTTCATTAATTGTATTTTTATCGGTTTTTAAAAAATACACTCCACTAAAAACATTTCACAGAGAGACTGTTGTCTTTTTAAAGGACTGGCAAATTGTTCAATAGTTGTTTGATGACTATGATCAAACTTTCTTTGAGAAAATTTTAGGGACAATCCAATAAACATCATGGTGTTGAAAAATAACAAGCCACCTAGTAAGGAAACTTTACTAGACATCTTGAATTTCAAGTCATAATTTGAAACTTCCAAGTAGTCACTTAATCTTTTCATCTTTATATTTAAAAAAAAAGAGCATATGCTTTTAAAATAGGCACACAACCTGGAGATAACTTACTAGTTATCTTGTTCATATTACAAGGCCATTGGTGGAGAGTAACAACCATCCAAAGTAAAAAATAACCAAGAAAATGGGTTTCTCTGAACATATAACATGAAAATGATTCAGAATTCAGAATACATACTACCTATGCAGAGTTATACTAACTTGTAAGCACTAATTCAATAAACCAATTCTGTGTATTATCTGTAAAATTTTACTGTTCTTTGTTGCAAACAGACAATTACAAAATGGCTTCCTTTCTCTTTGAGGCCTCTCTACTCTTCTCAGAGACAATTTAGTAGGCATGAGGTCTATTGCCTATTTCGCTGAAAGGGAAGTCCCATTTCGTTTAAAAATCTTATTTCATTGTTCAAATTGATGAGAGTAGAAGAGAAAAAGTAATCCTGAGGTTGACCTAAACCTTTATGAATTAAGTGTATTACCACTAAGATGTCCTGCACGTGGTGTTTCAAAATTTCCTCAGTGAGTAGCTCTGGATAAAATTATTGTTCTTCAGGTACAGAACACAACTTCTATTCCTGAGTCCTTATCAACTCATGTGAAGCAATAAAGATTATAGAAAAGTAACTTGAATAATATCTGAGTTTCTTCTATACAATATTGATCACTCCAGTTAAGTTCTTTGATATCTGGTACCTCAAACAGAAAAGGAAAATCAATTTAGACAAAGTTCCATAGAGTTTAAGATGAGTGAGAATAAACAGAGAGGGGCTTCAAAATATCTCAAGTTGTTTTCATAACTACTTTAGATTCACTGTAAAGGACAAAGAGTTTCAGGGTAGAGAAGACAAATATCCTGTCCAAAATTTCATTTGTGCAAAAAAACAAATATATAACTCTACCACAAGGGGGCAATAATTCACTTTTACTGTGAGAATATCTCTGGTTTAAAATACATATACAGGGGAGGTTTTAGGCTCTCACTTCTTAAATACTTTCTTTTAACCCCAACTGAAGGTCTTTTTTGTTTTTTGGCTGGCAATGGTAAGCTCTGTAGAGGACTGAAGAATATATAGCATGATCCAAATGCAGGATGAGGAAAAATACAGTAATTATATTTCTATTAAAAAGATGTTTGAAGGTAAAGGAGGCGAAGAAGAAAGAAAACAATTAAGATGAAATCTGCTGAAATTATGCAAAGATGGATTTAGGAGGAAAAAAGTATTATTCATAAACTCAAGTTTCCACTTTCTTATGAAGAAAGTTAACCTACCTGCAAACAGTAGGCCTTTTTCTCTTCCCGTCGCTTTATCTATGAGAATGGAATTGTAAATATAAAAATGATCTTCATTATCTTCTGGTCCAGAAAATGCATGGAGACTTAATATCAAGTACAAAAGCTGATCACTAGGTGATGATTCCTAACCAAGGCTTCTGCTGGCATTGGCTTCCAGCCTCAGTCAGTGGGCTGTGTTCAAAGCAGTGGAGAGACAGCAAGTATGCCTGACATCACTACCCTCTGCTCTAGTCCAGCTCTGCTAAATGCTTTAGAAATGAAGCAGGCCAGGAACACAAAACTCAAGTGACCCATCCACGTTCCTACAGCTAATCAGCAGCAGAGCTGGATTTGGAACCAGCTTTCAGTATTTCTCTCTCAATTTTACAGCTTTAAAAGTCCCTGGATAAGGACACAGCAATAGTTACTTTTCAAAAAAACAGAAAAGCATTAGACAACTGATATTGTTCTGATAGACTTCTAAGAGGAAAGTCCATGACCTCATCTTAACTGAAAACCCTTTATGAACTGGTAAGAACAGCGTACATGACAGCTTATCTGTAACTTAGACTTTCTGTAAATTTACACTGCATTGATTCATTGCTTATTCTTTTCCATACCTTTTATCAAGATGCAATCTATGAAATCTCTTGAGGGGGTAAGCGGACTGGTGACCATTCTGCTCTAGACTATGCGCTTTAAGCACTTCATGACATCATCAAAAATGGTAAGAACCAAACCATTCTGCCAGGATGTCATACAACCATGCACCCTGTTTACTCAACATAAATAAAATTTGCAGAAAACCATCATGCTTATTTGCCACTCTTAAATTAAGTCAGAAAAACATCAAGTTCTGCAGAGAAAATGATACTGATTTCATGTGATTAGGAGTGATGGGATAAGCAGAGAAGAATTTCAAGTTGCTCCAAAGCTGACTTCATACTGTAACGGAAGGTACCTTTTAAGATAATTCTATTTGAATAAGATGATTTAATTCCTTCGTCTTGATCTTCAATCAATAGCCATTAACTAAATGAAAAAAGAAGTCCAAGAAATGATATTTAGGACTATCATCATATAGCAAGCATCTATTTAATTTGGACTCAACACAATTTGGAACTTGAAGACATACCTACAAGTAAAAAGAACATAAGTAATGGTTTCTATACGGCAGCCACATCAGAGCATGGTTATCAGTCTAGCCTATGGCACACCTAGGTGTCAGGCCCTACATGAGGACAGTCAACACGGGGTGACATGAGGGGATGGGTGCTCCAGCCTCCATAAATGTGTCCCCCCCCCATGCCCTTGCAGTATTATTAGCCTCCCTCCCTAAAATATTGGCCACCTTTTGCTGCAGTTTTATGTGTGCTTGTATTTCATGGCTACTAGTTTGTGAATAAGTACAAATAGCCAGAATTTAATGCCAATATGTGTCACAGAATACTGGTTAGAGACTTTCTANAACAGTAGTACAAAGTTCATTAATTGTATTTTTATCGGTTTTTAAAAAATACACTCCACTAAAAACATTTCACAGAGAGACTGTTGTCTTTTTAAAGGACTGGCAAATTGTTCAATAGTTGTTTGATGACGATGATCAAACTTTCTTTGAGAAAATTTTAGGGACAATCCAATAAACATCATGGTGTTGAAAAATAACAAGCCACCTAGTAAGGAAACTTTACTAGACATCTTGAATTTCAAGTCATAATTTGAAACTTCCAAGTAGTCACTTAATCTTTTCATCTTTATATTTAAAAAAAAAGAGCATATGCTTTTAAAATAGGCACACAACCTGGAGATAACTTACTAGTTATCTTGTTCATATTACAAGGCCATTGGTGGAGAGTAACAACCATCCAAAGTAAAAAATAACCAAGAAAATGGGTTTCTCTGAACATATAACATGAAAATGATTCAGAATTCAGAATACATACTACCTATGCAGAGTTATACTAACTTGTAAGCACTAATTCAATAAACCAATTCTGTGTATTATCTGTAAAATTTTACTGTTCTTTGTTGCAAACAGACAATTACAAAATGGCTTCCTTTCTCTTTGAGGCCTCTCTACTCTTCTCAGAGACAATTTAGTAGGCATGAGGTCTATTGCCTATTTCGCTGAAAGGGAAGTCCCATTTCGTTTAAAAATCTTATTTCATTGTTCAAATTGATGAAAGTAGAAGAGAAAAAGTAATCCTGAGGTTGACCTAAACCTTTATGAATTAAGTGTATTACCACTAAGATGTCCTGCACGTGGTGTTTCAAAATTTCCTCAGTGAGTAGCTCTGGATAAAATTATTGTTCTTCAGGTACAGAACACAACTTCTATTCCTGAGTCCTTATCAACTCATGTGAAGCAATAAAGATTATAGAAAAGTAACTTGAATAATATCTGAGTTTCTTCTATACAATATTGATCACTCCAGTTAAGTTCTTTGATATCTGGTACCTCAAACAGAAAAGGAAAATCAATTTAGACAAAGTTCCATAGAGTTTAAGATGAGTGAGAATAAACAGAGAGGGGCTTCAAAATATCTCAAGTTGTTTTCATAACTACTTTAGATTCACTGTAAAGGACAAAGAGTTTCAGGGTAGAGAAGACAAATATCCTGTCCAAAATTTCATTTGTGCAAAAAAACAAATATATAACTCTACCACAAGGGGGCAATAATTCACTTTTACTGTGAGAATATCTCTGGTTTAAAATACATATACAGGGGAGGTTTTAGGCTCTCACTTCTTAAATACTTTCTTTTAACCCCAACTGAAGGTCTTTTTTGTTTTTTGGCTGGCAATGGTAAGCTCTGTAGAGGACTGAAGAATATATAGCATGATCCAAATGCAGGATGAGGAAAAATACAGTAATTATATTTCTATTAAAAAGATGTTTGAAGGTAAAGGAGGCGAAGAAGAAAGAAAACAATTAAGATGAAATCTGCTGAAATTATGCAAAGATGGATTTAGGAGGAAAAAAGTATTATTCATAAACTCAAGTTTCCACTTTCTTATGAAGAAAGTTAACCTACCTGCAAACAGTAGGCCTTTTTCTCTTCCCGTCGCTTTATCTATGAGAATGGAATTGTAAATATAAAAATGATCTTCATTATCTTCTGGTCCAGAAAATGCATGGAGACTTAATATCAAGTACAAAAGCTGATCACTAGGTGATGATTCCTAACCAAGGCTTCTGCTGGCATTGGCTTCCAGCCTCAGTCAGTGGGCTGTGTTCAAAGCAGTAGAGAGACAGCAAGTATGCCTGACATCACTACCCTCTGCTCTAGTCCAGCTCTGCTAAATGCTTTAGAAATGAAGCAGGCCAGGAACACAAAACTCAAGTGACCCATCCACGTTCCTACAGCTAATCAGCAGCAGAGCTGGATTTGGAACCAGCTTTCAGTATTTCTCTCTCAATTTTACAGCTTTAAAAGTCCCTGGATAAGGACACAGCAATAGTTACTTTTCAAAAAAACAGAAAAGCATTAGACAACTGATATTGTTCTGATAGACTTCTAAGAGGAAAGTCCATGACCTCATCTTAACTGAAAACCCTTTATGAACTGGTAAGAACAGCGTACATGACAGCTTATCTGTAACTTAGACTTTCTGTAAATTTACACTGCATTGATTCATTGCTTATTCTTTTCCATACCTTTTATCAAGATGCAATCTATGAAATCTCTTGAGGGGGTAAGCGGACTGGTGACCATTCTGCTCTAGACTATGCGCTTTAAGCACTTCATGACATCATCAAAAATGGTAAGAACCAAACCATTCTGCCAGGATGTCATACAACCATGCACCCTGTTTACTCAACATAAATAAAATTTGCAGAAAACCATCATGCTTATTTGCCACTCTTAAATTAAGTCAGAAAAACATCAAGTTCTGCAGAGAAAATGATACTGATTTCATGTGATTAGGAGTGATGGGATAAGCAGAGAAGAATTTCAAGTTGCTCCAAAGCTGACTTCATACTGTAACGGAAGGTACCTTTTAAGATAATTCTATTTGAATAAGATGATTTAATTCCTTCGTCTTGATCTTCAATCAATAGCCATTAACTAAATGAAAAAAGAAGTCCAAGAAATGATATTTAGGACTATCATCATATAGCAAGCATCTATTTAATTTGGACTCAACACAATTTGGAACTTGAAGACATACCTACAAGTAAAAAGAACATAAGTAATGGTTTCTATACGGCAGCCACATCAGAGCATGGTTATCAGTCTAGCCTATGGCACACCTAGGTGTCAGGCCCTACATGAGGACAGTCAACACGGGGTGACATGAGGGGATGGGTGCTCCAGCCTCCATAAATGTGTCCCCCCCCCATGCCCTTGCAGTATTATTAGCCTCCCTCCCTAAAATATTGGCCACCTTTTGCTGCAGTTTTATGTGTGCTTGTATTTCATGGCTACTAGTTTGTGAATAAGTACAAATAGCCAGAATTTAATGCCAATATGTGTCACAGAATACTGGTTAGAGACTTTCTAAAAATCAGGTTACAGATATTCACTCAAAGTGATCTCAACTGCTGTGGTGAGTTAGAGCAAAGATTTTGACAATATGGTCAGGAGCCATATTCTGACGTCTCCATCGCCCATCATCAAGTGAACTCTCTTTCTTTTCCTGGGGTCCACAGGGCTTTCGCCCCCAACTACAGTTTACACATGAACTATGAAGAGACCTCTGGCCCTGAAAAAAATCCCATGACCTTTTAGCTCACTTCCCCCTTACAAAAGCCTCAGTCTCTTTTGCCTGAATTGCATACTCCCAANCTTTTCCTGGGGTCCACAGGGCTTTCGCCCCCAACTACAGTTTACACATGAACTATGAAGAGACCTCTGGCCCTGAAAAAAATCCCATGACCTTTTAGCTCACTTCCCCCTTACAAAAGCCTCAGTCTCTTTTGCCTGAATTGCATACTCCCAAGGGAAGAATCAATGTGCCTTGCTCCCCACTGAGCTAAAACACAGAGTCATGGATGCCTGGCCAGTCCACGTCCAGCCTAGCAGGGGAGTTCCATGACACTGGATGGGGCGTCTAGGACACATGGTTAAGGACATGGGTTTGGAGGTCAGATAGTCATAGATTCAAACCAGAGCTCTGTCTCTCCAAGCTAGTGATCCACTTTTTCTAAGGCTTAGTTTTCCCTTTTTTAGACTGATAATATCAATGGTATCCAACTTGACGTTGCTGTAGGGGTAAAGAAAATGTCAAGTTTCAGATACTCTACCTGGCATGTACATGCTAAATCACTTCTGGTGCCAGATGAGGTGCCTCACGTGTGTTTTCTAATCCTTATGACAGCCTGCGAGGTAAGCATTATTTTCACTTTGCCAATGAGGAAATAGGTTTAGAGAAGTTAAGTAAATAGCTCAGAATCACACGGCTCGGCAGTGAGTCAAACCAACATCTGGCAGATTCTAAAACCTGTACTCTTTCCACTATACTCTTTGGATCCCTTGTGCCCAGCAAAATGTCTTTGATCTCATAATCATTTAAATGGCTGCTGAACAAACAAGTTAATCAGTAAATACTAGACCAAAGAAAGGCATCGACCTCCCCATCCAGTCCCCCGACACATCAGGGTGCTTGTGGGCTGTATTAGCTCCCCAGTGGACCTGGCCTACAACCTCCATTTCTCATATTAATTATTCTGTGGGGTTAAAGGCCTTCAAAGCCTCAGTTTCCTGGGGTCAAGAAACACATTTAGCATTTTGAACTCAGTATCAACAGTGCGCCTGTGGTAAAACTCAAGGGAAGACGACACAGGGATGTTTCTTTTTCAGCTGAGAGTTCCAAGAGCTAGATCATGGGCCAGAGACAGTAGAATCCTCCAGGGAGGTGTTTTTTTTTTTTTTTTTTTTTTTTTTAAATGTAGGTTCCCTAGCCATTTCTGAATGAAACCTTCAGGAGGGAAAATCCAGAATTTTTGGCTAAGCTTCAGACATGATTCAATGCAAAATCAAGATTATATACAAGTCTAGAACATAAAGCTGTGCTGAAAAGGGTGTGGGCAGTGGAGAGAAAGAGCTCTGGAACAGCAGAGAGAAAGGAGAGCTAGTGTGTGCATGTGCAATTGCTTCAGTCATGTCCGACTCGGAGACCCCATGGACTGTAGCCCACCAGGGTCCTCTGTTCATGGGATTCTCCAGGCAAGAATACTAGAGTGGGTTGCCCTTTCCTTCTGCAGGGGATCTTCCTGACCCAGAAATCAAACCCCTATTCTCCAGGTGAATTCTTTACCACTGAGCCACCAGGAAAAGCCCAAGGACTGCTAAACATCCCTTTAAAATAAATGGCATCCTCCTTTCAACTCAGCTGAGAGGTCACTTCCAAGTTATGAAATGAGGCAAACCTCTTTGTGCCTGGACTCCCCTCCCAAGGTTCTGCTTGTGGTGATGCTCAAAGAAAGCAGCAGAGATCAAGCCACCCATGTTGCAAGGCATGTGCACCCCTTATCTTTTCATTCAAGCTGGGCTATTCATGCTGTAGGGCACTCAGGTTACAGCAGGTTCATTTCTCCTGTGATTATATCCCCAAAACTTGCTTCACTCAATAGAATCTATCAATTCACTCAATATATTCTGTTTTGAAAGATGATCTATTTGGCTTGCCAAAATTCTAGAGTGGGACAAAAAAAGAAAAAAAATTATAGTTGAAAAAAATTAAACTTATCAACTTTGGAGCGTCTACCTTACTTGGGTACAGATTTGGCACTTTAAACATTGGAAAAACAAGAGAAGTACCCCCTCATACCTGGTGACGCACATACCAGGGGTCTTAAAATGTTTTTGGCTGTATCACAGAAAGGAGGAGACATATTACAAATCTTTTACCTTCTTTCAGAAAGATACTATGAGTTTCCTTCATGTTATTAAATCATCACCACGATGCTGTTAGCTGTCTGCCAGGACTATGTGTTTTCTATACCTTATCTCATTTCATACTAAAAATACTCCTGTGAAATAGATATTCTCTTTGGTCCGACTTTGCAGAAGAAGATTCAGAAGGTTAGAGGGGTGAGGTGACCTCAGGTGACACAGCCAGTAAGAGAAGAGTTCAGATTTGAACTCAGTCTGGTCCCAAAGTTTACCCTCTTATTATCCATTATGTTATACTTTCATCACCTTTGTGGTGTAATAACTGTGATCTCCTTAGAGGGAAGCAAGTAAGATGGAGTCACTATTACACTCCTCCCTTTAATCATAAACTCTCACAAATCCTGTGATCAAGTCATTCGATTAAACAGTTGAACCATTAAATTCCTAAAATGGGGGCTGGGACTATCATTAGTTTGTTACAAGACCAAGACGATCAAGGGCATATTTTCTTTGTTATTCTTACAAGATAAGCAAAGTAAACAAACACTTGCCAAAATTATTAAATAGTCTCTATAAGTAAAGATCAGACAAATGTTTTGGTCACTGTGAATCTATGTCAACCACGAGAGTAGCAGCAGTGGATTTTAATTAAAAGAAAAATACTTTTCAAGGTACTCTAAATAACATTTCACACAATTAATGATGATTAATTAAATCTAAATAGCATGTTCCACATAATTAATGATGATTAGAGACATCACATTTCTAAGGTTGTAAAAAGTCTGCAACTTTTGCTGGGTTATCTTGAATCCTGGTATCTTTGTGATTCAGTTCAGTCCAGTCACTCAGTCATGTCCGACTCTCTGTGTTCCTCACAGTCCAACTCTCACATCCATACATGACCACTGGAAAAACCAGAGCCTTGACTAGACGGACCTTTGTTGGCAAAGTAATGTCTCTGCTTTTTAATATGCTATCTAGGTTGGTCATAACTTTCCTTACAAGGAGTAAGTGTCTTTTAGTTTCATGGCTGTAATCACCATTGACAGTGATTTTGGAGCATCAAAAAATAAAGCCTGCCACTGTTTCCACTGTTTCCCAATCTATTTCCCATGAAGTGATGGGACCAGATGCCATGACCTTAGTTTTCTGAATGTTGAGCTTTAAGCCAACTTTTTCACTCTCTTCTTTCACTTTCATCAAGAGGGTTTTTAGTTCTTCTTCACTTTCTGCCATAAGGGTGGTGTCATCTGCATATCTGAGGTTACTGATATTTCTCCTGGAAATCTTGATTCCAGCTTGTGCTTCTTCCAGTCCAGCGTTTCTCATGATGTACTCTGCATAGAAAGTTAAATAAGCAGGNGGAAAAACCATAGCCTTGACTAGGCAGACCTTAGTTGGCAAAGTAATGTCTCTGCTTTTGAATATACTATCTAGGTTGATCATAACTTTTCTTCCAAGGAGTAAGCGTCTTCTAATTTCATGGCTGCAGTCAGGCAGGCAAAAATAAGACCAGGAAAACCATGGATAATGATGAGGAACAGAAGCTGACAGTGGGAGGCTGTGACAGCGAGCGGCCAGCTTGCTGGCTTGCATGGGCTGGCAGGCCGAAGACTTGATAACTGTTACCTCAAAGGGCACTCGAGGAGCTTGGAATTCAGGCCCTCCTCCTCCCATGACTCTCTACCTTTTTGACATAAAACTTTTTATTGTTAAACGTTTGTAAATGCAGCCCCGTTCAGGCCAGAGCTCTCTGACTTGATTTTGCTTGTCTTTGTTTACAATTTTGTTTCTGCTACTTCCTTTCTTTTCTTTTTGTTATTTTTTACTGAAGTGTAGTTGATTTAAAATATCATGTTTTAGGTGTACAGTACCTTGATTCATTTATACGTATATATTGATGTTTTATGTCCTTATATGCCTATTCTTCAGATTCTCTTCCCTTATAGGTTACTAAAATACTGAGTAGAGTTCCCTATGCTATATAGTAGATCCTTGCTGGCTATCTGTTTTATGTATAGCAGTGTGTCTGTATTTTACTCAGTCTCAAAAGGCAGTCTTGTCTATTTTCCAGAATCAGTGAGGCCCTCTCTAGTTCCTTTCCATATCCCATGTACCTGCTCTGATGGATTTAATAATCCAGCCCCTTGTAAGAATGTATTTCAGAGAAATACTTGTAAAGTTCATGCTTTTAGATCTCATGTTATTTATTACTCATTTTGGTTTTTATGCCTGGAATGAGGGTGCTGATGGGGAAGGCAGAAGAGGCAGGTCAAGTGGTAGAGGGCTGAGAAATCAGTGACAGGAAAGAATGAAACAGATTTTCAGGAGACCAGCTTAAGAATTATTGACAGATTCATATGCAAATTCCTGCTGAACTCAAAAAGGATGAAGTTTCTTAAAGTGAATGAGAATCTGTTTGCTTTTGATTTGCTTCGCTGAAAACACTGCAGAAACAGATTTGTGAAATACAAGTTTTCGAGCCTGTTTTCCTAGTAGTGGCAGTAGTAGTGTTAGTTGCTCATGTCTGACTCTTTGTGACCCCACAGAGTGTAGCCCGCCATGGGATTCTCCAGGCAAGAATACTGGAGTGGGCTGCCATTCCCTTCTCCAGAGGATCTTCCTGACCCAGGGATCAAACCCAGTTCTCCTGCATTGCAGGCAGATTCTTTACCCTAAAGGAAAGTCGTGTCTGACTCTTTGCGACCCCATGGGCTGTAGCCTACCAGGCTCCTCTCTCCGTGGGATTTTCCAGGCAGTAGTACTGGAGTGGATTGCCACTTCCTTCTCCAGGGGATCTTCCCAACCCAGGGATCGAACCCGGGTCTCCCGCATTGTAGACAGACGCTTTACCATCTGAGCCACCGGGGAAGTCCAGGGAAACCCTAAGGTTGGGGTGAATAACGACCTGCCTATCCCTCCACTACACAGTGTTGTTGACTTCATTTTAAATGCTCTTCTTTCATTTGTTATTGGAACTTCAAAATGAAAAATTGTGTGATGGTGATCTTAGTGCTCTACCTACCACGGCAGGGCGAGTATCGTCTGTGAGTGTTATGGATGTGTGTTCCTCTGGGGCTGGTCCCGTTAAGTTCAGTTGAATCTGGGAACTTTGCTTCTTGAGGACAAGTCATCTGTCATCTGACCTGAAGGTTTTGCTGGCTTCCCTCTGCTTCTCTGAAATTATTTGTGAGCAGCCTCCTGAAAATAGTATTAGGCAGCACCAGCAATAAGAGAGATACTTTCTGCATGAATGTTTTTGAAGGCAGAAAGATAAGCCAATTAAACATTTTGTTTTCTGATGCATATGTAACATTTGTATACATGGATGATCTTTTTGAAGTATGTGACTTGCTACTGTTTACAGTGATATTTAGACTGAAATCTCTCAGGGCTGGAGCGCAGATTTTCAAATTATTTGGAAAAACTTTTTTAGTAAGTAAAATTAGCCCTGTGTTTTAAAATGAATGAATGTAACCATTCATTGTTGAAAAGCAGATAAAATCTACAATATGTTTTATTAATTCTTTAGACATGTTATGTCATTGAGTCATGGTAAGAGTATTCAAGAAAACAAAATAATTCTCTGGCACACTTAAGTTTCCTGTTGGCAACTGGACACAATAGAGCAATTGCAATTCTAGTTACAAATTGTACTGACTTCCAGAAGGTCTCATTGAGCTTAGAGCACTTGCTGCCTCTCACACCAGTTTCAGTTCAGTTCAGTCTCTCAGTCAGGTCTGACTCTTTGCGACCCCATGAACCACAGCACGCCAGGCCTCCCTGTCCCATCACCAGCTCCTGGAGCCTACCCAAACCCATGTCCATTGAGTCGGTGATGCCATCCAACTATCTCATCTCTGTCATCCCATTCTCCTCCTGCCCTCAATCTTTCCTAGCATCAGGGTCGTTTCAAATGAGTCAGCTCTCCGCATCAGGTGGCCAAAGTATTGGAGTTTCAGNCGCCATCCAACCATTTCATCCTCTGTCATCCCCATCTCCTCCTGCCCCCAAACCCTCCCAGCATCAGAGTCTTTTCCAATGAGTCAACTCTTCCCATGAGGTGGCCAAAGTACTGGAGTTTCAGCTTTAGCATCATTCCTTCCAAAGAAATCCCAGGGCTGATCTCCTTCAGAATGGACTGGTTGGATCTCCTTGCAGTCCAAAGGACTCTCAAGAGTTTTCACCAACACCACAGTTCAAAAGCATCAATTCTTCGGCGCTCAGCCTTCTTCATGATCCAACTCTCACATCCATACATGACCAATGGAAAAACCATACCTTAACTAGATGGACCTTTGTTGGCAAAGTAATGTCTCTGCTTTTGAATATGCTATCTAGGTTGGTCATAACTTTTCTTCCAAGGAGTAAGTGTCTTTTAATTTCATGGCTACAGTCACCATCTGCAGTGATTTTGATTACCAGATATCAAAAGAGGAGAACATAGCTAATTATATTTTCCACAAGTATCTTACTGTTTAATAAAATGTGTTTACTTCCCCACAACTGAAAATGACATTTCATTCTCCAGAAAGTATAATTAAACTGTTAAATATATAAGCTAAAGTCAAAATAAACTACTTCACATATGTACACACACATATAAACATAAATATCTGTAGTATTTCCCAAGTACTGCTTATGTTCATGTTTGTATCACTATGTTCTAGTCAGTTTTATTTGACTTATGTGTTAAATAAAAACATGAGAAATGAAAAGTTTACATATAATATGAAAAAATTTAATGTAAATGATTTAAAATAAATCATCACTGAACCAGATATATCCAAGAGGAGACTTGCATTCCAAACTACTATAATTTCAGTAAAGACATCACCTGAAATTTGATAAAAACTACATTTCAAAGTCCTGTGCTAAAACTTGACCTAAAGCTTCAATATGAAAATGGTTATTTTAAAAAGGACTTTTGAAAAATACTACAGAGAATCAAAAAAGATGTCAATGGTCATAGGATATGTTAACAATTATCTTTTGAAGTAGAACTGCTCTCGACCTTTCTACATTGTTGCTAATCAAAAATAGATATGAATACAATTATAGCTACAGAGCTATCATACAACCATGTGAAGTGAAAGTCATTCAGTCATGTCTGACCCTTTGTGACCCCTTGGACTATACAGTCCATAAAATTCTCCAGGCCAGAATACTGGAGTGTGTAGCCTTTCCCTTCTCCCGGGGGATCTTCCCAACTCAGGGATCAAACCCAGGTCTCCCTCATTGCAGGAAGATTCTTTAACAACTGAGCCACAAGGGAAGCCCAAAAATGCTGGAGTGGGTAGCCTATCCCTTCTCCACGGTATCTTCCTGACCCAGGAATCGAACGAACCTGGGTCTCCTGCATTGCAGGCAGATTCTTTACCAACTGAGCTATCAGGGAATACTACCAAAATAATTTCTTTATCTACTGGAGAAGTTAGAGAGAAAGTTACTGAGAACAGAAGTAAAAGGCTTTCTGCTTTACCACTTTTCAAATATTAGGTAACCATTTCTCAAAAATTAGGTAACCATTTTTCTGACAGTAGCTTAATTAGAACTCAGTTGGAAGACAAGGGATGAATTAAGAAAACTTCTGGAAATCACTTCCCTTCAGTTTGATTCTAATACAAAACAGAAATAAATGTGTGGGTGATAAATGTAAGATCGTTACTTATACTTTGATCCTTTTTAGAAGTAATATTAAATTACCCTAATGTGTTTCCACTTGGTCACCTGATGCGAAGAGCTGACTCATTGGAAAAGACCCTGATGCTGGGAAAGATTGAAGGCAGGGGGAGAAGGGGATGACAGAGGATGAGATGGTTGGATGGCATCACCGACTCAATGGACATGAGTCTGAGTAAGTTCTGGAAGACCTTCAGGACAGGGAAGCCTGGCGTGCTGGAATCCATGGGATTGCAAATATAGGACACGACTGAGCAACTGATGTGTTTCCAAGTCTTCTTGTAGAAGAATTTAAAATCCTACCAAATAATGCCATTGAAATATCTTAAATTCTGGTTCACTGAAAGTCTCAGTAGCAATGAGGTATGCAACCAAAATTACCAGGGACAATTTCTCTCAGGGGTGTGTGTGTATTCCTAAGTGTATATCCCAAATATATCCTCCTCCATAGACTATCTAGGCATATTAGTTGAGAGGCCAGTTTACTTTCATGTAAATATGTGTGTTTGTCTTACAGCATACAATTATATATTTTTGGATTATGACCAACAAATTACAAGTTTCTTTTAAAATAAGACTAAAAAATTCTGGGGAATTTAAAATTTGTAAACTGAAGAAGGCTTGCAAAATTCCTATGGTAAAAGTTTATGACTTTGAGTCATCAATAATCAGTGCTATTTTTCTGGCTTTGACATAGAACATTCTGCACTGAACAGCAAAGTTTCTTTAAGGGGCCAGTTTTCATCCATAAAATACAGGAAAATGATTCCAATTAACTTAGGACAGAGCACAACTTAAGATCTCTCTTCCAGTTCCTGTGCTCATACATAAAATATGGAAATAACCAAAAATATGGACAAGAGGAAGTTGTGTGGTGACAGGGAAGAAGGAAAGAAAAGGAGGGAGTGGAAAATGATTGATCATTATGGCTACCATTCAACTCAGATGCAAATTGGTCTAGGGGACCATTTTAGAAATATTTCCTCATTTAGAAATCAATCACTGATGTAACTCAAAGACAAGGAGACATTTTCATCATGATAGGATATGATTTTTGAAGCCTTACTAAACTACTTGTTAGAGAAGGCAATGGCCCCCAACTCCAATACTCCTGCCTGGAAAATCCCATGGAAGGAGGAGCCTGGTGGGCTGCAGTCCATGGGGTCACTGAGCATCGGACACGACTGAGCGACTTCACTTTCACTTTTCACTTTCATGCATTGGAGAAGGAAATGGCAACCCACTCCAGTGTTCTTGCCTGGAGAATCCCAGGGACAGTGGAGCCTGGTGGGCTGCCGTCTATGGGTCGCACAGAGTCAGACATGACTGAAGCGACTTAGCAGCAGCAGCAGCAGAGTTTATAAGCTTATATAAAGATTGCTTTGTCATAGGTCCTATCCTAAGGATTTCCATTATAGAAACACCAATGAAACTAGATCATAAGGAGGTTCTGAACACATGATCTGCTAGGGAAGTGTGCAAGGAAGATGCTACAGAAACAAAGTGGCAACATTTGGGTCATATGCATTTTGTTCTAAGCATTAAAGTAAAAAGGCATATGATGACTATAGTTACTAACACTGTAGTGTGTGTGTGTGCACAGTCATGTCTTACTCTTTGCACCCCTATGGACTGTAGCCTGCCAGGCTCCTCTGTCCATGGGATTTTCCTGGCAAGAACACTGGAGTGGGTTGCTGTTTCCTCATCCAAGGGGATCTTCCCAATCCAAGGATCAAACCCATGTCTCCCATATCTCCTGCATTGCAGGCAGATTCTTTACTGCTGAACCACTTGGGAAAACTTGCTAAGAATAGATTTCATGTACTCTCATCCAACACACAAAACAGTAGGTATGTGAGAAGATATGCTAATTAGCTAAACTGTACTAATCATTTTGTATATGTAAATCAAATCATCATGTACATGCTACTGCTGCTAAGTTGCTTCAGTCGTGTCTGACTCTCTGTGACCCCATAGACGGCAGCCCACCAGGCTCCCCCACTAAAGATATACAATTCTTATTTAAAAACTAAAGAAAAGAAAAATGGCCATTTGATTTAGCCCCTGGGACACCATCAATGATCTTGAAAGCAGGAGTTCAGAGATGCTGAATGCAGAAACCAGGCTGGCTGCATTAAGTCAGAAATGAGGGAGTGAAGCAGAGAACATAAAGGCTCCACTAGAAAGCGCTGTTCCAAGAAAGAGATGGAAGGAGCGAGCAAGGGATTCTTCAGAATGGGGAAATCAAGGTTATTGACACCTGAGGAAGAAAAGCAAACAGCAGACTGGAGATGCTTTCTATGGCTATGAGGTGTCTGGCCACATTCACACAATCAAAGGGATATAAAAAAGCAAAGAAGAAGGGACTCTCTCCAGGCAAAACCGCATTAGCACCTTATCTGGTAATATTAGACTTAAGCAAAGGAAACTATTTATTTCCTGTGTAATTCACTCTGTATCTGGAGTGCAGGGAAATCCAGAGACCATGGACATGTTTAATAACTTTCTTTGGTTCCTGATCCCTTCCTCATACTGTCATTCTTAGATCTCTTTACAAGAGAAAGCCAAAAAATTAATGGTCTTTCCAGCAGGAAAAAATTGAATTAATGTATTCTCTGTGCCAAATTGTGATAATAAAAAGTAAATAAAGGAAAAAGAAAAGTAATATTTGAGCTTAAATCCTTTTCCAAATTCATTTCACGTAACTCCACAAATTGTGCATTACACAAGTTGAGTATATTGATGAAATACTGTGGCTTTTCCGTTAAGTAATAAATACTCCCTAATGCCAGCAAAATTCTATTTTATAGGTAGAAATTAGATCAATTCCCATTAAGGGTTATCTGAATGTATAATGTTATGCAGGTAAAGTGCTTTTTCCCCAAGTGTAACTCCTTGGGAATTTTATATACTATCAACTACAACTGGTATGCGCCAATAACATGTATACATTCAAAAGTAAGTGCAATAAGTATGAAGTAGATTAAAAAAATAATGAAGTATTTACATATATGTCTGGTTTAAGTATAAAGTAATACAATCCTTCTGAAAGGAGACTTTCACCTGTTTTCTTCTAGGAATTGTATGTCTTCAGGTCCTACATTTTGATCTTTAATCCATTTTGAGTTCATTCCTGGTGATGTAAGATAGGGGCCCAAATTCATTCTTTTGCGTGTGGATATGTAGATTTCCAGCCATTTCCTGGAGACTATCCTCTCCCCATTGAGCATTCTTGGCTTCTCTGTCAAATACTGGCTGACCTGATATGTTTGGGTTTACTTCTGTGTGTCTGCTCTTATGCCAGCACTAAACGGCTCTGATTGCTTTGTACCATAGTTTGAAATCAGGAAGTGTGATGCCTCCAGCTTTGCCTTTTCTCAAGATTGCTCTGGCTATTTGGGGTCTTCTGTGGTTCCATATGAAAATTAGGATTGTGTTTTCTATTTCTGTGAAAAACAGTGTTGGAATTTTGCTAAGAGATTATTCTGAATCTATAGATGGCTTTGGGTAGTATCAACATTTTAACAATATTAACTCTTCTGATTCCTGAATATAGGACATCTTTCCATTTGTGTCTTCTTCAATGTCTTTCGTTACTATAATTTTTGGTGTGTAGATCATTCACTCCCATGGTTAAATTTCAATAGTATTCCCTTTTACTGTTTTTGATGCTATTGCAAATGGACTTATTTTATTTCCTTTCCCAGTAGTTCATTCTTAGTGTACAGAAGGGCATGTTTGTATGTTGATTTTGTATCCTGAAAGTTTACTAAATTCATTTATAAGGTATAAAAAAATATTCGGTGGAGTTGTAAATTTTTTCTAGGAACAAGATCATACAACCAGCAAACAGCCAATTTTACTTCTTCCTTCCCAATTTGAATGCCTTTTATTTCTTTTCCTTGTCTAATAGATTGCTCTGGCTAGGAATTCCAGTAATATGTTGAACAGGGGTGGGGCAAGTAAGCACCCTCTCAACCGCATGGTCTTTGGTGATGCTCCAGGAAGAATATCTTCAGTGGCCACAAGGGCAGTTGGGGTTCTCAGAGGTGAGCCCCAGTTCAGAGGCTAGGGACCAAGGCAGGCAGCAGTAGTGGCCAGAGCCTGTTGTGAACACACACTCGGCTGTGGCAGGGGCCAGCTGCAAACACACACACAGTGGTGGGAGCCAGGGCAGGCGGGAGGGGCTGAGGTCGCAGCTGCAGGTGCACCAGCAGCTGTGAGGGTTCTGGCTGTCAGTGTGACTGTCCCAGCTGCTGACTCTGGTCTCTAGGGCACAGCAGTGGAGCCTGGTGTCAGGAGTCAGGCTGGTAGCGTGCAACGTACAGCTGGAGTGACTAGCTGCAGGTGCGCACTGGTACAGGCCAGTGATAGCAGACAGGGCTAGATCCGGATCCATAAGCAGCTGTAGGGGCCGTGTTATCTGCACATCCTCCTGTGACTGCGTGGTCTCTCCGTGGGCATGNCTGGTAGCGTGCAACGTACAGCTGGAGTGACTAGCTGCAGGTGCGCAGTGGTACAGGCCAGTGATAGCAGACAGGGCTAGATCTGGATCCATAAGCAGCTGTAGGGGCCGTGTTATCTGCACATCCTCCTGTGACTGCGTGGTCTCTCCGTGGGCATGCACATAGCAGTAGAGGCCAGTGATGGGGGCTGGGCCAGAGGTACGCAGCTGTGCAGCTGGAGGGGCTAGCTGCAGGTGAGCCCACCCAAGTGGTTCAGGCGAGTGACCAAGCCAGATCCAGGACCACAAGCAGCCTTGGAGGTCTTCGCTATCAGCGTGCACCTGCGTGGCTGTAAGACCTGGTCACAGGTGCACACATGGCCATGGAGGCCGGTGATGGGCATGAGACAAGCAGTATGCAAGTGCACAGCAGGAGAGGCCAGCCTCTGGGTGCCCAGAGAGCACACAGAGCAGAGAGGTCAGCTGGGGGCTCCAGGCTGGACTCAGCCAGGCACACAGCCACAGAGGGTCCCCGGCTTTTGCTGGGGTGGGAGGGGCCAGGGGAGTGAGGAGGGACTCGGGTGGCTGGTGTCAGCAAACATGAATGCCTGGGGGTGAGAGCCCAGTGAAATCAGTGGTGACTGTGCGGGCCCCTGGCTCTTCAGTAGCAAAAGCTGCTGTTCTCATTTTCAGGACAGGCCGGTGGGCACCGTGCTTTCTTCCTCTGTGGATCTGACACTGGAACACTGGCAGCCGTCTTTATGGGTCACGCCCAGCTCTGCTGGTCTCTGGTGGGGGTGCCTGCAGTGGGTCCTTCGACTCGTACCCCCGAAGGGCAGAAAGCTGGTCACTCAGCCCACTCTTCCTCTCCCTGTAGGGAGAACTCTTTCCAGCTGGGGAGTCTCCTTTGGTGCCAAGATTGTGGCCTTGGGGGCCAGGATGATGAAGGCAGAAAAGAAACGTTCTTCCTTCCCTTTTTGTGGGGTTGTTCTCAAGTTGTTTTCGTCAACCGAGTTGCTGAAGTTTCTCTGATTCCAGAGCTCTCCCAGCACTGCTTTTGTTTGTGGATAGCTCTCTATTTGATTGATTTTTGTGGAGGGATGGAGGCTGGGGATCTCCTACTTTGCCATCTTAGTGAAATTGCTGATAACTCTCTGCTTTATAAACAGAATGGTAGAGCGCAAGGATAACTTTATCATTGTTCTTTAAATTGTACATAGAGGTTACATGCACTTTTCAGTGTGTATAATATTTCTCTAAAAAAATATAAAATCACCATAAAATATCCCCCAAAATAGAAAAACAATCCTCAGAAATAACCGTTGTTAACCAAAAGTGTATGTATCTATATATACATACACACATGCATTCTGTAAACAAAAGTGTTACCATTCATAAATGCCAATCAACTACTTGGTTTCTTATAGTGCTTTGCAATGTTTTTTCAAGAAATGAATTCACTGGCATTATACTTTGTAATTGTCGTACATTTAAGTATATCTCTGTCCTGTCACTACAGTAATCCTCACTATCTAAATCTAATTCATTTCTGAAAAACAGGCTGGATGGCAAATTTTTGGATAGTGGAAGCCAGTCTTCCATTTTTGAAATGGAAAAAGTAATTTATTTCCAGTTTATGAAAATATCCCAATTTCCCAGAATATCTCTAAAATCCTTGAAAATATCAATGTAACAATCCAGCCAAGGCTTTCTGAATTAAAAAAAAAAAATTCAATAACCTAATGACTTGTTTAACAAAATTCCACAAACTCTTCATGTGTTTGTGTTAACCAAGCAATGATGCTGTATAGTGCTGAGTTCAGTTGTTCAGTTCAGTGCTCAGTCGTGTCCAACTCTTTGTGACCCCATGGACTGCAGCATACCAGGCTTCCCTGTCCATCACTAACTCCTTTACTCAAACTCATGTCTATCAAGTATAGTGCTGAAAGCCTTCTATATTGGGAAATAAAGAGAGCAGTGAGAAACAGTATAGTGGTGTGACCTCAGGAGAGCCGCCATCATTTTCTTCCTTTCTTGTACCCATATGCCATCCTCTCACCCACAGGAGCCTGACCCTCCACTCCCTTTGAATCTGGACTTGCATGACAGACATGATATTCTGGAACTTCTTTCACTAGAATCATTACAGCTCCATTCTAGGTCCACCATCCTGTAAGGAAACCCAAGCTAATCATGTGGAGAGACTATGTGGATAGAGAGACATCAGTCAATACCAACTGTTCCGACCACACCAGCCTAGGAGTCAAACATGGGAGTAAGAAGCCTTCAGATGGATGCACCCTCAGGAGTGACTTGGTAAAACAGAATGTGCACCCCCAAACGAGAGCCTCCTCGCTGCAACCTGTCTATGCTTGGATCCATGCAAAATTAAAATAAACTTCTTGACTGTTAGCTACTAAATTTTGGAATGTTTGTTATGCAGCAATGCACTATCCTATTGAGAAGACTAACTGAGGTAGGATCGAGAGGCACTGTACCTCCTTCTTGCTTGGAGTCACATCATTGAAATCTTTTAGCCTGGCAAGTGTGAATCCATTACGACAGAGTTTGACTCAAAAATCTGAAGTAAAACTTTTGCAAGTTACAGAAATATCCCCTTAGTGACCATTCATGATTGTCACTAAGGTAACACAATATGTCAGTAAAGATAACTTAGCTGGGTTACAAGATTATAGGGTTAGATTCTTCATCTTTCAAAATTTAAATGCTATTTCTACTACTTAAAAAACAAAACACCAAAACTGGAAGTCTGAGGACACCTTGACTTTGATTTTTGTCCTTTGGATGTAAAGGAGTTTCTTTAGAATTTTCCTTTTATCCTTTTTTCAAAATTAATTTATTTTTGATTGAAGGAAAATTGCTTCACAGAATTTTGTTGTTTTCTGTCAAAACTCAATATGAATCCGCCATGTTTTTGCCAGGCTATGACTACAGGTAGATCTCTCTTTAACAGACTAAATTCTTTGTCTTTATAAAACTGGCCACTTTTCAACTCAGATTTTTTACTGTTAAAATCTATCATCTTTTCCATCACCATTTTTAGCAATTTGTCCTTATCTGCTAAAATTCTATTCACTTCCCAAGTTTCTCCCCTATATAGTTCTTCTATTTAATGATCAGTCCCACACCTGACCCTCTCCAATGAGCATGTTAATGTGACCATTCTATGTTCAGTTTGCTTTCAGCTTTTTATCTTGCCTGACCTCTGTTTATCTCAGTCTATTTACTGTTACTTTCTAACCTATTTTATGAATGTTATGTTCTCCCTGTATCTTTTTGAGGACAAACTTTCCCCCTAATTTTTTCCTCTGTCTTATAATACAATATCAGGAATCTGAACTTTACTATGTTTTAGAATGATTTCCCTCTTATTTTACAGTAATTATTTCATAAATTCATATTTTCCTCCAAAAAAGTATAGTCTACTCAGATTTAAGGGATGAATTGGTGGGACTCCCTTTAGAGTCTCTCTTTGCCCATCTTGGTGTTGATTAAATTCCATGTTCATCTCAACTCTTGAAGAGCACTTGATTTAGCCAGCTCCCAACCTAATCAGCCTTTTGCTCAAGTGCACCAAAGAATTGATGCCTTCGAATGTGCTGCTGGAGAAGACGCCTAAGAGTCCCTTGGACTGCAAGGAGATCAAACCAGTCAATCCTAAAGGAAATAAGTTTTAAATATTCATTGGAAGGGTTGATGCTGAAGCTGAAGCTTCAATCCTTTGGTCACCTGTTGCAAAGAGCTGACTCATTGGAAAGAGTCAAGATTGCTGATGCTGGTAAAGATTGAAGGCAGGAGGAGAAGGGGATGACAGAGAATGAGATGGGTGGATGGCATCACAGACTCAATGGACATGAGTTTGAGCAGGCTCCAGGAGATGGTGAAGGACAGGGAAGCCTGGTGTGCTGCTGTCCACGGGGTCACAAAGAGTTGGACAAGACTGAGCGACTGAACAGCAACAACCTAGTCTGTGCTTCCCACGTGGTGCTAGTGGCGAAGAATCTGCCTGCCAGCACAGGAGATGCAGAAGACACAGGTTTGATCCCTAGGTTGGGAAGATCCCCTGTAAAAGGAAATGGCAACCCATTCCAGTACTCTTGCCTGGAAAATTCCATTGACAGAGGAGACTGGCGGGCTACAGTCCGTAGGTCCACAAAGAGTCATCAGACATGACTGAACACACACACACAACCTAATCCAATGCTTAGGCGTTTTTTATCTGCTATGACTATGCTGAACTAAAATGGAACCTTCTCTAAATGACTGTCTAGATTTCAGACACAATAAAGAGAAACACATTAAATTATGATCTTTAACAATCACTCCCATCAGGTTCTTCCCGGCACCCGCTGACTTACAGCAGTTAAAGGAACCACATTTTCTAGGACACAATGTGCATGTTTATGTAAATGCTTATTTTCTGGGAACTGGTATTTGTAAGAAAGCAATACCAATAGACTTTAGAGAGAAAGATGTAGGAAAGAGGAATCTGGCTTCATAGGCAGTTTATCCTTGTCACTAGGAGCACAGGCCCTGAAATCAGACAGTGCAGATTCAAATTCTGGCCCCATTAGTCCACTTGCTCAAACCACACAGTTAATGCTGATCATCTCTGTGCCTCTGTTTGCTCATCTGGAAATCAAGAACAACAACAGAATCTAACTCACACAATTATTATAGTAATTAAACAATTTAATGTATTTAATGGACTATTATAAGTATTCACTATTACGTATATCACTATTAGTTACAATTATCCTTTTGCTGTTATTAAGCTGAGGCCACACAACAAAAGGACATCCCTCCAGTTTTCTAATTGACACGGAACTTTCATTTCTGACCCAGAAGCCAGTCGGTTGCAAGTGCAGAAAGTATTTCTAGCTTTCAGGGAGACACAGTCATCAGCAGCTTAATGTAAATGACCCTCCACTTATGTTTTAAAATATAGTCCTTTCAGTTCTTACTGAAACTTCCCTCTGGATTCTGATGACAAGTTGCCAGTTAGTTTTAGTTTACAGTGTCATCCATTTCACCCTTATCAGGGTTTTAGGGAGAAGTCAGGAGGGGCGTCGCAAAGGCAAATCCATCTAGATACCATTCTAAACCAGAGGCCATTGATCACTAATCCTGCTGCTGCTGCTGCTGCTAAGTCACTTCAGTCGTGTCCGACTCTGGGTGACCCCATAGATGGCAGCCGACCAGGCTCCCCCATCCCTGGGATTCTCCAGGCAAGAATACTGGAGTGGGTTGCCATTTCCTTCTCCAATGCATGAAAGAGAAAAGTGAAAGTGAAGTCGCTCAGTCTGTCCGACTGTTAGCGACCCCATGGACTGCAGCCCACCAGGCTACTCCGTCCATTGGATTTTCCAGGCAAGAGTACTGGGGTGGGGTGCCATTGCCTTCCCCGTCACTAATCCTAAATATGTTCAAATGCTAAAACCTCAAGTTTATATGACTAAGGACAGCTCTCAAGTCCAACTCTTATGTTTACACCAATGGCACATATCAAATTCTAAAAACCACCTCTCACTAATCAGAATTATTAAATGTGGACCCTAAAAATATCACAGTGCTGGCCAGGACATGGAGAACACATCTACTCCATCAATCTGCCTTAAAATGTGTCTGTATCCATTTATCCTGAAAAAAAGCATATTGGAGACCCAAAGGAATAGTTCAGTTCAGTCGCTCAGTTGTGTCCAACTCTTTCCGACCCCGTGAATCGCAGCACGCCAGGCCTCCCTGTCTATCACCAACTCCCGGAGTTCACTCAGACTCGTGTCCATCGAGTCGGTGATGCCATCCAGCCATCTCATCCTCTGTCGTCCCCTTCTCCTCCTGCCCCCAATCCCTCCCAGCATCAGAGTCTTTTCCAATGAGTCAACTCTTCGCATGAGGTGGCCAAAGTACTGGAGTTTCAGCTTCATCATCATTAAAACCTTAAGTACCAAGAAGCTCTTGATTATGTCAATTCCAAGCCTTCTGTGGTTATACAAGTACGTTTTTCAGAGAGAAAAATAGTTGGCCACCAGGTTCCGTGTAATCTTTATGTTCTTTAAACCTTATTAGATCATCCTTTACTGCCCTTTTTCTCAAGTATATAGTTAACAGCCGCTTCAAGTGAAGTCGCTCAGTCGTGTCCGAGTCTTTGCAACCCCATGGACAGTAGCCAACCAGGCTCCTCCGTTCATGGGATTTTCCAGGCAAGAATACTGGCGTGGGTTGCCATTTCCTTCTCCAGATGGTTAACAGAGGCACTGCTTAACTGAGAAAGTTTGCATAAATAATTAGGCTTATGTAAATACCACCCATTCTTCTTTGGAAATGTATCATTTATTGTAACAAGAAACTAAAAGTTTAGTCTTGCCAAATTATGTAAATATTTCTCAAACACTGTTTCTGGCCTCACCTTTTGATTCCTTTTACTGGAGATACTTACATTATATAAAAGTAAAGGAACTGGGAGAAATGCCATTCCAAATTTTTACGTATACAGCATTTAAAAGTGGTACGTTCCTAAAGTGGATACTTTCCAACAGTCATCTGAGTTCAGGAAAGCAGCATTGCCTAGGAGGTTATTACATGCTCCTTAGAGAGTGAGAAACGCAGTGTAAATCTTTGCTCTGCCACATTCGTTCATCCACAGCCTCATAGCTGGTATCTTCTAAGCCTCAGTTTCTCATTTTTAAAATGTAAGAACTAGTTGTTCTTACCAGATAAAGTTGGGGTTATGATTAAACAAGGAAATAAAGTTTTAGCCGAGTTCATGGCAAGTACTGGGCTGCCCAGAAAGTTTATTTGGGTTTTTTCATAAGATATTATGGGGGGAAGGGGGGAACAGAACAAACTCTTTGCCATGCAAATAGTAAGCACTGAATGTATGTTAGTAGTGGTGGTGGTGATGGTGATGATAATAACAAAAAGACTATACATGAGACAGATAGGAAGAAATCTCCTTAGCATCCCTTAAACCAGCCACGTGAAACAAGCTGACTCACAGCCAAACCACAGGGGAGGTTTGATCACATGCCCGACACTGCCGTAAGCCCATCAGGGCCCTTCTGTTCCAGCTCAGATGGACTGTTAGCTTTCAGACTTGTATTAGAAGTTGCTCTTCCTCCCACCTCTGGATGGATGGGAACTGCTGCTTTGAATGGGATTTACGTTACATCCTCTGACTTAAACAGCTTTGCAAAAGTAATTTTTCCTTGTTTTGAGAGGATAAGTAACCCTACAGAAGTACTTGGGTTCAACAAAGTGAGGATCACGCAACAAAAGGCAAACACCCAAAGGAAAAGAGAAGTGTAGAGGAGATAAACTCACTTCAGGATGGACGACCAGAAAGAGATACATGCACAGTTCCCGCAGCTGGGGCCAACGGCAAGCTACGCGCCCCCTGTCTAGCAGCTGAAACGCAGCCAGGTCCTGCGGCTTGGCTCCCTCACAAACTTTAAATACGAGGACTTGCAGAACTGCACCCAAGGAAGCAAATAACATGCAAACTGCTTTCGGCTAAGAATAGAGAGAAAAGACAGAAGCTTTTCAATAACTCCAAGCTTGAAGAGATTATACAGATAAATGGGTTCAGTTTTGCCAAGGTAGAAACATTCAATTAAGTTTTCAAAATCTCTAAAGGATGCTTTAAAACTCTCTTCTCTTGCTTTGTCTCTCCCTTCTTACAACTAGCTAAGATGGGTTGTAGGACATTTAGATAAATTTAGTATTTTAAATAGCTGCTTTTTCTTCTACTTTTTTCTACCCACCCAAATAGGTTTTCCACTCTGACGGGAAATACGAAGCAATTCTGTCTATACTATTCATTCTGATTTTTTAAAGAAGCTGTAAGGCAGAATATCTACCAGTGAGAAAAATTTTGCCAGTGGGGATTATGTGATCTCTTTTCAGGTAGAGTATTCATAGAAAAAATTCTACATCTCTATTTTGCTACCTATTGTAAGTCATCTGGTTGATTCTGCTGTGCTCTCCTTATATTGGATCCTCTCTCTAGATGAGTGCCATTAAAATTGTTTTATCTGTCTTCTTTAATTGGACTGATATTACCAATATCCTTATTAGTTAACATCCATGTGAGGTATGATACTATGCCAGGCATTTCACATGTATTGATCCACTTAGTTTTCATTACAACTTTGGAGGTGAGTGTTATCATTTTACAAATGAGTAAATGAAGGACTTGAAGTCAAGCAGCTACAAGTAAAGGAACCAGGACCTAAATTCCAAAGCTTCAACAATATATCATCATGCCTGGTTAAGTGAAAGTTTCAAGAGTTCGAAATACAGTAGGAGTGGAGAATAGGAAACCAGATTTGAAAGAATAACAAAGATAAAAGAGGATTTCAGCTTTCCAGGCTCTCTTAGCCCAATCTCTGTCAGTCTAATTGCTGTACTGTCCCACTGTTCTGAAGGACCATGAATCTTTCAATTGCTCAGTTGATGAAAATGGTGAGTCCATCAGACATCTGACCTAATAAATGTCCTTCATGACACCATGTTGCCACCAGGATTTCTCGTGAATGGCAGAAGCAGTCTGAGCCACGATGAAGAAAAACACCAGAAATTACGTAGTCTTGGTTTTGTAATGATTTTGAAGAATGTTACGTCATCCCTAAATAAGTCATCTAACTCATGGCAGGCACTCAACAAAGCCTTATTGAAAACACAGAACTCTGATCTCGCACTTGGAGAAAATGCTTCCTGTCAGCAGCCCAAACACCATCCCCTACGTCCATAGCGGAGCCGTGCACTCCACTGTGTGACCATGATATGGTTCAAATCCTAACTTAACTAACTGACATGCTAAACCACCAAGTAGGATTTCATTATCCCATTTGCTGCTCATCATTTAGGCAGCTGTTTTAACCAATCTGTGCTAATTTGTTTTAGGACGTGCATAAAATCCAGCATTCCTCTACCCAGGCTAGAAACATAGTAGCACTTTGCCAGGGAATAAAAAAGCTGAGATGACTCCCATTAAAACCCATGACACGAAATTAAGCTAACTACAAGATGCAAACTTAAGGTTTAAACTACTTAATAATTCTTATTAATCTTACACTGAAAATTGAAGCTAACAATGAACAAGTTACTTTATGTAAACTCTCTTCAAATTAATGCTACTTCCTTTATAGTAAAAAGAAATGTTAATATAAAGTAGGTCTTTATTCTTCACATACCCTCCAAATCATAGCTTTGCAACACTTATAGCTCCAAGATAGCCAAAGTCCTGTAATGCCCTTGGTAATTTGAGATCTGTAGTACACTTTTGACACAGCCTCCTTTATTTTCCCTTTAAATGCTGTCAAAACACATGAATGTTATCACTCCACATTACTTATGTTTGGATGCCTGGTGCTCCCAAAATGAACTGAATCATTTTTGGTGTCAAGTTACAGAAACAAATATTGTACCAAAAATAGAAAAGCAAAATAAACCTTACAAAAGTCCAGTTACATAAAACTAGGAACAATGAATATGAAACAAGATGCTGGCTAAAATTTAAAGTGAGGTGATACTAATAGAATAAATGCAACATGTATTAAAAAAAAAAAAGACTGTCACTAAATAATAGTTAATCTAGAAATGTCAGCAACATTTTAAAAATGTGTATATTTGTTTCAAGGTAATACCTGGATGAAATTAGATTCTAATTTCACATACTAAATAGGTACTCTTCTAAAGTTAGAGGGGGAAAAGACCAGTCAAGAAACTACTAAAGTAGTCAAGGTGGGAAAAACGAAGGAAGAGTGGGGCTGAACGAAGACAGGGAGTGCTCAGTAAGTTGCTGAGGTGGTAGAATCAAGTAGAAAGTCGCTCAGTCATGTCCGACTCTTTGTGACCCCATGGACTACCGTCCATGAAATTCTCCAGGCCAGAATACTGGAGTGGGTAGCCAGCCGTTCCCTTCTCCAGGGGATCTTCCCAACCCAGGGATGGAACCCAGGTCTCCTGCATTGCAGGTGGATTCCTTGCCAGCTGAGCCCCAAGGGACGCTCAAGTCAAGGAGAATCAGTGACCAAATGAATATGGAAAATCAGGGTAGCAGACGAGTCAGATGATTTCCAGGCCAAAATGAGTCGGGAGGTGATGCCAGTCTCTAAAATGGGACGGAGTAGGTGGCAGAGCTTATTTGAAAGAAGAATTAAGGTCATTTTAAATGTCTAAAATTTGAAGTGCGCCAATACAAGTAGAAATGTTGGGTCAGGGGTTAGGGTAATGAAGTCACTGAGAGGGAAGATATAATAAAGAAAAGGTCGTAACAGACAAATAACACCTTGAGGAGAAGGGCCCAGACTCAGGAATACTGGGGTAGCCTGGAAAGAAAAAGGTTTGTCTTTTTCATGAGAAAATACAAGTTGAGTAGGTACAGTGTTTGAAAACATACACATGGAAAGAAAGGTAAGGAAGTTTAATTGTCCTGAAGGGAAGATATTGTCATCTGAAGAGTCAAGATTACGAATAGCTTTTGTCAAAAATGAGAAGGAGCTTAGAGACCACGGGTAACAGGGTCTTCCAGCTGGGCTGAGGAATTCGCTAGGATTGTGAGGTCTTCTGTCCACATGGCCTGTGATTTCCTCAGCCTTAGACTGAATCAGGTTTGGAGGATTCTGAAGCATTAGAAGATGAGGCTAAGTTCCAGCCTATCCTACTGAGCTTGCCGTTCAGTCACGGAAAGACTAACAGCCGTTATGCAACCTCCTCAGAACACGGCCTCATGGAGTGTCCACTTATATATACATACATACGCCTCTCTGATCTGATGCTGAGTTTAAGTGAACATTGTCACTATCAACATGAAAAAGATGGCATAGTTTTTCCAGTATTACAACCAAAACCACATACATGTTCAGTCTGCTGTAAAAGTAAACTTAAGCTCACATAAAACAGTCAACTTTTGAAAGAAACTGGCCAAAGAGACTGCATATTTGTTCATATGAGATGTTGTTGTTCAGTCGCTAAGTCATGTCTGACTCTTTGTAACCCCATGGACTGCGGCACTCCAGGCTTCCCTGTCCTCCACTGTCTCCCGGAGTTTGCTCAAAATCATGTCCATTGAATCGGTGATGCTATCTAACCATCTCATCCTCTGCCATGTACATTTCAAATACATATGAAATACACATTTATTGAAATGATCCATTCTCTTTCCTTTACATCAGTGCTCCTTAAAGAAATGCTGGTCTCCAGTTTATCACCCATATAAATAATGCAAATTGATGTTAAAAAAAATTGTAAGTACCATCACATGAACAATTCTAAAAAATGTTGAAACCTGTGAACAGATTTCTGGGGGAGCACATATGCCAAATTTTACCTCAAAGGAATATTTTAAAATTCATTTTCTTAAAACAATTTTTCAAAAGAAAAGCTTAATTCTTTTTGTTTTAGCCGCTTACTTTAGCCCCTTAATTCTGTTTGTTTTAACCGGCACTACTCAAGACTTAGAAAGCTTAGAAGACAAGAGCAGAAGCTAAAACTATTATCATACAACACAAAAGTTAGAAAGTCAACATTTTTATGCAACTTTGTACTCATTTCAATCCATCTAAAAGTTAGAAACTTTATACTTAGACTGGACAATCTATTCATAAATAACCAGCTGTGATCATTTCAAAACTCTTTTCCATTGTGAAGGTTTTAGACCTTCATCTTAAAAAATAAAATGACCACATAATTCTTTCTATCTCTTTTTCCCTAAGCTTCTTAATAAATACACATGCTCGTTGCCTATCATGGGCAGAGGTTCCAAAGACAATTCACAAAGACGAAGCGCAGCTGGTAAAGGAGGAGAAGAGGGAGCCCCCTCATTAATAGATGAATATAATGGAAAACAGATGAAATATTTTAAAAACATAATTGTTTTAAAATAGAACACATAGTTCTGGCAAGTTGTAGCACAAGGCTAATACTATTTTGCCAGTAGCACAATACACACAAGTCCTTTGGAAAGACATTTGGCAATATGAATTTTGGCTAAAAAAACATTCTTTGATATAGTAATTCTACTACTCAATCTAAGAAATTAGTTCAAAATATTAGTACATTTATAATAATAATCACAAAAATATTTTCTTGTAAAATAACTTCAGGGTATTTTTTCTTGATTATAATACTAAGATAATGTTATTCATGCAAAATTTAAAAACTTCAAAAAAGTACAAAGGAGGAACATTTTGCATAGCTACATTCATTCAGATATTTCCTGACTACCTACTTATATAGGGCTTTCCTGATAGCTCAGTTGGTAAAGAATCTGCCTGCAATGCAGGAGACCCCGGGTTGATTCCTGGGTCAGGAAGATCCACTGGAGAAGGGATAGGCTATCCACTCCAGTATTGTTGGGCTTCCCTGGTGGCTCAGCTGGTAAAAAAATAAATAAATAAATCCACTTGCAATGTGAGAGACTTGGGTTTGACCCCTGGGTTGGGAAGATTCCCTGGAGAAGGGAAAGGCTACCCACTCCAGTATTCTGACCTGGAGAATTACATGGAATGTACGGTCCACGGGGTCACAAAGAGTTGGACACGACTGAGTGACTTTCACATTCACTAAACAGTGAGGACAGAGACGTGGGTGTGACAACCCTTTCCATCAGAAACATAAACCGTGTTGGCTTATGGTTGATTGGCTAATACTTCTAGGGATGCCATTGATTTTTTTCACGACAACTCTTTTTTTGTTTAGGAGCCTTGTTGACCAAAAAAAAAAAAAAAATGCAGGAAAACCTTAAGTGCTCAAATTTATATTTAGATATGGTAAAAAAAAAAAAAAATAGGATTTTACCTGCAAGGTATCTTTTTTATCCCTATGATTATATCATGTCTTCCTATGATACTGATATATGTGTAATTATATATATAATTTAATATATACTTTACACAATAGTCAGACTTTAATATGTATAAAAATGTCCAGATACACAAAAATTATGTACTACTGCCAATCTATAAGCTAGTAATTTTAAAACTTGTTTCAGAAAACATGGTAGTAATACAAAAGCTACCTACCATGAGATAAGGCTTTGAATTTTGCCATCCCATGGCTTCCTGCTGAGTCCTGGATTTGTGGGAAGTCCTTACACCTGTGGGAGGGTAGTCACGGTTGGGGGAAACCATGACCAGGTCTGAATTAAAGACAATTGCTCGACTAAGTGGGCAGAATCAGAAGACATAAAGGCGTAGGACTGCTGCATCAGGGCCACGGAATAGTACTAAATACTTAACTCAGTGGCAGAAGGTGCCCTGAGGGCCTCATGAATAAATAATCTAGGTTATTTGTCTAAGAGGAGGAGCTAGGAATCTGGAATAGTATTACCGCTTTCTAGAAGCCGAAGCTCTCTAGCATCCTAGCAAGTCATCCAGGGTCAGCTGGAGGAGTTGACAGGCCCACACTAACAAACAGTAAGCATCGGGAGACACAAGCTATACACAGACACCATGTACTCTCTGTCCCTAAAGCCTGCAAGGTCCTACTTCACGGAAAAGAGCAAGAGTTTCAGACATGGGTCCAAGGACAAATAGTTAATGCATGGTAGCCCTGGTGAGACAGTCTCCAGACGTACAACTGCAAAGCCTTTGCTCTCTTTACTCCTTTGCTCTTTCTGTCTCTCAACATTTGAGGGCTGCAAAACATATGAACAGAAATAGCAGGTGGCCCTACAGTGTAAGCCCAGGTGGTGGTGGCATCAAGGCTGAAAGAGGTTGACGCCAACTGGAGATGCCAGGACATCGGGAAGCAAGACGGTTCACAGGCGGGACACCAAAACACTTACCCCTGGAGATGCAGCCTGCAATTCTACATTCTGACTCTTCTGGGTAGTTTTATCACCAAGCCTTCTAGTAACTGAGTATGTCACCGAATGGATTTGATCCATATTACAGGGAGAGTTCCCCCTCCATGTTTGCAGCAGACCACTTAAGAAAATATACATCTTGGTCATATATACACATACAGAGGGAATATGAATGAATGAGGTATATAAGTACTGATATTTCTTGAATGTTCTCTTAAAATCCTGAACCTGTCCACAATAGGATTCTTGAAATTGCAACCTAGTAGGGCTTTTTCAGGCAACATTCTTATAACATAAAAATTTAGTGTCCTTTAGAGTTTAAATGTCAAGTTAGAAGAGATTAAGACATTTAATACACTCAGCAGCTTTGTCGCTACAGATAAAAATGTTAGTTTTGCTGCATTTCTTGGCATGTTTATTGAATCAAATATTTGACTTCTGTTGTCAAGTGTATATGAATTCAGAGCTTAAATATATTAAGAAATTAAAATTAACCCAGAAAGGTCCAAGTAATTTCATTCTTGTGACAGTCCACAACTACCCACCATTTTCCAAGGCAATGCTCTTGGAACCCTGTTTAAAACACATCATCTTAAACCTTCCAGTTATGAATTCCTGCAGAATTACTTAATGTATTGAAGTGAAAGGTTGTCTTTTCAAAATATACAGTCTCTTTGCCCACAACACTATCAGCACAAAAGGTCATTTATTAAAGCTGTAATATCCCACCCACTTAGTGAAAATAAATAAATACAATAAAACAGACCATAACACCCCAGCCTATCAACCAAATGGATTAAAAATTGGGTAACTCACCTGATTGTGGCTCTAGAAATGTCAAATGTATTTGGAAGCTAAACACGAAGCATGCGCTCAGGAAAAAGGAGCCCCTCCCAGGAGTTATATAGCCTCTGAGGAGACGGGTGACAGATGTGCCTGTGCACCAAAATAAAATAAAGATCTGGCTGACCAAGCTGAGAAGGAATCTAAGCACAACAGAAACTCACGTTAGCACATGTTGGTGCCAAATGTATTCTGAAATCTTTGTGAGTAAAGCATTTTGATGAGCTGAGGCTGTAAGTCATGGACTTGAAACGAAAACCTTCTAAGCACCTACCCCTGCCTGCCGGCCACGAATGCTCCCCACATTTTGCCATAACACAGGCTAACATTGTGCTGTGGCAAGAGATTTGAGGTTCTGCTGTTGTTATGTTTTTAATGAATGGTAGGAATCAAAACAAAGCTTTGAATCAGCACAGAATACATGCTAAGCACATCTCTCGAAGAGTGAAGCCAGGTCTCAGAAACGACCAATGTGTCTACAGAAGATGAGGAAAAGTGTTGCGGAGAAAGGAAACATGTTTGTGAGCAAAAATAAGATTACAACTCTTGTTATTAACTCTGGCCAAGCCTAAACAAACTTTTTTCTTCCAGTTATTATTGAGTCATATGGCCACCGGCACGAACTGTTATCCCTTTATTTTCTGCAGAATGTTTCAGAAACTTGAAACCTCCCACACTTTCCCCCATGTGAATACTTTGGATTTTTAAACAACCATGAAGTGTTTGCTTCCAAAATTGAATACATTTGATGGCCTGGTAGTACAGCTGATCCCTCACAAACTGTTTAGCAGGGAGAATGAGGCAGCAGAGAAGGTACCTAGGAAGTTACTAGACCAAAGGGCACAATGATCTAAAAGTTATTCTGGGACAGCTACATGGAACAGCAGTTTAATTATGAGCATTACAACTGTCTTTACTGTGCCTTAGCCTCTGCTTTGCTGTTCAGTCACACAAAACAGAGAACATTTGCAAGAGCACAGCCTGGAACCCTGAACAGAAAGAAGTAAAATAAATTTGTTGTAATCCTCCTCGCATTACTGACCTCCATGAAGAGCCTGCTCATCTGTACAGAAACATGAAGTAAAAGATGCCAAGTAAGTTAAATGCCAAGTATTTTGCCTCTGTCCTATGAACATTAAAAAAAAAAAAAAAAAAAACAACTATCTAGACTCTCAAAGGCCAGTGTGGGCTGCTGCTGCTAAGTTGCTTCAGTGTGGGCTACAACCTTGGTAAAAAATACTACTAATAATAAATCCTTGATTTTTCTACAGCTGTTTTAAAAATAAAGTGCCTATTTGGGGTGTTTTTCTCTAAATATCATCTTTCCCCAAAACAAACTACAATGCTTAATATCATCTTTGAACTAGAGATAACTTTAAGGAAATCTCTGATACCAACAGATCCAGACTGACCTCTCAGAGGTCAACACAGCAGAACACAGCTTCCTCAACCTCATAGCTTGTAACCCCCAAACCCTTTTCATTTTGCTATCATAACATCATATTCGATTTCAACCAGTTTGAAAGGCGTCCTGCCTTTTGCCACTGACCTGGCTAAAGAAACCACTTTGTCCCAAGAGGGTTTCCCCTCACGTTGGTCTACCCTTTCCTGAACTCAGGGCTAGTTCTTAAATTTTCACAGAGGTGGTCGTTTCTGCTTAGAAGGTCAAGTGTTGAATTTTGCCTAAAAGGAACCTGAAATGTGAAACACCAGGTTTCACAGCTCCAGCCAAGTTAAGTATGTGTGCTTTATAACAGATGCTAGCCAGAAATGCAAAGGGTTTCTGTAAAGTTTTAATCCTGTTATCAGTCCCTTGAGACACACCCCCTTACCCCTGATCTCTCCCCTGGCTATGGTTCTACATTTTTATGGTATGTTTTATAAAAGAAAAACACTAGTAAAGATACCCTAGTTTCTGGTTTAGAAGTCCCAAGAGATGACACCGAGGTGTAGACTTAGATGGTTTTCTAATTAAAAAGTCAGATGGTCTGTTTCTCCGAGAAAAGCTTCAGTTCCCAGTATGTGCCTGTGGGTGTTTTGCTCATGGCCTCTTGGCCCAAAGCCATTTAAGATCTGTCTCCACAAGCCCCTTCCTGAAGTTGGGTCTCTCAAATGGAGAGTGGGGATATCAAAGAAGATTTGTATACCTTAAATATGTACTGTTTTATCATAATTTTAAAAATACATTTTAAAAGAACTTGGAGATCTGAAGAATATAAGCACAGTTTTTAAAGGAAAGTCATTATATAGAAAAAGCAACTTGAAAAATTTTAACAAATAGATTATTAGAATCAAATACACTGAACTGTTTTAGCTATTGATGAAAACACCAATCACGTGTCCCTTCTGATAAGTTTTTTTTTTTTTTAGAGTTAGAGTAGGTGAATTGAAAGAGCACCATTGACATGTATGCACTACTTTGTGTGAAATAGCTAGCTAGCAGGAAGCTCCCTGAAACCAGGGGAGACTGGGGTGGTGGGAGGGAGGCTTAAAAGGGAGGGGATATATGTATGCTTAGGGCTGATTCAGGTTGCTGTACAGCAGAAACTAACACAACGTTGGAAAGCAATTATCCTCCAATTAAAAGAAAAGGTATAATATAACTCCTTTATGAACCTCAAGCAAATCGCCATCAACATTTTTCTATGGTGCCTATTCCCTTCTTTCAGCATTTGGTTCTCACTTTATAATTTCAGCTGTAGAAGCTTTGTTTGAAATCTTGAATCACATGTTAACACAGCTCGTGGTTTGTAGAATATCTATGATAATGAGAAACCATGCATCTTACAAAAAAATGCATATTTTATTAATTTCTTTCAAGCCTGTTGATCACAAACCCTTACACTGAGAAGACAGCAACTGTATTCAGACTCCAGAGTAACTATTTTCGACTCGTCTGGAGCTGTGGCGTAGACCACAGTCAGAACCCATTAAAGAGCCTGAGACACAGAGCTGCTACAATTCACTCTCTTATATTCTTCATCTAGAAATTATCTTCTGTGGTGGGTTTCTCTAAATCAAACTGCATGGAAGTCTAGGACTTGGGTATACATAAGCTTCACCAGATCTTTGGTCTAGATGACGGTGATAATTGTAACAGCTGCAACAACTAAATATGTTAGTCACTTGGTCATATCCGACTCTTCGCAGTCCCATGGACTGTAGCCTGCCATGCTCCTCTGTCCATGGAATTGTCCAGGCAAGAATATTGGAGTGGGTAGCCATTCCCTTCTCTAGGGGATCTTCCTGACCCAGGGATCAAACTCTGGTCTCTTGTACTGCAGGAGGATTCTTTACCATCTGAGCCACCAGGAAAACCCACAAGAGCTAAATAAGTCAGTGCCAAAAAACAAACAAACAAACAAACAAAATCAGTATAATAAAGAGTACATTGAAATCATTTATACAGAGGTAATTTCTGCACATAGTACATAAATAAGGACCATTTTTTGTGTGTGTTTTGGGGCTACATCTGTAAAATCCACTAAGATAACCCTTGCAGATAATTCATAAATTACTTAAAATATAAATGCAATGAAATTTACACCACCATAAGATACCACTCTGATAAAGGCTCATTTCCATCAGAATGGGCATCAGTCAGACCACGAATAAACTTAACAGGTGAGGAGTTGGCATTTAGGTGATCCCATTCTGTTTTTAGTGGCTTCCCTAGTAGCTCAGATGGTCAAGCATCCGCCTGCAATGCAGGAGACCTGGGTTTGACCCCTGGGTTGGGAAGATCCCCTGGAGAAAGAAATGGCAACCCACTCCAGTATTCTTGCCAGGAGAATCCCATGAACAGAGGAGTCTGGTGGGCTATAGTCCATGGGGTCTCAAAGAGTCAGACATGACTGAGCAACTAACACACACATTCTGTTTTTAAATATAAAAGCAGCTTGGTTTCACAGTTGGCAGAACCCAGTTATTCTGTAACTCTGAAGTGGTCCTTGATTGAACACTCTATAAACAATGCAGTAAAACTAATAAGTGAACTCTTTATAGTTAGTGTTTAATAGATCAGGTAGGTTATGCCCACTGAAAACTGACCCAGGGAAAAAACATGAAAAAGAAAATAATTTGAATTAGGTTATGCGAAGGTACAGAAACAGATGATTTTGAAGAAATGTAACATATGTAACTTTCTTTCAGGGCTATAGAACTGCCTTGAATTATCTACTACCAGTTATCTGTCTTCCATTAAACTGCCACCATCTATAAGCATTTTTGAGTGTGGATGTTCTATGCCAGACTTTGCAAGTCAAAATTCTAAAATCACTTTAGGGAATCGACTCAAATCAGAAAACTGAGATAAGTATCTCCAAGTGTCCAAAGAGCAGCCTCAGTCTTTTTAAGAATTGATGAGGGTGGCCGCGTTGTCCACGGTTACAGAATAAAAGCAGGCTATCTCTTCCAATTCTACAACTAATACACATTAGATTTAGAAGCCTTGGGGACACCAAAAGACTGCTGGCATCCTATGTAAAAGGGGAAGATATATTAGCTGAAGAGCTAAATGTCCTATTTCAGACTGTGTGACCATTCTGAAGATCCTATTGTACAATCGTGGCCTAAACCTCTTGAAATTCTGGCATTAGCCTTTGACTGTGTGGATCACAATAAACTGTGGAAAATTCTGAAAGAGATGAGAATATACCAGACCACCTAACCTGCCTCTTGAGAAATCTGTATACAGATTAGGAAGCAACAGTTAGAACTGGACATGGAACAACAGACTGGTTCCAAACAGGAAAAGGGGTACGTCAAGTATGTATATTGTCACCCTGCTTATTTAACTTCTATGCAGAGTACATCATGAGAAATGCTGGACTGGAAGAAACACAAGCTGGAATCAAGATTGCCGGGAGAAATATCAATAACCTCAGATATGCAGATGATACCACCCTTATGGCAGAAAGTAAAGAGGAACTAAAAAGCCTCTTGATGAAAGTGAAAGAGGAGAGTGAAAAAGTTGGCTTAAAACTCAACATTCAGAAAACGAAGATCATGGCATCCGGTCCCATCACTTCATGACAAATAGATGGGGAAACAGTGGCAGACTTTATTTTTCTGGGTTCCAAAATCACTGCAGATGGTGA
This sequence comes from Oreotragus oreotragus, assembly GCA_006410675.1. Classification (NCBI taxonomy): domain Eukaryota; kingdom Metazoa; phylum Chordata; class Mammalia; order Artiodactyla; family Bovidae; genus Oreotragus; species Oreotragus oreotragus. The sequence continues at coordinate 46,819 of SJYX01009824.1, forward strand.
CTGCAGCCATGAAATTAGAAGACGCTTACTCCTTGGAAGAAAAGTCATGACCAACCTAGATAACATATTAGAAAGCAGAGACATTACTTTGCCGACAAAGGTCCGTCTAGTCAAAGCTATGGTTTTTCCAGTGGTCACGTATGGATGTGAGAGTTGGACTGTGAAGAAGGCTGAGCACTAAAGAATTGATGCTTTTGAACTGTGGTGTTGGAGAAGACTCTTGAGAGTCCCTTGGACTGCAAGGAGATCCAACCAGTCCATTCTGAAGGAGATCAACCCTGGGATTTCTTTGGAAGGAATGATGCTAAAGCTGAAACTCCAATACTTTGGCCACCTCATGCAAAGAGTTGACTCATTGGAAAAGACTCTAATGCTGGGAGGGATTGGGGGCAGGAGGAGAAGGGGATGACATAGGATGAGATGGCTGGATGGCATCACGGACTTGATGGACCTGAGTCTGAGTGAACTCTGGGAGTTGGTGATGGACAGGGAGGCCTGGTGTGCTGCGATTCATGGGGTCAGAAAGATCGGACACGACTGAGCGACTGAACTGAACTGAATGATTTCCAAAGAGATACACTGGTCTCCCATTCAAGTACTAACCAGGCCAAACCCTGCTTAGCTTCTGAGATCAGATGAGATTGGGCATATTCAGAGTGGCATGGCCATAGACTTCAAAGAGAGACATTGGTAACAATGGTATCACCTAATTTAATCACACAAGAGTTCAGCAAGTTTAATTCCCTCTATGTCATAAGAATCAGAAATTAAGATTTAAATTTAGGAGTCTTTTGACTCCAAAATTATTTGATTCCTTTATAATACTGGCTTTGTAGCCTAAAATATCAGTAGGAGGTACAATTTAAAAGCTCAGTTGTTTCCTTGGTTGACAAAGGGAATATCATCTTGTATTTAATATACAAAATATTTTTGTCCGCCTTGGGAAGATCCAGATATTGGGACACGAAAGCTTTTTTCATGGTCAACAAGAAAACTATTTCTCTAAGTTCATGGGTGAGGGTAGTTTTGGCTAATAGCTAATTCTGACTTTATCACTATTAAAAGGAATGGATGCTAACACTTTTTTTAAAAAGAAGTCTGAATGTGTGGACAGTAGTTCTGAAACAAAGGTATAAAATGAGCTTCTCCTGTCGTTCCTTTTTGTGTTTGAGCCATCTTTGTTTCCTACAGGGCTTCTATCTCCAGTAGCAGACAAAAGCTCTAATTTTCTCAATATGGAAAATGCCAGCATTAAAGCCAAATAAAGTCGAGTTTAAGATAATTACGCTAGATTTCATCAAAGCAACTTGGCACTCATCAAAATTCAACCCCAGTTAGCTGATACGATTTCATCGGCTGCTTAAGAAGCAGGGAAATAAACAAAATGGAGAGACAATGAAAACAACGTGACAACTGTCAAACAAAATGCCGAGTGCAATGTTGAACATCTCCCTGAATGCAGCACAGAAAGCACTAGCTCTCATCCCCACCACGCATGCACGCGTGCATGCGCGCACACACACGCAAGTGTGTGTACAAGAATAAATGACCACAAGTTTTGAATTTTCAATCCATCTTTCATTCTGCATTCATTGCATAACACTGATTGTGGAATCATTGGTTACCAAATACCAAAAGTTGCATAAGAGATGAACAACTTAAGGACTGTCCGATTGAAAAAGAAAGGGTTTTAAAATATGAGTGTCTAAGAGGTCACCACCCTTGTTTGAACTCCTTTAAGCAAGTTCTTAATAAATGTAAGCTATTATAAAAGGCATGGTTCAAATTAGGCTACTACCGATGTTATAGTTCTGCAACCAGATATGCTCACATGTCATCCACCTGGTGGAAAATTTCACGTAGTGGTTCTTGGGATATACAGGTCTTATGTTTCTGATAAAGCAGAAGCAAACTGGTAACGGCAACACACTGCACTGCTTCAAACAGGGCTACAGAAGTTAGCCAAATAACTCTTAATTCAAAGCATATCTGATGACTGTATTAGGTCAGTCTGTGAGCTTAGAGCTGACAATTATACCAAGTAGAGGAAGATCTGAAATGCTACTGACACTTGACATTTGAAGCAGAAATTACTTTAAATTACTAAGGTTATCAATACCACTCTCAACATAAAAATACAAGAACACTACAAGAAATCTTTGCACACATGCTAGACGTGCGTGTAGCTTCCTCCTATGGTTTTGATGTAAAATGAAAAGAGACGAAAGGAACAGGAGTCTACATGATATACATCTTACAGGAATTAGCATTAGTTACTTTTTACCATTTTGTTTCATCAGAGGTTTATTTCCTTTAGAATTTTCAAGAAAGGGATAGTTTGGAAAGTAGATTTTTTTATATATGTATATATTTTTAAAAATAGGCTCTTTGTATCAGCCAAAGTCTGTTGTACATTTTCTCCAAGATAATAATCAAAGGCTTATTATGAATTCAAGTTTCTAGTTTTGGGTTATTATCTAATAATTAAATCAAGGCTATCTCAATGACAAAATGACCATAGGACTTTTTCACCAAAAAGTGAGCAGAAAAGATGTAAGATCTGCCAGGATTTCCCCCTAGGAACAAGGGAAGATAATACCTACTGAGTAAAACTGAGGCAGCTCAAGATGAAATAAAGTTGTGTTTGGAGCATATCATGTGCTTGTCCATCTAATACCATATTTAACTCTATATAATTTGCATACCCAATTGAAAAACTGTAAACTAGCTAAAGGCAGGATTGGGACTGTCTTACTGGTCCATCACAGAATCTTGCACAGTCCACCTAAATGAAAAGCACATACTTCATTGAATCGGCCCGAGCTGAGTTTTATACCACTATTTGGAGAGAAAACACTGCAAAAATAGAGTGCCAATCAATACAGGAGATGTATGTATGCAAGAACATGAAAATCCTAGTCACAGCACCTCTGAGGAATTCCCAGAGATAACTATATGCTGAACAGAAAAGAGGCTGTGTGGGTGCTCTCTGATGACCTAGAGGGGTGGGATGGGGGGGAGGCTCAAGCGGGCGGGGTATTTATGTACTTACAGCTGATTCACTCTGTTATACTGCAGAAACTTAACATAACATTGTAAAGAAACTCGACTCTACTTGGAAAAAAAAAAAAAGGAGGCTGTCTGGAAGCAAGAGCTCTAGGTTTGGTGTCTAAGCCAGAACCAAGCTTTGCCCTTATTCTCTTTTACCCTGGGGAGTTCACTCATCCTCTCTGTACCTTAGCTTCTGCCATGTAAAGGAAGGGATGTAAATGAATGCAACTTAAACTTTTGTTTTAGAGAAAGACAAGTCCTCCCCCACCAAAGGAAAACACATTAAAAAAAAAAAAAAAACCCAAAACATAAAAAGGGGAAAAAGTAAAGTTACTCTCTCTTAGCCAGGGTAAGAGACCAGATACTTCCCTGCCAGGCCTCCTCCTCACAAGTCATGAAGCAATCCACGTCCTGTGAAAACTTGCAGAGAATCTAGTTTGGCTACTCCTGGATCTATGTCTAGAGACTTCTTCCCTTCTATGGATCCCATCTTCCCCTCAACCTATGGATTTTACTCTCTCAAGATTAAATGACTAATACATAATGGGTTTAAGAAATTGAATTCCCATAGCAAATATGTCTTTAGGTGCAGTGAAGCAACACACATTACTGTATCTGTTATACATCCACACCCTATACCCATCTTTCTTTCTGAGGATGAGCTTTGAGGTTTGTAAATGAATCATAAATCAGCAGAAACTCTCTTCCATGTGATAATTCTTCAGTTAGTCTCAATTTTTTTCTGGCACCAGTCAATCCATGAGGCTCAATTTGGTAACATTAATTTTGAAGAATTTACTGGGTTCACCATTTTGCCCCAATTTTTCCTTTTTTTGCTTTCTGACACATACATTATATCAAGTAGATGCCCCATATCTACTTATATGGTAGCTATACACATCCATTTTTTATGTTTTTGTTCATTTGATCTTCTCCCTTTACTCAATTTTACTTACTCAAATCCCCCCATGACTGTAGATCTATATTCTGAATGTATCACCTTTTCAGCACTATTAACCTTTCCTAGTTATACTGCAACCTTCATCCCTTTCAACATTTGAGGCTGGCTCTGTCCTAGGCCCTGTGATAATCAGGACACTAAGTAGCTGTCCCAGCCATTTCTAGAACTGTTTCAGTTTTACCACCTAGATTACACTATGTGTGCACGGATGCTCAATTGCTCAGTTCTGTCTGACTCTGCGACGCTATGGACTGTAGTCCGCCAGGCTCCTCTGTCCATGGGATTATCCTGGAAAGAATACTGGGGTGAGTTGCCAAAATGAGGTTGCTGCTGCTGCTGCTGCTGCTGCTGCTAAGTCACTTCAGTCGTGTCCGACTCTGTGTGACCCCAGAGACGGCAGCCCACCAGGCTCCCCCATCCCTGGGATTCTCCAGGCAAGAATACTGGAGTGGGTTGCCATTTCCTTCTCCAATGCATGAAAGAGAAAAGTGAAAGTGAAGTCGCTCAGTCTGTCCGACTGTTAGCGACCCCATGGACTGCAGCCCACCAGGCTACTCCATCCATTGGATTTTCCAGGCAAGAGTACTGGGGTGGGGTGCCATTGCCTTCCCCGAAAATGAGGTTAAAAGAGTTTAATGTTGAATATGCTGAAACAACTTAACTGGAATACAAATTAACCTACATTCTCTCCGCCTACCAAAGGATATTACAATCTTCTAGGTAAAGAGAATAAAAAGGCTTTAAGTTGAGTAGAGATGACAGAAATAAAAAGGAACAGTGGAGAAACAGAACTGGATAAGCAGTTATTTTAAAAAGATGAAATAATAACAACCCATATTTTCTGATCCCATGCAAAGCAACGTATGAATGATGTTTAAACCTCTTAGAAATCCTATGCAGCAGGCATCTATTATTATGTTTCAAATATAATACATGCTGAAGCGTAGAAAGGTTAAGTAAACTTTTCAAGTTTTCAAAGTTTTTAGGTGGCTGAGCAAAGATCTGAGCTTGATTTGTGTGAATGTGAAGAGATTTAAAGGCAGAGCTGAGGTCCTAGGTAAGTGGGAAGCTAGTGATGCCTTTAGAAATGTTAGCCATTCCCCAAAAAACAAGGTTTTGCAAGGATAGTAAGGTAGGTTTCAGCTGTGCTTAGTCTGACATGCTGGCAGGATATCTAAGGAAGCACCAATGGCCAGATCTGTGGGTTTGGGGCTTAAACAGGAGATGGATGATTCATGTTGAATGAGAGCATGATTAGGTAAGAGTAAACCTGGGAAGAATGGAAAATACAACAGAATTAACAAGTAAATTACAACAAAATGTAGAGAATAATAGAAATTCATCAACTTGCATATATACTCATTTACTCCTCACAATAATCCGTTGACATAATATCCCCAGTTCGTAAATACTTAATTTCCTAAAACTTAGTCAATTTGACTAATGCCATTCAACCAATATGGGACCAAGACCAGTATAAACCAAATTTACAACTCTTTCCACTAGTTTTTCATACTGCTTTTTTCCAATATACATTCATTCACTACCATTAAAGGTATAAGATAGAAGGTTGATGACTATCAAAGATAGCCAAGTTTGTGTTGGGAACTTGGAGGATTAGAGAATTAGTGGAAATAAATGCAACATTATTTTCCATCCCACACCACAAACAGTGCAAACTGACAACTATACAGTTTTCTCCTAAACAACATTTAACTCAGATTCCTTCTCAACCCAGCATTCCAGGCAGCTGCTAGTGAACAACATGCTAGATAAAACCATCTTCGATTATACGATTGAAATAGGATCCAGAAAAATCATTTCATCCTTGCCCTGATTAACATTTGATTTGCGTACTTTAAACTGTCAGAATACTCCAAGATAGCTGGTAAAGGACATCCATTCGAAGAGTAACATCATAAATTAGAAAATAGGGAAAAATACATCCAAGGGTCTTGGTAAGTGGCAAATGGAAACGGCAGTTAGAAAGCAAATATAGTTCAGTTAAAGTGTTAGTCACTTAGTCGTGTCTGACTCTTTGTGATCCCATGGACTATAGCCTGCCAGGTTCCTCTGTCCATGGAATTCTCCAGGCAAGACTATTGGAGTGGGTAGCCATTTCTTTCTCCAGGGGATTTTCCCAACTGAAGGATCAAACTGGGGTCTCCTTGCTTTGCAAGTGGAATCTTTACCATCTGAGCCACCAGGGAAGCCCATAGTTCAGTTAAGGTGAACGCAAAATGTGTCTAGATCTTAAAAAAAAAATGCACTCATACAAACTGGGGAATGGCTTGGCTTAGAAAGTTGGCAGGAAAAGATTTAGGGGTCACAGTGGACGGCGAGTCAAGGCAAAATTCTGTGCTCTTTAGAGAAGCAAACATTACAGAAAAATGCATAAACATCAGAACCCAGAAGTATTGTCTGGGAATTCTCCCAAATTCAGACTCTGCTTGATGCCCTGCCCCAAATCGAGACATGCGCTTTACCTTCTTCTGTGTGTGTGTGCTCAGTCGTGTCTAACTCTTTGCAGCCCCAAGGACTGCAGCCCACCAGGCTCCTCTGTCCATGGGATCTTCCAGGCAAGAATACTGGAGTGGGTTGCCATGCCCTCCTCCAGGGGATCTTCCCCACCCAGGAATCAAACCTGCATCTCTTGGATCTCCTGCGTTGGCAGGCAGATTCTTTACCACTAGCCCACCTGGGAAGCCCGCTGCACTGTACCAACACACCCTCAGGCACTCCCACCTTCAATCAGCATTCTACCAAAATACTCCCATGCTCAGAAGTCCTCTAGGACTCCCCTTTGTTCAAGATAAAATTCAAAATCCTATTCTTTCCAAAGAGGTGCCTCACTCAGTTTACAACTTGTATTTTTGTTGTGAGCTGCTTATGACTGCCATCCTCAGTATCTGAACTCCAGCCAGGCTCTTCTGCTCAGCCTCCCTTGGACACAAGAGGTACTCGTTGGCATCTATATCTTGTTCCTACAATGTTCCGTCTCAAACGATCTCCCTAGTCAAACATGTTTTTCACCCACCTCTCCTATATGTTTTGCTCCTCAGGAAGCATTCCCTTGCACAACAGCTAAAAGAGGATATGTTTCCTATCATTTCAGGGCCTATAATAATACTTATATTTACAAATTCAATTTTATTTATTTGGTTACTTTACATGTTTCTTTATATTACTTTGTAATGTGCATTTTTTTCCATCCCCAACTAGACGATAAACATTTGTTTCTATCACCTCCCACTCCCAACTTGCCCATTTCTTTAAAACTTAAGATTTAAATAGTTGATTTGATGAACCTATAGACATAGCTAGGGGAAAATCACACACTGCATTAGAAACTCAGCTCCACCTCTTAATACCTGAATTATATTAGGGAAGTAGACCTGAAAGAGGCATTAGAAGGTACCTTGTAACATATTTTAATAAAGTCAATTCAGAATTTCCCTGGTGGTCTAGTGGTTAAGAATCTGCCTCGCAATGCAGGAGACATGGGTTCAATCACTGGTTGGGAACTCAGATCCCACGTGCCGTGGGACGACCAAATCTTGATTGTTTACTGTTTCTCTCTCTATGGAACTACGCAATCAAATAGAGTCCATGCATTGCATGATGCAATGAAGAAGACCCCGCATGCCACAATTAAGGCCCAACACAGCCAAACAAATATATTTTTAAAAATCTTTAAAAATAAAGTCAATTCAACTCAGTAAGAATTTACTCAAAATCCACGTGGTTCTCTCATGTCAAACCACTTTTAAAGGTTAAAATAATTGAAGGCCAGGCTTAGAGAACAAATATCACAAAGTAGTAGTTTGTCGCTCAGTCGTGTCCGACTCTTTGCGACCCCACAGACTGTAGCCCACCAGGCTCCTCCGTGCATGGGATTCTCCAGGCAAGAGTACTGGAGTGGGTTGCCATTTCCTTCTCCAGGGGATCTTCCCGACCCAGGGATCGAACCCAGGTCTCCCGCATTGCAGGCAAACACTTTAACCTCTGAGCCACCAGGGAAGCCCCAATATCACAAAAAGGTATTTAAAATGTTAGTGTGGGGGCTGAGATAATCACCAGAAGTAACTCGGCATCTAAATACACAACTTCTGAACTTAGTTAAGAACATCTTACCAAGTAGAAAAGACACTTGGCTTATTGAACAAGCTCAAATCATAGTTGACCCTCAGTACAAATGCACATTTTCTAGATTCTCTGGATACCATGAAGTTCTCAGAGGATTCAATAGTCCAACTGTATTCAAATGTAACTGGTAAGTCAGAAAGTCCTGATTCCATGATGCCTGTTCCTCTGGAGACTCCTATTTCACTGTTAAGCCTTCTCCCTTCACTGAGGGATAAACACTGCCAAGTTGCCCTCCACCTCCAGAAACATATATATATTTGACATGTGTGTTGTTGAAGACACTGTCTGCCATACTACTCCTTGCTCTCGGTAGGATTTCCCACTTGAGAAATCTGCTTAGTGTTTACCTTCTCATGGAACTAGAATATTCCCCTTACTGTGAGAATTATTAGTTTCCTTAATTCTACAATGTAAGTCTCACCCCCCCTATGCACACCTTAATGTGTCTGAAGGTGAAGTATACATACATGTCCTGTGTGTGTCATGTATAAATGTGTGACTATGTATATACATTTACATATACATGAACAGAGAAGGCGATGGCACCCCACTCCAGTACTCTTGCCTGGAAAATCCCATGGACAGAGGAGCCTGGTGGGCTGCGGTCCATGGGGTCGTGAAGAGTCGGACATGACTGAGCGACTTCACTTTCACTTTTCACTTTTCATGCATTGGAGAAGGAAATGGTAACCCAATCCAGTGTTCTTGCCTGGAGAATCCCAGAATGGGGGAGCCTGATGGGCTGCCGTCTCTGGGGTCGCACAGAGTTGGACACGACTGAAGCGACTTAGCAGCAGCATGTGGGCATGTGTATATATTCATGTGTTTGTTTATATGTTTGGGTATATATGTGCTGTATGTATATACATATGTGTATGTGTGGTGATTTTTCTCTCCAAAAACTGTTATTAAATTGACACTATATTTTATAAGTAACCATTTACTTTCAATTAAGATAGAATCATAGCCATATTTTCCCACTGCTGCTGCTGCTACTGCTAAGTCACTTCAGTCGTGTCCGACTCTGTGTGACCCCATAGACGGCAGCCCACCAGGCTCCCCC
>SJYX01009824.1:57590-187553 GCA_006410675.1 Oreotragus oreotragus
CTTCAGTCGTGTCCGACTCTGTGTGACCCCATAGACGGCAGCCCACCAGGCTCCCCCATCCCTGGGATTCTCCAGGCAAGAACACTGGAGTGGGTTGCCATTTCCTTCTCCAATGCATGAAAGAGAAAAGTGAAAGTGAAGTCGCTCAGTCTGTCCGACTGTTAGCGACCCCATGGACTGCAGCCCACCAGGCTACTCCGTCCATTGGATTTTCCAGGCAAGAGTACTGGGGTGGGGTGCCATTGCCTTCCCCGTATTTTCCCACTACCTGGTAGGAAATCCAGGGTCAAATTTTTGGCCTAATTATTTCACCCAGCACGTATTCGTATGGCCCCTTCTCCTTGTCAGTCCTGAGCTCTTATTATAAGTTTTTCCTAGTTCGGATCTTTAAACATTTGTCTTGTTTTAGCATGTTATCAAATACTTTTTACAGCAAGTTGTCATTAAATCCTTTGAGTAACAGGCAGGCCGTAGGGTATGACACCAATTATTAAAATCTGTACTTAACCAGTTCAAATAATTTTACTCATTTCCAAAGTCCTTAAGAATAAGAAAATAAGCCTGCTACACAGAATATTAGGTCCAAATATTACACAAACAAGTCAACTGTAGAGCAGAATCTACTGCCCTTAACATTTTGAGTTTAAGCTGGAATCAAGTTTGCCACCTGAGCGTTGCCCCCCTCTGCTGCACAAAGCAATTTTGTCGTCCTGACCACTTCTGTACGATGACAACATGACCCACGCTGGGATTTGAGTAGAACTCTGTCATCATTTCCATGAAAATGTTTTCTTTCTGCGTCCTAATCCTGGAGGAGATCCATGAGTCCAACTGGAGGTCAATCCAGTAGCTGGAGCATTTACAGGAAATCTCACTGAGCAACCCGCCTGTGCTCTTTTTATCAACACCATTTAAAGAGCCCAGAGAGGTGTCTGCTGAGGAAAATAAGTTGTTCCAAGAAACCATTAGGGGATTTATACTTGAGACTCCCTTATCTCATAAGGGAAAAAAAAAAGTCTCCTGTAAGAAGGGGAAAAAAAGAAAATCTACCACTGACACCATGTGTGTCCTATTAAAGTTGTTTTTATTTTAGAGTGTTGTAAAAATTGTTTTATATATTTTACATTAAGATCAGAGTAGCTTACTGCTGGGTAGAATTCATAAAAGAAAGCCGCCTCCAAAATGTTCCTATCCTTGCCTTGTTACACATAGACCTTCAGTGGCATATGTAGTTGAGAAATCCTTTTTACGAGCGCCCATAAAAGAGACTAGTACATGTTGCTCCAGACTCTAATTACATGGGGCTCATAGAGATTCCAGACGGGAAGCTGCAGAGAATGGCAAGAGGTGTGGGTTCACTCACTCGCTCCCTGACCCCTCGGGCAAGCAAGCCTGGCCCCAGGACAGGCTCAAAATGCAGCTGGGAGAAGAGGCTGTCTTAAATCCCCTCACTCAGTGTGAGGGGTGCTGGTCATGCCCCTGAATTTCTGTGTCTGAGTCCAAGGCTGCACTGCATCTTGCCCTCTCTGGACTTTGCATGAGCTCCCGTGCACAGCACACCAGGCCCCACTGTTCTTCTCCCCCATTCCTCAGACCCTTACCTTCTGAAATGTGAGAACTGAAAAATCTGAAGAAAAAAAAAATCATTGCCCCCCACACCCAGAGAAAAGCCCAGACAAGGAAGAACAAAAACCACCACCACCAGGTGGATAACCAGGTGCCATTGGTTATCCCCTACCCTTTTCCAGAAATAAGTTTAAAAAATGTAAAGAGAGTGTGTGGGGGTGGGGACGGCAGCGAGAGGAGATACACCCCAAGACACAGCCTGAAGGCTCATTGTTAATACAAATGAAGCAGGACTTACAGATACTTTACTGAGGGAAATGTTTGGGAAGCAGGTGGATCTTTGTTAAATGTCAATTTTATATGATAAGCATACATTTACATTTAAGAAGTGGCTGCTTATGGGTGACCGCCCCAACTTATAATCAAAATAAACATTACCATTTGCTGCCGTGTGTCCAGAGTACCCGGGAAATAGTACAATTTTCTTAGGGCAACTAACACAAATCACTGATTTTAAAAGAAACAATTTAGCATAGCAAACAAAAGGGCAAAAAGAATTCCCCTTTTCTAGATGCTCTCTTCTTCATATAAAAATGTCAATATCTACATTCTTGACAACTCTGAAAGTTTCAAAAGAAAAGAGGTTTTTCTCTTATCCTCTCTCCTCCAAACTACTTTTGAGGTTGGCATGTATAGAACAGACCACATAAATTGCAACTCAAATGTAAACAAAATGTACAGAAATAAAGAACATATGTCTAAAGCATATTTTCTTGACCCCATCTACCGAAAATGTGCTTATTTCCTGCTCTTGGTTTAATCCATCACAATCTACAATCATCTTTAGTTATAGTATCTAATACCTAATCCACATGTTGCTGTCAGTTTATACACAGAAAACAAAAACAAAAGAGGTTTTATTAATATTGCCTTTAAAAAGTAGATGTTTACAAGAGATTCTGGTTCTAGCTTGCTAAATAGTATTTTCTTTTAGATCCTATCAAGTTAAAAGCCAGCGCTTCCCCAGTGGCTCAGCAGTAAAGAATCTGCCTGTAATTCAGGAGATGGGGGTTTGACCCCTGGTGTGGGAAGATGCCCTGGAGAAGGAAATGGCAACTCACTCCAGTGTTCTCGCCTAGGAAATTCAACGGACAGAGCCTGGTGGGCTACCGTCCATGGGGTTGCAAGAGAGTCAGACACCACTTAGTGACTAAAGAACAACAAAGCTAAAAGCCACTTAAAATCACAAAGTAGATGCTGGTCAAATAATGTCACATAAGAGGAGGAGTGAGTTATTTTCAAGTTGAAATCCTAAGAAGAGCAGTTTTTATATTTAAATTTTAGCACGGTCCTGAGACAACATGACCTAGGCCTTGAAGAATTGCTCCATATTGTTACTAACAGCTGCAGTATGGTACGCTGAGGCTGCCATGAGCAAAAAAGACAGAAGGCCATCTGTGCATCTGTCCAAGCATTACCTAAATTACTTTAACTATCTGATTGCTTAGATGTGTCAGAAAGAGAGAAGCCATTCCAGGCACTGAGCTACTAGAAGTGGGGTTGGGTTCAGATCTAGGGCTCCTGGGCAGGCCAGGGAGCAAATGGTTAGAGCAGAGTGCTTGGCATGGTTCTGTGGGGACAGCCTCAATGGGAGGGCAACCTTGAAAGACTAAGGATGCAAAGAACAATCTTGCACTCGCACTTTCCCCTCTCCCCAACAAACTGAGGGCCAGTGGTACTAAAATTACGGAAGAAGATGGCCTTCTCCTGTAAGGTAGGAATGGCAAAGCCAGTGACTCAACGCTTTGCATTTATAAAATGACCTTTGAGGTCTGTTTCACTAGCTATCTCAAGCAGGAAGATGTTGGGAGGTGATAGTGATGGCAGAGTGTCATGTTTTTAAGAAACATTTAGTAAAACAAAAATAAAATGATGCATTGAGGTGGAGGGAGAAATAGTTTAAAGTCAGCTACTTTGATGTTAGACAACTATGGGTTTATCTTTGCATTTTATAATAAGGAACAAGGAAAAGGTACAAGTAAACATGAGCTTCCCACTCTTGGCTTCACCATTAAAAACTTGCCACATCTCTGTGGCCCAGGAAAAGAATCCTAGATCTCAGTCCTTGCTCTTCTTTAATAGGTAATGGGAGAATCAATGATGTTCAAAAAACATAGCCATTGAGTCAAGAGCTAAAAAAAAAAAGAAGAAGAAGAAGAAGAAAATTTCCCTTAGGTCTTGAAAGAATCTCCTTCATTCAGATTTGTGGTCAAATGATACTCCCTCAATTTCCCTGAACACCTGGCATAATACACCCCCAATCCAATCTTTCACTTGCTCCTTATCCTGCTTTGCTTTTCTTCACACGACTCCCACCTCCACATGAAATAAGGCACTCATCCACTTCTCTAATGCCATGATACCCACTAGGAAAAACACTGTTAGAACTGTGTACTGATGATTTGTACACAGCACTGCTCAATAAACACCTGATGAATAAATTAAAATTAGTTGTCATGGGACTTTACAGATAGGACAGACTATTTCAGGTTGAGGTGGCAATGGTCAACCCTGTGAAAAACTACTGTCCCCTCCAAATGACATTTCTCCCCACCATACATGAACGTCTCCCAACTTTGCAGCTGAGTAGCCATGATTTTGTTCTTCCATTTGTCACTTAAATATGATAATAGCATATTCATATTTTTCTATTAATATATTGCCTAATAATACAACATAGTTCAAACTTTAAATTTATTCCATTTAAAGATGCAGGTTATATATGAATAGGATAACTTGGTCCCAACATGATGAATTCTATTAGTGAGCCCAGGGTGGGAGGGAGAGAAATGAAGACAGTTACGTCTGCTAGGGGCCAAGTCTTCATTTTTAGTAGTCTTTTCTTTTATCCCTTGCTTCCTACACTCATTGTTCAATTTTTTCCCTCTAACTCACTGTCACCCTTTCCCTTTTTCCCATTATCTTTTTATGATCTCCCCTCCTCCTGCTCTCTTTCTCTGTATCTCCCACTAACTAAACTATGTCATTTGAAGATTTTACAAGACTCTTGTTCAGTCTTTGAGAGTCTTTGAACAGAAAGGAGGAGAGAGGAAGAGTGTGAACTATCAGATGGAAAAGGCTGTGCGAATGCACAGTTGTAGCTACTGGAAAAGTGTTCAGTTCTTGGTCATAAAGCAATGTTCCTGGGCTTACGATTCTCTTCCTCACCCTTCACATGACAACCACAAAATATATTCATGTTATTTTTGGCAATTAGTCTTAGAATCATTGGATTTTAGAACTGGACTGGATCTTCAAGATTGCCTACCCGAATACTCTCAATTTAAAATAGGAAATAGAGGCCAGGAGAGGTTAAGTGACTTGCCAAGGATCATAGAATTAATGAGCTGACAGGGTGCAGAGACCCAGATCGTCTGATCACCAGACCAGAATCCTGAAGAATGAGTGTCAGAGAAGCCCAAGGAACTCTACAGATTACATCATCAGAAATGAAAGAGAAGATAACTGATCAAGAAAAGTCTGGAAATGGACGCTTACTTCATGTCATATATCAGTCCATGACTTAAGATATTTTCAAATATCCTTTCATTGTTTTAAAGCAAATAAGCATTGCTAGTTAAGGAAAAATAGGCTAAAGTATTCCATTGTTGTTTTAAAATCTTACAGCCATTTATTGTTTCATTTGTAATAGTTTTTAGTGTAATATCTTATATATTTACTTAGGACTACTCCATTTTGCTGACCTCTAACTTATGCCTTCCAGTAATGAAAAGCAGCTGATTTTAATGTGCCTGTGCTCTAGTGTGAAGGAGGTTAAGGCTGCGTTTGTGTGCAATCAGGTTAAGACTGGCTCCAACAGGAGGAAAATCCATACATATGTTGAAAAGATCTGAAAAATGCCTGTATTCCCAACCTGATTACGACTTACATTTTTGCATGGTTTGTCAAAGCAGATCACTGAAATCAAGTCAAGATGTAAAACGGGATAAAGTGGTTTTCTTCTCCATTCTTCCATTAATCACCGTGACCTACAGAAGAAAGGAACCTTTTCCTCTCTCACCTGAGGCAAGGTGGGATACTCCACTGAAAGTTATGCCAATTTTTATCAATTGGTGCTCAAGTTCCAAAATTAATTTTCTAGTTTTCATTTCCTACATTTGTAAACAGAAGTTATTTTACTGCAGAGTCATTTTCCATTTCTATCAATTTTATGTTAGTTCCTTTTTTATAAAACAGAAAACAAATTCCAGTATAACTTTTAAACCTAATAACTTTAAAGGTTACTTAAATTTTTAATTTATTAAGCTGAATATGTTGATACAGGGATTAGAGCAATAGCTTATCTCTGCAAATGTCTATCCTAATAAATAATATTTGGCAAAACCTAAATGTAAATTAGAGTTCATTACTGGTTCACTTGTCAAAGAAAATATTAACAGATGATACATAAACTTTTGTTTTGACAGGATTTTAATTGCTGACAGTGTCAGGTTATATCTCTTAAGACAGTACACTGCTTTTGGAAGCATAAAAAAAAAGCAATAAGCATTATAGGTTAAAAATCTAGCTGTTATCTACAAAATTCTCAGCAAGACCAGGGCTAAGTCAAAATAGTTTCTGAGGGGAGGGGGGCATGCTGGTTCTTGTTACACATAAGCATGTTTGTTATAGGAGCATTTTCAGGTTAATTTTTGCTATTAACGTAAACCACAATTGGGGGACCATGTTGCTGGAAGAGGAGAGGGGGGTAGTTATATAAACAATATACAACAAAGAAAGCCTTTATTCCCAATACCTGAATACATCAGGTTTGTTTTTAGGCACAAGGTTGCAGGTTAAATGCTCTCAGCTATCCAAGAAGTGGCTTATTAGTTTTGTAAGAAAATATTTTCTTATATTTTGACTGAAAAATACCCAGTTTAACTGAACAAAACCATCCTTGTTAGTGCAAAGCAGACCCAAAAAAACTTTGTTTCAAAGACTCAGCAAGGAAAAGCAAAACTAATTCAAGAGGAAAAGCTGCCTTCCTAACAGTAGCTTCTGAATCTGGATCTAATAGTTCTCAAAGGCCGACTGGAGTCTTCAAGTCTTAAAAGTTTTGTCTTCCTCCATGGATCACAGACATTCTCTATGAGGCAGCAGAATATGGATATAAAACCATTCTAAGCAGATATATATTCTTCTCTGGGCTACAGCCACAAAGCTGAAAGCTATGCCCCAACAGCAAGAATGAAGGCAAACGAAAGTTTTGATTGTTTCATAAGGCAATTTTCTACGTGCAACTTTCTTTTTTTGCTCTTCTATTTTGTGCACTAGAAAAATCCTAACTTCATTTTTGGCAATGCAGCATCCGCTAGTGATAAAATAAACAGTAACAAGAGATTATGCTTTCAGAAGCACAGTGTCAGCGCTAAGAACTGCATTTCAACATACTGACTCGGCTCCAGCCAGCACCTGAGCTATGTACACTTCTCCCAATTTGTAAGTGGGCCTAATCCTGTTATTACAGAATAATTACTGCAAATCAGCACAATTACTACAAAGACACAAATAAACATACACGTACTAGTAGCTGTTTTCCACAAATTATTATCAAAACAGAGAACTGGCTAATTGTGGCAACATTAAGACAATGTTTATTCCTCCCAGTGTTTGGGCAAGTTTATTTTAAGTTGTCATCTTCAACTAGTAGTGATACAGATGACTTTACGGATTCCATAAACTTTTCTAATCTAAACTCTTCTCAACTGAAAGCTGGCTGCTTCTCTTAGAGCAACATCTGCAAAGGAGGCCTGATTTCATAAGAACTGGCTTTTACGGTACATTAGTGAAAAAAAGGAAAACACTGACACACACATACACACACTTTTAGAAATCTCGCTTGAAAAGTTGATTTGTAAAGTTGTCTTCCAAATTACTTTCAAGGTATCATGAAATTAAACAGTCATTTTATCTTCTTCACAATTTAAGCATTTGTCTCTAAGGAAGTTCGTTGTGGAATTTTACCCTCTTGCCAATGTTATTATCAGGTTTCCTTCTTGGATAAATACTCTTTATTGGGAGCAAGGGTGGTTAGGGAGGAGGAAAATCCAGAAAGCACATCGTCCACAATAGGGATTATCTGAACTCACCTCCTGGACAATGCCTCATGGCCATCTTACATCTCCTGGATTCAGCAATGGTTGGACATGGTATCGTGTCTTTTGCTGGCTTTTTAACGATTTGCCGGGTTCTGGTTTCCAGACCCCACTTAAATCCACATGTGCGATTATTTCTGCTACAGGTTCCCCATTCACTCCAGTGGCCAACCTCACATCCTTCTAATAGAGAAAAAACAAACACACATGACAATTTGGTATACATTTCTCCATTGTTACCAAATTTATACAGCAGTATTTCTCTACGCCTTCACTTTCAGATACCAAAAATTAAGCTGTAGAGCCCACAAGACCTATATACATCTTTTGGGAAATTTTGGCATTATGGAGTTACAGATAGTAGTAAAAAACTGCCACGTGAGTAATTTAAGAACTATTACTTTCTTTTTGTCCTGGTTCGTTTTTTGATGGGGTGCTAACTGGTCCATTCTAAAGACATTGAGTATATTATCTTTAAAAGATTCAACAGCTAAAACCTACAGTAAAATATACTGTTTTCATACCATGAAGAGGAGACAAAATTTTACAGGTAAATTCTCCATGCCCCCACTGAATTTCACAAGTGTGTTAGTTTTAGTTAGAAGTAAATATTAATACTTCATGAAAAGGATTCGGAGTGTTTTTGCACTTTCTGATTATCTCATTTCCTTTAATAGGTGTCTGGAAACCACAGTAGGCATTTATTCCCTAAATTGATGCTATAGTTTAAAAAGTAAACAAATATCATATATTTGAAAATGTATGTTCTCTCAGGTATGTAAAAACTTTTAGCATTCTCCTTTTTTAACTTCATATAATGAAAAAGTAGGCTACTCTGCAACTCCCCTGGGATAAAAGAACAAAAATATACAGAGTTAAGCCTCATCAAATTCACTGTTAAAAGCCCCTAGTGTAACAGCAGAAGAGGACTCAGGCACGGAATCCACACACAAGGAGTATTTCTTCATCCAGATCTCATAAGGCATCATGATGACTCTCAGGTTTAAGATTTTTATCCAGGGGAATGCATAGGACTACTGTTAATTTGTTAGGACTACTGTTAATATGTTAATGCTTAAAAGTTTCATAAGACTTTCCTCTGGACTTCTGTAATTGGTCTGGGTCTCACCTCTCAAAAACAAATCCAGCATTTTGAATGTGCTGTTTTGGTGACTTTTCTATATTTCTCAATAGAGTGTTGCTTATATGCATGTATTAATTCACATGTATATAGGAACATAAGCACACATTTCTTCAAAAAATCTCTCATTTAAATGTGTTCTCTGCAAGCTTTCAAATATAGTGACAGACTACTTTGGTATTTATGCAGGAAAAAAGTTCTCAGCTGAAGTCTCCATTTTAAAAAGATGGAAAGTCTCATTCATAACACATTGCTCTGTTGTACACCATATCAGATATAAAACATGGCAAATAAAATTCAGGCATGTTGGGGGTGGGGGTAGTGAAGATGCCATTACATTTGATTAGATTCAGCCATTTATCAAAATGTAGGTACTGACAAAGCTTTACATTTTAATCAGTGGCATTAAAAAATGCCAAAAGGTTTTTTAAACACAACCCCCCAAAATGTGTAAAAATATGTATTCCTAATTATTATTTATAAATAGTATATATATGCAGATTAAATTATGCATTCTACATACCTAAATTTAGTAAAATTGTTTTAATGCACTTTGCAACATGCAGTCAATCGTCAACAAAGTATATGTGGCACAAAAAAAATCTCTTCCTAATTGATTTTTTTTATACAAATATGTGGCTAAGCAAGAAGATACAAAATTAATACACATAATGAAAATGATAGACTAACTAACCACATGACACTGCTTAAACAGTTTCTTCTAAACAAAATGTTCTTCTCTAACAGCTACTAAGAAGATAGTTAAGAAATGAATATATTACATAGATCATAAAAACATTATTCTCAGCATTTCAGTAGTTTAACCTAACGTTCTACCAGCAAATTTTGTAGCAAAATGTAATTTATGATACTACCCAATGGCAGAATGACTAAAGAATCAATAACAGAGATCTTCAATAATTTTCAGTTCTGATTAATAACATGAGAACCAATTCGTGTTTAGGATGAATACATCCAGCATGCATTTTTTCCCCAAGAAACAGGTGTTAAAATAAAAGTGGAAATTTGAAAGTTACGTGAAACAGTACTCACCCACACATTCCATGGTTTCATCTAATGGTGCAAAACCATCTGGACATTCCTCAAAGCAACGGCCTCTATGCAAATAAAAGCCTACTTTGCACTTGGTACAAAAGTCTTTGCTAAAGCAAGAATCACAGTTTTCTATTCTGCATCCTAAAAACAATTTTAAAGAGAAAGAAAATTTCAGTCAAACAATTTACTGGTTTTGCAAGTAAAACTTTCATAAACTCACCAGTGAGCTCAATTGGAATTCTAGTGGTCAGAGAAATATGTGTTTAGCTCATTAGTTTCCTGATGCCATCTCCTTCTACATCACTCCTACCTCTTCCAACAGCTCACCACATCAATAGGCTGAGACAAAATTGCAGCCTGGGGCCCTAGGCAGCATGAGACCCTTCAGAAATTTTTGCAGCTCTAAATGGGATTAAAACGAAGGTTAAAAAGAAAAACACTCCCACTACAAATGACACTGCTGCTGGGACTGTAGTCTGTTCCGCTCTTCCAAAGACGTACTATGAAAAGTGCAATGGAAACAATCTAATCAGGCTCTTCTGTTCCAAGACAGTAAATTAAAATTCTGTAATGCATTTGCTTTCATCAGTGGGTGTCAACCAGGAGGGGGACTTTAGGTCATTTTTTGGAAGACCCACAATGTACCATACATTTCCACTTCACGACAATCCATCAGGGTGAGCAGCAGTACTCCTATTTTGCAAATAAGAAACCTGAGACTAAGTCAAGAAGTTGGTAGTGGCTGAGTCGGTGCTGAGAGCCCCTACACAGACTGGCTTCTAAATCTATTCTCTATAACACATTAACTGCATTCTGTTGGAAACAGTTGATGAAAGAGAAGTGCTTTCACGTCTGCCAGGTATGGTTTTGACCTTGACTCCCAGCTCTGACCTTCCCAGTTCTTGACTTTGAACAGCTATTTATACATGCCTCTCTGAGTCTCTGTTTCCTCTGTATAAAACAGGGGTGTCACTAACTTTGTAAGGATGTTGTGAGCATTTGAAATAACACATGTAAATTGACTAGTTTATAATAGGTGGTCTGCACCAGTGGATTAGAAACATGTATTTTTCCATCAAACCATTCACATTACAACAAGGTATAAAGAGAAGCAATAATTGAGACTTGTACTCAAGATCAGATTCCCTGGTATGCCAGTAACATCTGGGCCAGAGGTAATTGGCATGTATAGGTGAAAATAAAGAGACTCTAAACTATTCTTCAAGGAGAAGGAAGGAAAGGTTGGAGAATTGGTTAATTGAGAGGTGAGGTTTTCAACAGATTACAGTACATTATTACTTGTAACAGATTTAATTGCTGGCAATTAACAGCACATAAAGCTCTATGAAAACTCCCTGGCAACACTTTTACTCATTTAACAAGCTTCTGAGTAACTGTATTTGGCGATTTAATGATTCAGAAAAGCTTTCAAATCTAGTTTCTGCAACCAAAGATATAATTGAATAAAAAATGTAACAAAACATGAAATCATTGAATTCCAAAATTTTAAAAATTAAGAAGGCATAAAAAATGTAACCAAAACATGAAATCATTGAATTCCAAAATTTTAAAAATTAAGAAGGCAAAGCCAGAATGTAGACTACAAACACTAAAAAAAAAAGTTTCTGTTAAAACAATTACAATATAAATAATGACAGTTTCTAGACTTATAAAAAGACAGTGGCAACTCATCACCTTTTAATTTTGAGTCTAAACAGGACTTTATGTATTAAATGACCACCCTGAAGCAGCTAATTCAACTTCTAAAATGTTACCCAAATTTACAATTGGAAAACCAACTATGTGTGGGTGAAAGTCCATAGTCAAATTATACTATTGCTCTTTTAGGGGAGGATGGTGGGCATAGAAGAACAGTTTATCACCCTATAAAAATGTTCATCTGTAGTCTCAAATGCTGTAACCTGTATTTTAATAGAACAGTGATCTATTGCTGGTCAGTAGATTCTTAACCATGGTCAAAATACATGACCATCCTGTCCACAAATTGTTGGCTTTCTTGCTACATTTTTTTTTAAGCATGCCGCCTTTCTTGTTAGCAGTATTATTTTCCAAGAAGTAATGATAAAAATTCTAAAGTATAAAAGAGAACTAAAGGGTGACGAGAACACCACATTATATTTTTAAAAAGAGAAGACTGTACACTTCATAAATCAGCTTGTTATCTATAAGATCTGATTTTAACATGGTCTGCACCAACAAGCCTTTTGGCCAAAAAGCTATAACTGTATGCATTTGGAAAGAATTTTACAAGATCCTTTCCTGATCATTACTGTTACCTGTAGGTCCCTTTCCTCATTTCATTCCATGCTCCTAATACCAGTGCATAGAATGATAGGTATTCCAGAAATTCCACAGTCTCTCTAAAGTCCCTTTTTCAGGTGTAAATCTGGCTAAAAGAAAGTTTAATTATTTGTTCTCAAATTTAAGTACAATAAAATATTGATGCACTCAAATTGTAAAACACTTCAACCATGAAAAAGCACAAGGTGAATTATAAGCAATGACTGAGAATAAGCTCTAAGCCACATCATTAAATGAAAAAGGCAAGAGCAGGGTATATAGAATACGATGCAATAAAACCACGACACGAGTGTATGTGTGTCTGTATGGAGTAGCTTAGAGAAGTTAATTTGGGAATGGGAATAGTGGAATTTTGAAATGTTAAAAGTTATATTTCTGAGCTATGAATCTTTTAATTGTAATATATTTATGTACTAAAAAAAAACAAAAGTGATTTTTCAATACATACTTGTGACCTACTTAAATATACAGAAAATACCACTATATTAACATTCCAAATGAAATTCTTTTGATTTTTTACCAGGCAAGACTGAATAAAAAATAACCAGTGGAAGGTCTTTTTTTAATAGAGAACAAAATTGGTGTTATAAAAGAACTACTGAAGTATAAATGTTGAGGTTACTCTAGCATACAACAAACCCCAGACCAGAAAAAATAGAAAATGTTTATCTTAAGGACAGGTGAAAGGGATACAGAACCATCCAATCCTAAGGACAGGTGAAAGAGATACAGAACCACCCATTAAGAGGACATTAAATTGGAAATCTTGACTCTTACTGTGAAATATTGAATATTTTTTAACAGTGTGTGTTGTTTGCCACAAGATGGCAGTTAAGCAATTGTCATTTGAATATGGCAAAGGTAGGTAGGCAATGTTGTGCAGAAATCCTTTTTATCTCTAATCAAGTACAAATTGAATTTCAAATTTTGCTCTGTCAGTATACACATTTGTAAAAACCATGGTACATAGGAACCTGCCATCCAATTAATATAGAGAGAGCCAAGATTTGGAGGGTTATAGATTTTTAAAGTTATTGGTAGAATGGTATTATTAGCCACAAAGTCCTGGATAAGGCTTATTAAAGTCAACTCAAACATAGAAAGCACAAACTATACAAAAAACTGTGCTGCAGTTTGGAGAAGAATGGAAATAAATGTATAGTTTAGATGAGGGAACAAAGCTTCATTACAGCTAATTAATCATCCCAGCAATGATGCTCTTCTTTGTTGTTGAATCAACTGTTCAGTAAACCACAGTAATCATTAAGAGAGCCATACCACAAGAGGAAAGCCATTTTAGAAAAGTCTATCAGGCACAAAACATTGCTCTTTAAGCTCAGCCTTCTCTATGAAATCCTTTCTCATTTCCTCTGAATTCCTATCACATCTGCTGCCCAAACCGTTCCCTTTAGGCAGTGTCTAGAGCTATGGTATATCTATGTCGTTTGAAATTTTATCTTTCAGATTATAAAGTCCTTATGGGTAACAAGTCTATTTTACTTTTCTATGGTAAACATGTGGCTTACCTGGCAGAGTGCTCAGTTACAGAATGGTCATAGTAGCATAGACAGTACAGTAGAAAATTTAGAAGTGTGGACCCTGGAGCCATCCTGCCAGGATTTATATCCTATCTCTGTGTAAGCTTAAGTTATTTAATGTCTCTGAGCCTTAATTTTTCTTAAATATAAAATGATTAGCAGTTAATATAACTAAAACATTTTAAATGGTGCCCGATGTGAACTAAGTTCTTTATTAGTCTTTGCTATCAATGATTTATGTCTTGAAGAGGCCTCATATGAGAGGCCCAGGTTGCTTCTTGAGTTAGTTGCCTACTGGTAGAGTGATTAATCTTGGTAATGGGAAACCAAATGCTCTCAGCTGATAAACCCTTTGGTCATAATGATGCCGAGTGAAAGAGTTTAGTCATAAGTACTTGGAAGTCCCATAACCTGTTCTATAAGCAGTAGTTTTCCTGTAATACTTCCAGGAAGGAAGTTTTCTCCATATTGGAATTTACAGAGTTCTGTTAATATGGAGAGTCCTACTCTCCAATGGTGAGGTATGCTGTTTCATAATGTGGTCAGCTTTGCTGAGGTGCTGGTCCAGTATTGTCTCTTGGACTGTGTCTTGTTCCAGTCATATTATGGGATGGCTTGGGGGTGGGGATCAGTAGTATTAGAAGGTATTCAGTATTTGTTGACTCTTTTTAAGCCTTGTGGTAGGAACTTTCACATACAGTATCATATGTAATTGTCACAATTACTAGTCACATTTTATAGCCAAGGAATCTAAGATTCAGAGAGGTGTGTAACTTTCTTAAGATCATATGGCTAATGTCTTACCATGCAATACCATACAATTGTAGATATTGTATGATAGGGAAACCAGGATTTTAATCAACGCTTCTAGCTAAAGAACAGCTAATTCTTCTTAAATTCCTTATATATTACCATGGGAAAGGTGAGGTCTCTTATCCTGTTCTAATAAGTGATGCCAGGTCTTCTATTACTGAGAAGCAATATACCAGTTTAGGCAATGACTGAGGCTAATCTTATCAGTTTGCTATGCAATGAATTCATACCCATGCCCCATGACAGGTGTGTGTGTGTGTGTGTGTGTGTGTGTGTGAAGAAGTGAAGTTGCTCAGTTGTGTCTGACTCTTTGCGACCGCATGGACTGTAGCCTACCAGGCTCCTCTGTCCATGGGATTTTCCAGGCAATAGTCCTGGAGTGGATTGCCATTTCCTTCTCCAGGGGATCTTCCCAACCCAGGGATCGAACCCAGGTCTCCCGCATTGTAGACAGACGCTTTACCATCTGAGCCACCAGGGAAGTCGTGTGTGTGTGTATGTATGTGTGTGTATGTATATATGTGTGTGTATATATATATAAAGAGAGAGAATATACTGCATCTTCTTTATCCATTCATCTAGTGATGGACATTTAGGTTGCTTCCATTTCATGGCTATTGTAAATTATGTTTCAATAAACACAGAAATGCATGTATCTTTTCAAATTAGTGTTTTTGTGTTCTTTTGAAAAATATCCAGAAGTAGAATTCCTGGATCATATGGTAGTTCTATTTTTAATTTTTTGAGAAACCTCTACTATGTTGGCTACAGTGGCTGTACCAGTTTTCACCAACCTCCTATAGTAGCTGTACCAATTTTCATTCCCACCAGGAGTGCACAGGGGTTTGCTTTTCTTCACATCCTTGCCAACACTTGTTTTTTGTTGTCTTTTTGATAATAGCTATTCTGACCAGTGTGAGGCAATATCTCCCTGTGGTTTTGATTTGCAGTTCTCTGATGATTAGTGATGATGATCATCATTTCATGTGTCTGCTGGCTCTCAGTATGTCTTCTTTGGAGAAATGCCTACTTAGGTCCTCTGCTCTTTTTTTACTTGGATTGTTTTTTGGATATTGAGTTTTGTAATTTCTTTGTATAATTTGGATATTAGCCCCTTATCAGATATATCATTAGCAAATATTTTCTCCCACTCAGTAAGGAGTTTTGTTGATAGTTTCTTTCACTGTGAAAAAGCTTTTTAATTTGTTGTAGATTCGTTTAACTTAGCTTTTGTCACCCTTGCCTGAGGTAACACAAAAATTTTTGATAAGACTAATGTCAAAGATACAAATAGGAAAAGGAGTACATCAAGGGTGTATACTGTCACCTTGCTTATTTAACTTATATCAGAGTACATTATGAGAAACGCTGGGCTAGAAGAAGCACAAGCTGGAATCAAGATTGCTGGGAGAAATATCAATAACCTCAGGTATGCAGATGACACCACCCTTATGGCAGAAAGTGAAGAGGAACTAAAAAGCCTCTTGATGAAAGTGAAAGAGAAGAGTAAAAAGTTGGCTTAAAGCTCAACATTCAGAAAACGATCACGGCATCTGGTCCCATCCCTTCATGGGAAATAGATGGGGAAACAGTGGAAACAGTGTCAGACTTTATTTTGGGGGGCTCCAAAATCACTGCAGATGGTGATTGTAGCCATGAAATTAAAAGACGCTTACTCCTTGGAAGGAAAGTTATGACCAACCTAGATAGCATATTCAAAAGCAGAGACATTACTTTGCCAACAAAGGTTCTTCTAGTCAAGGCTATGGTTTTTCCAGTGGTCATGTATGAATGTGAGAGTTGGACTGTGAAGAAAGCTGAGTGCTGAAGAATTGATGCTTTTGAACTGTGGTGTTGGAGAAGACTCTTGAGAGTCCCTTGGACTGCAAGGAGATCCAACCAGTCCATCCTAAAGGAGATCAGCCCTGGGTGTTCTTTGGAAGGAATGATGCTAAAGCTGAAACTCCAGTGCTTTGGCCACCTCATGCGAAGAGGTGACTCTTTGGAAAAGACTCTGATACTGGGAGGGATTGGGGGCAGGAGGAAAAGGGGACGACCGAGGATGAGATGGCTGGATGGCATCACGGACTCGATGGCCATGAGTCTGAGTGAACTCCAGGAGTTGGTGATGGACAGGGAGGCCTGGCGTGCTGCAATTCATGGGGTCACAAAGAGTCGGACACGACTGAGCGACTGAAATGAACTGAAATGAATGTCAAAGATCATACTGCCTATTTTTTCTCCTAAGAGTTTTATGGTTTCAGATCTTACATTTAATTCGTTAATCTATTTTTGGTTTATTTTTATATGGTGTAAGAAAATAGTCCAGTCTGATTCTTTGTATGTAACTGTCTAGTTTTTCCACCACCATTTATTAAAGAGGCTATCTTTTCCCCATTCTGTATTCTTGCCTCATTTGTCAAAAATTAATTGACTGTGTAAACATGGGCTTATTTAAAGATTAATTGACTACATAAGCTTGGGTTTATTTGGACTTTCTATTTTGCTCCATTAATCTATGCATTTGTTTCTGTGCTAGTACTATACGTGTTTTGATTATTATGGTTTTGTAGTATAATTTTACCTCCAGCTTTGTTCTTCTTTCTCAAGATTGCTTTGGCTATTTAGTATCTTTTATGCTTCCATACAAATTTTAGGATTTTTTTTTCTCATTATGTGAAAAATTCCATTGGTATTTTGATAGGAATTGCTTTGAATTATAGATTGCTTTGGGTAAGATGGGTATTTTAACATTAATTATTCCAATTCATGAACATGGTATATCTTTCCATTTATCTATGTTGTCTTCAATTCTTTCATTGATGTCTTATAGTTTTCAGAATAATGGCAACCCACTCCTGTATTCTTGCCTGGAGAATCTCAGGGATAGAGGAGCCTGGTGGGCTGCCGTCTATGGGTCGCACAGAGTTGGATATGACTGAAGCGACTTAGCAGCAGCAGCAGCAGCAGCAGTTTTCAGAGTGCAGATCTTTCACCTCATTGGTTAATTTATTCTTAGGTATTGTATTCTTTATGATGCAATTGTAAATGGGATTGTTTTCTTAATTCCTCTTCTGATTGTTATTCATGTATAGAAACACTATATATTTCTGTATATTGTTTGTATCCTGAAACTTGACTGAATTTATTTATTAATTCTAATAGGTTTTTGGTGGAATTCATAGGGTTTCTATATATAGTATCATGTCATCTGTAAATAGTGTCAATTTTACTTCTTGGTTTCAAATTTGATTTCCTTTTATTTCTTTTTCTTCTCTTACTGCTGTGTCTAGGACTTACAATGTTATTTTGAATAAAAATGATGAGAGTGGGCATCCTTCTCTTATTCCTGATCTTAGAGGAAATGCTTTCAGCTTTCCACCATTGAGTGTGATGTTAGGTGTAGGTGTATTGTGAAAGTGTTAGTTATTCAATCTATTCTGACTCTTTGTGACCGCATGGACTGTAGCTTGCCAGGCTCTTCTGTCCACGGAGTTCTCCAGGCAAGAATACTGGAGTGGGTAGCGATTCCCTTCTCCAGGGTGTGTCATATATGGCCTTTATTATGTTGAGATACATACCCACTTTGTTAAATTTTTATTGCTAATAGATGTTGGATTTTATTAAATGCTTTTCTGCATCTATTGAGATGATCATATAATTTTTTAATCTTCATTTTGTTAATGTGGTGAATCACATTGACTAATTTGTGCATATTGAACCATCCCCACATCCTTGGGAAAAATTCTACTTGATCAAGATGTTTGATAATTTTAATGTATTCTTAAATTTGGTTTGCCAATATTTTGTTGAGGATTTTTAGCATCTATGTTCAGGAATCTTGGCCTGTAATTTTTTTTCTTTTTTGTGTATATTTGTCTGGTTTTACTAGCATGGTAATGCTGACCTCACAAAATGAGTTTGGAAGCCTTCCTTACTCTTCAACTTTTTGGGATAGTTTGAGAAGGATAAGTATTAAGTCTTCTTTCAGTTCAGTTCAGTTGCTCAGTCATGTCCGACTCTTTGTGACCCCATAGACTGCAGCACGCCAGGCTTCCCCACCCATCACCAACTGCCAGAGCTTGCTCAAACTCATGTCCATTGAGTCAGTGTTGCCATGCAACCATCTCATCCTCTGTTTTGCCTTCAATCTTTCCCAGCATCAGGGTCTTTCTTATCCAGTGAGTCAGTTTTTCATATCAGGTGGCTAAAGTACTGGAGCTTCAGCTTCAGCATCAATCCTTCCAGTGAGTATTCAGGACTGATTTCCTTTAGAATTGAGTGGTTTGATCTCCTTGCAGTCCAAGGGACTCTCAAGAGTCTTCTCCAACACCACAGTTCAAAAGCATTAATTCTTTGGCGCTCAGCTTTCTTTATGGTCCAACTCTCACATCCATACATGACTACTGGAAAAACCATAGCTTTGACTAGACGGACCTTTGTCAGCAAAGTAATGTCTCTACTTTTTAATATACTATCTTGGTTGGTCATAGCTTTTCTTCCAAGGAGCAAGTGTCTTTTAATTTCATTTTAAAGTCTTCGTTAAGTGTTTGGTAGAATTCACCTGTGAAGCATTCTAGTCCTGCACTTTTGTTTGTTGACAGTTTTTTGATTACTGGTTAAATTTTATATTAATAATTGGTCTTGGAATTATTGTAATATGTTTCTTCCTCTGGTCTTTTTTCTCTCACTTCCTCCCAGTATAGTTTCACTGTCATTTATAGGGAGGGAAAGGTAATCCCCAGTGCTTACCATAATGATTTTCAAATGTTGAAAGGAAATAGTTCTAGGGGATGTCAAATTAGTTTAATTTGTTGCATGCTGTGAAATATTTGTGTCTGTTATCTAAGGAACTTGTGGCTAAAAAATAGATAATCTCCATTAACCCCTATGAGTTATACTTGAAATAATGAAACAATCAGTATCTAGCCAATTAATTGGTCAAAACCAGATAAATTTTCCTCCCACAGTTTGAGGGACATAAATCATGTTGAGCTGCTTTGCTACCATTTTCACCTGTGAAGAGCTGTCTCATAGAAGTGCATTTATCCAAGCCCTTCCCTCAGATGCTCAAATGAGGTAGCACATATGTAACAGTTTAACCTCAGTTATCAACTCGTATTGGTGTTCGTTTTTATCAAAAGTCTCCTGTTAATATCAGCAATCTACATTCTTAACCATCTCTTCTTCCTATGCCTGCCCTTAGTTTCTCAAGATGGATACAGACTAATTGAAATGTGAAGGAAATTTTCCAAGAATGTTTTTGATTGTTTTTGTCCATGAATCTCCAGCTGTGGTAAACAATTTGTGTTAATGAAAAATATTTACATTGTTACATACATCTAAATGCTTCTAAAAAATCATTACTTTCTGAAACATGATGGCTAGTGTTAGAATTATTTCCAAAATGGAAAATGAAAGCATTTTTAGAAATAGAAGGGTTTCTTTTTTTAAAACAGTTATTTAATAAGGATCTTTCAACCTTCAGAGTTATAACTACTCCCAAGAGAAACTTAAACTAATAATTATGAGATCAACATATACTTTCATTGATGGAAAATATCTTAAACAGACATTATCTTAAATAGACATCCTGCTGAGGACCTAGAAATAAGCTCATCTGTGGAGCTGCATGGGTTTTTTAGAAAACAAAATAAGCTAATTTTGTGAAGCATTTACAGTCTTGTTACTTTTAAGAAAACTCAAAACTCCATTTTAAACCTACTATTGTAGTAACTGCTCTTCAGGGTAGAGTAATAAAAGTCACCTATACATCTTGGAGTCTACAGTCATAATGTGCTGTAGTTCCATCTGATATAGAAGAATGTTCCCCAACCTACCAAAAGGCAGAAAATTTCCAGAAAATCCATTTATTTCAAAGAAAAATATTTTATTTCTGATTCATTTATAATTGCTTTCCACTTGTCAGTACTCTCTGTTCCACCTTAGGGGATGGTTACCAGGGTGTAAGCAAGAAAACTTTCATAGTGCAAATCTTAAGACAGTTTCTTTTAAGTTGGTGCAAATATAATTGCGGTTTTGGACAGTGAATTTTAAATCATTATAACTAGGCTCAAACACATCTTTATTAATCAAAATAGGAGCCATTACAATCAACACATTTTTACCAATAAGAAATCTTTGTTTATTGCTGTAGTGTAAAATCCATGTTTCAGGATTTGACAAACACTTGGAAAGCATTTTCTGCTTCCTGTTGGTTGTGAAAGAGCTTTCCCACACACACAAAATTTTTCCTGCAAAAAGTTGTCAAGATGGTTAAAGAGGTGGTAGTTGGTTAGATGTCTCACAAGCTGAAATCAAGACTGCCAGGATAGTAAGACCAAAAACTATAAAACTCTTATATTAAAGCATAGGCAGAACACTCTCTGACATAAATCACAACAAGATCCTCTATGATCCACCTCCCAGAATAATGGAAATAACAACAAAAATAAACAAATGGGACCTAATTAAACTTAAAAACTTTTGCGCAATGAAGGAAACTATAAGCAACATGAAAAGGCAGCCTTCAGAATGAAAGAAAATAATAGCAAATGAAGCAACTGACAAAGAATTAATCTCCAAAATATACAAGCAGCTCATGCAGCTCAATACCAGAAACAAAAATGACCCAATCAAAAAATGGGACTGAGAACTAAAGAGACATTTCTCCA
This sequence comes from Oreotragus oreotragus, assembly GCA_006410675.1. NCBI lineage: Eukaryota > Metazoa > Chordata > Mammalia > Artiodactyla > Bovidae > Oreotragus > Oreotragus oreotragus. The sequence goes on from SJYX01009824.1 coordinate 78,859, forward strand.
AAGAAGACATACAGATGGCTAGCAAACACATGAAAAGATGCTCAAAATCACTTATTATCAGAGAAATGTGAATCAAAGCCACAATGAGGTACCATCTCAAGCCAGTCAGAATGGCTACCAACAAAAAGTCTACAAAGAATAAATGCTGGAGAGGGTGTGGAGAAAAGGGAACCCTCTTACACTGTTGGTGGGAATACAAACTAGTACAGACACTATGCAGAACAGGATGGAGACTCCTTAAAAAAACTGGAAATAGAACTGCCATCCCACTGCCTGGAATACACATCAAGGAAACTAGAATTGAAAGAGACACGTGTACCCCAATGTTCACTGCAGCACTGTTTACAATAGCCAGGACACGGAAGCAACCTAGATGTCCATCGGCAGATGAATGGATAAGGAGATTGTGGTACATATACACAATGGAATGTTACCTAGCTATAAAAAAAGGAACACATTTCAGTCAGTTCTAATAAGCTGGATGAAACTGGAGCCTATTATACAGAGTGAAGTAAGCCAGAAAGAGAAACACCAATACATTGTGTTAATGCATATATATGGAATTTAGACAGATGGTAATGATGACCCTATATGCAAGACAGCAAGAGACACAGATGTAAAGAACAGACTTTTGGACTATGTGGGAGAAGGTGAGGGTGGGACACGAGAGCATAGCATGTTTCATAGCATTGAAACATGTATATTATCATATGTAAAATAGATGACCAGTACAAATTTGATGCATGAAGCAGGGCACCCACAGCTGGTGCTCTGGGACAACCCAGAGGGATAGGGTGGGGAGGGAGGTGGGATGGTGGGACACATGTACACCTATGGCTGACTCATGTCTATGTATGGCAAAAACCACAATATAGTAAAACAATTAGCCTCCAATTAAAATAAAATAATTTTTTTCAAAATGGCCAGCCACTGTGCTCCTCATTTTCAAGTGTCTTGTCTCCTCTGCAAAACTTCTTGGACCACCAGTACACTGTACACTTGTTAGCTGTTCTTGGGCCAAATGTGTTGTTGATGTTGTGCATTGTCTCTACCGCTTTCCAACCCATTTTGAACTCAAATAACAAAATAGCTCAAATTGCTTTTTGTCTAACATCATTCCCCTAGTGTCCACGGGATTTTCCAGGCAATAGTACTGGAGTGGGTTGCCATTTCCTTCTCCAGGGTATCTTCCTGATCCAAGGATTGAACCTGGATCTCCCTCATTGTAGACATATGCTTTACCGTCTAAGTCCTTAGTGTAAAGTAAATATAAGATAAATAGCAAGTAATGTCAATAGCAACAAAACATAAAGTGAGAAATGCACATTAAAGTGATGTATAACATAACCACATTTATTTATAAGCATATTCCAGTATCAAAAGTCAAAGGTCAACAATGCAAAACTATAATTACTTTTGTACAGATCTAAATATTACTCAACATATTCAGCTGTCGAAGAGGGATGAAATAAGTACCGATTGGCTACCTACTTTGTATACATCACTATGCTAGACACTGAAGACAATACAAAGATGAATTATTTGAATATTGACCTCAAGCAGCCCATATACTATTGGGAACATGAAACATGTAATCAAGTTAAAATATGTGATGCAGACAGGATGCCCACAGACTGGTCACCAAGTTCAAAGACCATATCCTAATACAGTGCATTTCTGAAATGCATTGCAAGTCAGTTCCTACCAATAATTTTTAGTTGCTGGAGGTTCTAAACAATTTACTAAAAACATAATTATTTTAACACTATTACCTCTGCCACTTGCAGTTATTCACATTTCGTTTTGCAAGAAAAAGAGGAATGTGGCAGCTGTGTGAGTCTTTGGCCCAGTGACTCCTCAGCAAGTGTGCAAGTAGGCTTTCTTGACCCTTTGTCCAGTTCTTGCATAGATGTCAGGGGTATACATGACATTAAGAAAAGAGAAATGGGGTGCAGAGCATGGAAGCAGGGGTCCAAATGGAATCTTATATCATTCTGAAAATATTTCTTTCTTTAGGAATTATGTTTCCATCTTTTAATTGTCCTGTCTTGGGTCTCTTTTGTATCCATGCTTCCCAGGCAAATGACCTAAACAGCTCCAATTACTTTCTAGTCACCTTTAGACTGCTCTCAGTCATGATACAAACAGTGCAAAAAGTTAAAAATAGCACATAAATAGAAGGTGTCAGAACCAAGCTGAGCACAGTATGCCTCTGCAAACTTTGTGGTTTGCATATCCAGTAACTACTTCCACTCCAAGCATAGTTCTGTGTGTTTCTGTGTATGTGTAGAGGATGTGGGGAGGGGGGACAATCTACATCACAACGATCCACTTCCTTCCTTTCTAGTTACAGAAATAGTTGAAAGTATGACCTCATGGATTCCAGAAGGAACAAATGTACTATACATTTGCAGGGGCAGTGTTTTCACAGAGGACTGTAAATAATCCTTCTAAAAGTACTACTTGGGTAAGGTGAGATAATCTTTCTTCTTTTGAGAAACTGAGGCTTGAAGGAGTTAAAGCCTTGGCCAAAGCCATACATCTTGTAGAATATGGCTGCTTATTTTTCTTTCCTGTCCAAGTCAGTGGTGGAACAAATGGTCATTCTTCTGTAATTTTTGTTTTTTCTCTTCCTCCTAGTCCTCTCTGTCTTTTCCCAACTATACAGACCACACCTATACCTCACTCTGTTGATGCTGGCAGACATCCAGGCCTGGGGTAATGTCTAACAACAAAGTTCCTTTGTACTCAAAAGTCTTTTTGCTTATGGTATCAGTGAGGCACCTTGTCCTAGATGTAGTAGAGTATTTTTTCAAAACAAAGACATTTTCCACCTTTATCTTTCCATATCCTATTATATCAAGGAATAGCCATTGAGGCCATGCACTTTCTCAAGGCTACCATTCACTGCTAACTTCCTGACCACTGATATTGGGATTTTCCTCACCTCAATCTTGTCTTAAAAAAGCAGAATTGTGGCAGGTGCTCACAGCTGACCCACACTTGAATATACATAGCAACTTTCCCTAAACCTTGAGTAGCAGGCTCACTGGGACTCCCTGAATGGTACTCCATTAACCTTTATGCAGTTTTCATTACTTTTCCCTGATCAGCTCACAGAGGTGGTCAAGAAAGCCTTGCTTTGTTTGTCGGGGGGAATTACTTGTTTTTTCTATCATACATTGAGCATCAATGTATATCTGATATGCTGAAGCAACCTGTATCCCCTTTAGTTTATTTCTTGTGGAAATATGGTTATTTTATATTTTACACAGATTCAAAGTCTTTATCCAAATACCATCTCTGAAATCTATCTTATTATTCCATCCATTCTATTGTAGCATATTACATACGTATACCTAGCAGAATTTCAATTAATGTTTGGATCTGGATTCCTTGAGATGGTTATAGCAGTTTTGAAGTACACAGGGGAGAGTGTCTACCACTGGAAAATCTCAGGGTGAGAGTGAGGAGAAACTAAGGGGATGATTAATCAGTAGAAAGCCTACTGGATGGAGTGCTTCTGTTGGACTTCCATCTATGCTATTGAATCTAAAAATTCTGTCCTTATTAGGAAATTGATATCTACCCATTTGCTCCTAATTGTTAATGGACTACATAATAAACATGGTCTAAGTATTTCCCTTTCTCTATTTGTACTAAGTCCTTTCTGTCTTAAATATCTATAGAAATCTTGGTGGGTGGGGCTGTGAGATAAGGTTGTCTCTTAACTCTCTCATTAAGACTCAGGTGATTAGGTTTTAATCCTAGGATTCTGGGACTGCTTCTCTTCACATTGGAATAAAGCAATCCATATGCAGCTTTAGCAAATGGCAGGACTTCCCTGGTGGCTCAGATGGTAAAGCATCTGTCTACAATGCAGGAGACCTGGGTTCGAGCCCTGGGTTGGGAAGATCCCCTGGAGAAGGAAATGGCAATCCACTCCAGTACTATTGCCTGGAAAATCCCATGGACAGAGGAGCCTTGTAGGCTACAGTCTATGGGGCCGCAAAGAGTCAGACACAACTGAGCAACTTCACTTCACTTTATGAACAGGTGAATATGTGCTCAGATGATATTTAGCCAGAATATCAATTCTGCTAGGAATTAGAATCTTGTTGTTTATGGACAAAGAAGGATCAAGATGGGATCATCCAGAAACTCTGAATAGCCTGGCAACAGGATGGCTCAATAAGAGCATATTGGGTTTTGGAGCCAACTTTTTGAAAGTTGGGCACTAAAACTGAATGAAAGTTCAGGGCCCAGCTTGTGTGAGCTGAGTCAAGTCATTTACTGCCTTGCATTTTGCTGACTGCAGGGAAAAATTGATGGTGGCAGCATGCTACCTTTCTCTTCTAATTGGCAGACAAAAGCACCAAAGAATAATTAAATATCACTCAGCCAGCTTGGAACTTGTTGTTTAGTTGCTAAGTCATGTTGACTCAATGCACTGCAGCCCACCTGGCTCCTCTGTCCATGGGATTTACCAGGCAAGAATACTGGAGTGGGTTGCCATTTCCTCCTCCATGGGGATCTTTCTGACCTAGGGATCGAACCCACATCTCCTGCTAGGTAGGTAGATTCTTTACCATTGAGCCTCCAGGGAATCCTAACTTGGAACTTAACTGAACAGGAATTGCCCAAATGAATGAAGAAAGAAGACAAGATTTCACCCAATTCATTCTCTGTTATGTTACTGTAAGTCCTAAAGGGCAGTATCAGTGTAGTGGGTATAGAAATGGATTGTTCAGGTTGACATGTGGTACTTGTAGATACCTCATGGATGAGAATCCTCCAAATTAGGATCAGTCAGCTTTCATTAAAGACAACTGGAGAATCTTTTTTCAGCAGACTGAAAAAGAAAACTGCTACTGCCAAAGAGTTGTTAAATAAATACACCTGCCTTGCTGAAGAATGAAGCAATCTGGATGGACTGCTAGGCTTCTGACTAATTTGTCACATGATAGACTTGACAGAGGAGAAATCCTCGCTTAATGGGAAGGCACATGTTGGGATGTGTCCACATTGACAGCTCAACTAACTAAATTATTTGTTTTGCAAGTAACAAGTTCAGTTGGTACTAACTTAATAGTCCAAATGTTTGCTTTAAAAATTGCATTGCACCTCACTGAATCATGTTAAAAAAATGTAACAACTATTTCATTTATTGTAATTAAAACAGACCTCTTTTTTTCCCTAGGGGAGCTATTAAAATAGATGTTTTCAGAACATATCTGCTTAACTTTCAGTAGGAAAATATTCCTGTTGAGGCAGACGCAGAATTTTGCCCATTTAAAATATGAATAAAAGTGGAATTGCAATTGAATTAATGGCAAAGGGGAGTTTAACTGTTTGGTTTAAATGCTTCTTTTATATTTTAATTTCTACAATGAGAGTGTGCTATATTTGAAATTAATCTAAATGTATGCATGTGGATAAGTTATAGATGCAGTTAAAGTTCTGCTGAGTCAATGAGGTTAGCAGCATAGGATTTTAAATATGACAGATCTCAGTTCATATTTCACCTGTACTATTTATTAATTATATGGCCTTGGGTAGTTACCTAACGTCATTTGTAAAATGAAGGTAATAATACCTACCTTGGAGGATTATTGAGAAACTGTGATAGTGTATGTAAAATGCTCTGCATAGAGCCTAGCACAGAAAGGTATCCAATGAATGGTTAGCTATTATTTGTATTATTTTTATTTGTATAGTACTATATACTTTTTCAAGTTCTTTCAAACTTTATTTTATTCAAATGTCTTAACAATCTTGAAAAAAAACAAAACCAATGGAAGAGTTTTCAAGGCTATTGGCACTTTTTCCTGCTGGAATGGTCCCTGATGTAGACATGCACCCGCTTTCAGGATGCCTACCATTTCTATTTCCAGTTTTGTCTAGTGAGATTTTAGCCTTTACATTCAGACTTACCAAGTTGCAATATGTCATTTTGAAAATGGTGACCTCTGAACTCACATGTCATTATCCCGAATACCAGGTTATGTCCTTGAAGTATTTTTCATGTTTCTGAAGAAAATGAAAATCATTTAGAATCAAGAGGTTTTAGACATCTACAAAGAGAAAGCTCAAATTTAGTCTCAACGGTAAATACTTAAGTTCATTGTGAGGAGGCAGGTATAAGGGTCCTTTTAAGTGGTATCCACAAAAAAGCCATATTAACCCAGATCTAATAAGGCATACAAAAAAAAGCTCTGCTAATATTAAATAAAACAAACTCTAGAAAAAGCAGCAGCTATCATTCTACTCTTGCCTTTTGTGGACTTAGATTTTATGCATTTATTCTCTTTTGTTTTTTACCCTAAAGAAAACTTCCTTCTAGCTACACTTAGTAATTTCACTGTGCAAAAGGACTTGAATCAGACTGATAGTTCTCTAAGCATTACCTAGAGGACTTTCTAAAATACAGATTGCTGAGCACCAGCCCCCAAATTTCTAATTCATTTGGGAACTACTACTAACAAGTTTCCTGATGCTGCAGATTTTGTGGGTTCAGGAACTATACATGGAGAACACCTGAATTCAAATAAGGAAGGGTCACAGAGATTTTGTATTTTTAGCTAATTAGAGGACAGACTCTAATGTTTATTCCCCTACAGCATGGAGACTGAGTTTCTACCTACTGCATAATGACTTGACAAATGGAAGTTTAAGCTATCAGTTCAATAGATAGCTTAATATCTGCTCTTTGTCAGGCACTGTGTTAGGTGTTAGAATATAGCATAAACAAATAAGACAAGTCTAATGTATCTCATAGAGTTTTCATTCTAGGAAGGAGTGACAGACAGCAAAAAAGTATTGGAATGTACTGGATAATGATAGATTTTATGAAGAAAAGTAAAATCAAGTAAAGGGATAGAAAGTGACAGAGGTGGGGTACTAATTTTAAAAGGTGATCTGCTGCTGCTGCTGCTGCTGCTGCTGCTAAGTTATGTCAGTCGTGTCCGATTCTGTGCGACCCCATAGACGGCAGCCCAACAGGCTCCTCTGTCCCTGGGATTCTCCAGGCGAGAACACTGGAATGGGTTGCCATTTCCTTCTCCAATGCATGAAAATGAAAAGTGAAAGTGAAGTCACTCAGTTGTGTCCGACTCTTAGTGACCCCATGGACTGTAGCCTAACAGGCTCCTTCATCCACGGGATTCTCCAGGCAAGAGTACTGGAGTGGGTTGCCACTGCCAAGGTGGTCTAGGGAAACTCTTTGAAGAAGGGACATTTTCAAAGACTATAAAGACGAATGAAGTAAAAGAGTAAACCATGAAAATGCCTTGTGGTGAAGAAGGCTGAGCGCCAAAGAATTGATGCTTTTGAACTGTGGTGTTGGAGAAGACTCTTGAGAGTCCCTTGGACTGCAAGGAGATCCAACCAGTCCATTCTGAAGGAGATCAACCCTGGGATTTCTTTAGAAGGAATGATGTTAAAGCTGAAACTCCAGTACTTTGGCCACCTCACGTGAAGAGTTGACTCATTGGAGAAGACTCTGATGCTGGGAGGGATTGGGGGCAGGAGGAAAAGGGGACGACAGAGGATGAGATGGCTGGATGGCATCACGGACTTGATGGACGTGAGTCTGAGTGAACTCCGGGAGATGGTGATGAACAGGGAGGCCTGGCATGCTGCAATTCATGGGGTCGCAAAGAGTCAGACACGACTGAGCTACTGAACTGAACTGAACTGAAAGCTTTCTAGGTAGAGAAACAGACAGGCTCTGAGGTTTATTTTGAGTGTTTCTGTCACCGTGGCTAGTGAAGGCTGAACAGTGAATGAATGACAGGAAATAAGGTCAGTGGGTTAACAGGAGCCTGGTCACGTAGAGCCTTGCAGTCTGTCATAAGGACTGGATTTTACTGTGAACAAGATGAGAGTTGAGCAATACAAAAAAATATTAGACAATATTTGAAAGATGGCTTGAATCTGTCATTTTAATTTAAATGATTTGGTATTGTGTACAGATAGTCATTTATGGCATTAAATTATGAAATTTTCAACATCACAAATTTCCCATTGTTATTCTTTCCCCCAGGACAACTCTAGACAAATCATAAGTTTAACTTTCCATTTATCCAAAAAATTGTTGAAGGTGAATGAAACAGATACCATTTTTCCCTAGAATGGTTGCTGTCATGTTTCTGGAATTTCTTTAATTTGCTTACTGTCTTTTCTGACACTTGTTTATTTTTTCCCACTGTATAGCATACACTAAAGAGCTTACTGACCTTAACTGGAATTTTTTCTCCTAGGCAATACCAACAGCTATCTTGTCTTTTCTCCAAGGGATCTGAAAACTTGTACCATAAGAAAATGCACACTAGCTTTTTTCAAATACAGGAAATAGAGAATTCTGATAAGCTTGGAGATATCCTAAAAGGACAAATTCCTCTGTGAGTGAATCAAATAATTAAAATGTGAATATTCCCACTTTAAAGTTTTACTCTTCTGATGCCCATTGGTTATGTAACACTTTTGGAGTTTACAAATAAATTGATGGAATCACAAAAAGACAAATATTGTATTTTTTCACTTATATGAGGTAGCTACAGTATTCAAATTCATGGAAACAGAAAGTAGAATGATAGTTGTTAATGGCTGGGGGAGAGGGGAGTGGGGAGCTGTTTTTAATGTGCAAATAATTTTGATTTTGCATGATGAAAACTTCTGGACATTGGTTGCATGACAACATGAATATACTTAACACTATTTAAATGTGCAGTTAAAATGGTAAATTTTAAATTATATATTTTACCACATTTAAAAATAATAAACTAGTTGAATCTAATGACACCAAAGGTGAAAATGAACTAGTAATATTATCCTTGACAGAATGATAAATCAAAATCAAAATATAAATCAGATCATATCCTCTATATAGACTTCCATTTAGACCAGTTCAGTAGACAGTTACCATCTATTATGTATCTGGCAGAAGGCGAGTTACTATAGATACAGACAGGAGTAAAATGATGACTTTTTTCCACTAATAACTTGGAGCTTAGTGGAGAGAGACAGCATTCATGAACAACAGCAAAAATAGAATGTTATTAATGTTATACTAGACATCTGACCAGAGAACTTTGGAAACCAGGTAAGATAGGAAGGTATAAAGAAAGTTGACTCCTAAATTTGGTTTTGAAGTGTGAGTTTTCATGTTGGACTAAGGAATGAAGATATTGTGGAAATAGCAAGAGAAGTAAGATTAGAAGTGGAGCCTGAAGATGTGACTTGAATTTCTGCAATCTTGTGATAAAACTTTAATGGATGAGGAGTTGCTTTTTACAGATGAGCAAAGAAAGTGGTTTCTGGAGATGGAATCAGCTCCTGGTGAAGATGCTGTGAAGACTGTTGAAATGACAACAAAAGATTTAAAATCATACATAACCTTAGTTTACAAAGCAGCAGCAGGATTTTAGAGGATTGACTCCAATTTTGAAAGAAGTTATGCTGTGGGTAAAATTCTAGTAAATAGCATTACATACTACAGAGAAACTGTTCATGAAAGGAGGAGTCAAGTGATGTAGCAAACTTCATTTTTGTCTTGCTTTAAGAATTGTCACAGCCACCCCAACCTTCAGCAACCACCACACTTAGCAGTCAGTAGCCACCAACAGTGAGGCAAGCCCCTCCACCAGCAAAAAGATTGTGACTTGCTGAAGGCTCAGATGATGGTTCACAGTTTTTAGCAATAAAATATTTTAAAATTAAAGTATTTACGTTGTTTTTTTTTTTTAGACATAATGATACTGCACACTTAATAGATTACAGTATAGTTTGTGCCTTGCTTTATTGAATTTCTGCTTTATTGCAGTGATCTGTGGTCTGGAACCAAACCCTCAATATCTCCAAGGTGTGCTTGTACTCAGGTTGGTGATTTAGTCACTAAGTCGTATCCGACTCAGGTTAGGTAGCTTTCAATGGTGGAGGCAATAGAGCATTGTAGTTCTGAGATGAGATAGATCAGGTTTAAGTTCTGGCTGTGTAATACTCTATTCATGTAACTTATTCAGGTAAGTTACCTAACCTCCATATATTTCAGTTCTTTCAGCTATAAATTGGAGGTGATCATAGTGTTGAACTCATAGTGTTATTGAAGGCTAATGTGAGATAATTAATACAAAGAACTTACCCCAGTGCATGGTGAACAATAAGTGTTCCAAAAGAGGTTTATGTTTGCTCGTATTAACAATGCATGTGTAGGTTTTGTCTCAGTCACAATGACTGATTCCTGAGCTTTTCACTGATGCTTGTTTTTGTGTTTGCCATAAACAGTCCCATTTCTCTATATAAGATAAAACAATCTATTTTATCCTTACTTTATGATTTCACTCATTAAATGAATATGCAAAAAAATAATAAATAAACCAGGAAGATGATATTTTTGGTGTTAACTCAAGTCTGAACTTGAGTCAACCCATGAACTTCCAAGATGACTCTTAGAATTTTTAGCAGTCAATAAGTGTGTCATTTCAGATGCTAGAGCTATGCCTAGTTGCCTTTTAGGATCAGGCAGTTGTTTCACTCAGTTTCTGGTTGAGGATTGAAATGTCTTTTCAATGGTGAGGTAGTCAAGAGGTGAGGGAATTCCCCTCGCAAAGGTCACCATTGTCCATTCATCCATGTCTAGTGGGGTCTAGTGGATATTTGTCCAACTGTATTTATGACTAAAAAGTAATGAGATATACATCCAAATGATGCTATTTCATTTGGAAAATTTATGCCTAGTTCAGTAGTTGTGGCATCCAAATTATTTTTAGAACTTGTCCTTTTGTATTGTCTTCAGGGACATTTGCTCCTTCTCTCTTTTTCTCTGGCAGTTGCATGCACATATACCCACACCCAGATGTTATTTCATGTTCTTGAATAATGTTAAACTCCAAATGGTACTACATGGCTAGATTACTTTATTAATACTCTTCATCAAATTTATTGCTATTTGACATAATCATGCATCTTTAAAGGTCCCTCTCAACTCCAAGGAGGAAGCCAAGATATATAAACAAGTTACACATGAAAGATTAGTTTCTGCCAAAGCAGTTTCTAAGTCTGCTACTTATAATGAGAACTTAATTCCACCCTTATCTGTGTGCTGAGCTCACAGTCCTTATATCATCTTGATTAGACTTGGGGCAGAGGTTGTAATGTCGTCATCATCATCATCTCAGCTTTGAAGATTAAAACATTTTTTTCTAGGGATCAAATCCCCCTCCCCCAAGTATATGAATATTTTCCCATGAGGAAATCCAAAAGAATATGCTGTAGGAACTGTTCACCAACTGATACCATTAAGTGAGGCAAGCTACCATGTGAGAGAAAATATTTGTAATCTATCAATCTGGCAAAAGATTTTTATTTGGAATGTATAAATAACTTCTACAAATCAAAAAAGAAAAAGGACAAACCAAAAGAAATATGTGGGCAAAAGAGCTGAATAGACACTTGATAAAAGAAAGTATCCAAATAAGCAATAAACATATTAGAGGATGCTCAAACCAGTCAATCCTAAAGGAAATCAATCCTGAATATTCATTGGAAGGACTGATGCTGAAGTTGAAGCTCCAATACTTTGGCCCCCTGATGCAAAGTGCTGACTCATTAGAAAAGACCCGGATGCTGGGAAAGAGTGAAGGCAGGAGGAGAAGGGAATGACAGAGGATGAGATGGTTGGATGGCATCACCGACTCAATGGACATGAGTCTGAACAAGTTCCAGGAGGTGGTGAACAGGGAAGCCTGGAATGTTTCAGTTCAGGGGGTCGCAAAGAGTTGGACATGACTGAGCGCCTGAACAACAACAACGACATCAGTTGGCCACTGGATGCATGCTAAGTCACTTTGGTCGTGTCCAACTCTTTGTAACCCTATGGACTGTAACCCACCAAGCTCCTCTGTCCAAGGGATTCTCCAGGCAAGAATCACTGGAGTGGATTGCCATGCCCTCCTCCAGGGGATCTTCCCAACCCAGGAATTGAAGTGCAAAATAGGACCACAACAAAATATTGATATACAGTATTATGGTTAAAAATTAAATTGGATGAATAATACCACCTTGGTGAGAATGTGGAACAATTGGAATTCTTACATTGCTAATGGAAGTATAAACTACTATGATCACTTTTGAAAAATATTTTGTAGCATTTAAAATGCTGAAAAATTATGGTAAAATATACATAACATAAAATTTACCATCTTCATTGTTTTTAAATGTACAGTCCAGTGGCATTAAGTACATTCACATTGCTGTACAACTATTTCCACCATCCATCTCCAGAACTCTTTTAATCTTGCAAAACTGAAACTCTGCATCCATTAAATAGCAACTCCCTATTGCTCCCTCTCCCTCAGCCTCTATCTAACATTCCAGTTTCTATCTCTATGAAGTTGATTACTCTAGCTATATCACATAAGTGGAATTATACACTATTTGTCTTTTTGTGACCACCTCATTTCATTTAGCATAAAATTCTTAAGTTTCATCAGTGTTGTGGCATGTCAGAATTTCTTTTTAAGGCTGACTGAGATTCCACTGTATGTATGTACCAGATTTTGTTTATTCTTTTCTCTGTCCACGGACAGTTTAATTACTTCCACTCTTTGACACTTGTGATTAATGTTGCTATGAACATGGGTGTACAACCACCTGAACAAGATTCTGCTTTTAGTTCTTTTGGGTTGGTAGTGTTTTTCTTAAAAAGCTAAATACCTTTCTATAACCTAACAATTCCACTTTTGTATGAGGAATGCTTATGTCCATAAGAAAATGTGGAATAACATGTATAGTGGTATTATTCATAATCACTCTACAAAAGAAATAATCCAAATATCCTTCAGTAATAGAATATATACATAAACTGAGGTATAGCCACACTATATTATAATATTACATAGTAATAAACAGAACAAGAACATGGATTAATTAAAAAAAAAAGAGTTTTCAGCCATGCTGCAAGGCATGCAGGATCTTAGTTCCCTGACAAGGTTTTGAACCCACACCCCCTTCAGTGGGAGCACAGAGTCTTAACTACTGGACTGCCAGGGAAGTCTCAAGCATGGGTTACTTTAAAAACATGATGCTGAGAAAAAGACAAAATACCCAAAAGTATATAATGTGTACTTTTACTTATGAAAAGTTCAAAAACTGTCAAAACTAGTCTATATTGATACTGCTTAGAAAAATGTTTTTTTTGTGTGTGGGGAAAGTGTTCTGACTGGTAGTTAGCATAAAGGAGACTTCTGAGTTTCTTGAAATGCTTTTCATCTTGATTTCAGTGGTACTTCCATGGATGTACACATATGTACATTAAGATTTGTACACTCTGCTGTGATTATTCATCAGTTTAAAAGAGGAGTCTGAGCACACTTTGTTGAACAGCAGCATCGCTGAAATAAATCCACAAAGTGCTGCTTTAAAGAGGCAATATGATCATACTAGTTCTGCCATGTTTATTAGAGACAAGAATATTACTTTATACTCACTCCTATTGGGTCCTATCCATAGTCTGCAATCCAAGAAATAAAAACAAGTATATTTCTGGTGAAAATATCAGAACATGATGATTTAGGAATTTAATCTTGGGCTTTGGCTTTTGTAAAATACCAAGTAGTCATTGTTAACTAGTTTAATGCCCAGTACTACAGAACTCAGGAAACATTTTTAAACACTCCCATCCCATTGATTGTCTTTATTTTACCAGTAATTAACAAAAGTAAACCACTGCCTTTCACTCCCTTTAAGGTTGAGAGGTGACCATCTGAATTCAATTTAATGCTGCATTTGTGTTTGGTTATAGTTCAAAATATGTTCCTTTAATCATGAAATGGAGGATTGTTTTTAGATGCCAGATATCATATGCTATTCTAGACTCTTTCCAAATTGTGAACATTAATTTTTCTTGTATACCAGTCTTTCCTCAGCTATTTCATTGATTTTGCTTTTTCCCCATAATTCACTAAGTAAAGAGTTAGCATTAGTCACTGTTTGTGAAGAACATTCAAGCCTCAAATCTCAATTTCCTATTAATAAATGTGGAGAAAACTAGTAGATATAATGTTACAACACATGTTAAAAGAGCAAATGTTAACATGCTACCTCAGATCTATATGGCATTCAGTTAGTGTTTTTTTAATTAATATTTAGAAAAAAACAATTTTCTTACATGATATACTCTCCAGGAAAAGGGAGAAAAGGCATGCAATAAATATCAACTTTCTTTCTCCCCAGGTTATGAATATTTTGAGAAACAAAACAAAGACTAATATGGATATGCGATATCACCTTTACTGGGGAGTTCCAATTTGAGGATTAGTCTTTAGGCTTAGTATCCAGTGGGCCTGCTCACTGATCCCCAGAATTAGGCAAATATACCCACCCAGTCTTAGACAGAACTGGATAGGGGTTGGCCTCCCCGCTGCAAGTGTAACCACATATATAACCTGTGATCCGGTTGTATGCTGACAAAATAACACAAGTAATATACTATATGTTTTTAATTTCTGTCTTGTCTATGCTGTTTTTAATTGTAAAAATCGGAAGTCCTCATGTTATGATTTTTTAGAATGTAAAGTCATATGCATTAGATGCCACCATAGGAAATATGAGTACACTTCCCCAAAGATAATTTGGGGATACAATAAGTTGCTCCCTAAATATAATTAATTTCTATACGAAAGCAAAATAAAGTTTTAAATTACACCCCCATTTTTCAAAAGAAGGAAAGAACAGTAATATTTGAAGAGTACATTCTATGAGTTACATATTATGTTCCAGAGACTTTTCATGGATTAATAACAAAAATCTCATGAGGAAGGTGGCATGATTCCCATTTGTATTAAAGAGAGAAAGCGACTTACTTGAAGGTGACTACTAAGTGATGAAGTAGAATTTAAACCCAAATGTGTCTGACTTCAGAGCCTATGCTCTTTTTTTGTTGTTTGTTTTTGGTCAGGTTAAAAATATGGTATGTAAGATGGGGAATTTTTTTCCATAGCTTAGATGAAATTAGAAAATCCTGGCTTTATCAGCTACAGTTTATTGGCAATAATCAGGTGTAATGTTATATACTATTTTCTGGCAATTTTGGTAAAAATACTGCCCCCTAGACACCATTGACCTAGTCTTCCAAGCAGCAGACCAGATCATATCAGACTAAATGACTCTGTGACGTCCACCAAATTTGACTCAAAGACTAAGGAAATTGTTGGCAATGACAAAGAACTGTCAAGATTTTGCCAAAGACAGTAGGTACTAAATATCATGTTACACTTAGGCCTTCCAGCCAAATGTTATAAATTCCCAACTTCTAGCCCAGTGCTTCCCAAAATATCCTAAAATATTTCTCAGAAGCATGGTAATGCCTTTTCTGGATTCCAGGGTTTTGGATAGACCTTTCAAGATTCCTAGGGCCTCCCTCGTGGCTTAGATGGTAAAGAATCTGCTTGCAATGCAGTTCGATCCCTGGATGGGGAAGATCCCCTGGAGAAGGGAATGGCTACCCCTCCAGTATTCTTGCCTGGAGAATCCCATGGACAGAGGAGCCTGGCAGGCTACAGTCCATTGGGTCACAAAGAGTCAGATGTGACCGAGTGACGAACACTTTTCATATACTTTGAAAATTCCTAGCAGCTTCTTCTCTGTTGCTTTCGCTAATTGCCTCAAAGAATGCTAGAATCTGTGCCCTTATGGGTGATTATAACTCATTTGAACTGAGAAAAAATGCATAGAAGTATAGGTGCTCTTGTGTTTTGAGGTCTAGTGGTATCTTTCTTTTAGAGAAAAGAGAAAAGAAAAGAAATAGCCAAATCTGTCACAACACAGCATAATCTTAAACCATTGTAGCTATGCCAGACAGCCAGCTGTTTTAAGTACACTGTATTCAATTACCTGAATATCCACCAGAAATCTAATCTGCCACTGAATAAGCAAAAGCAAAGGCAAAAAAAAATCCATTTATTTGATCAAATTTTAAAATTTCTATCAAATGTGTTTCAAAACTGCATTTGATTAAAAAAAAACAACTAGAGAGAAAAATCTAGTTTTGAAATGATTCTGAATCTAATGGCTTAATGATTAAGGGAAATTATCACATGTATTAGGATTCTCAGTTGAAAGCAGCTGAGCCTGACTTCAGAAAAAGAATGTACAAAATGGATGGGAAGACTGAAGAACTAAGCTAATGAACTGGAAACCAAAGATAGTACTAGACTATCAGTATGAGAAAAGTGCAATGAAAGTCAAGAGGAAGGAGTGATTGACTCTGGGTAGGATGAGTGTCCCACTTTATGGAAGGAGTGCTGTTTGAACCGAATGGTCTCTGCCTTACAAACATTTAAATATGTGGCTTATCTTCTCTCCTAGATCAAAGTTCCCTTATAGAAGCTGCTCCTTGTAGGAAACAAAACAGATGTTTTCTATTTTGTCAGCACCTAGTGCAATTAATTGTATGCATTTAAGATGATTCATGTATTTATTAAATACCTGCTCTATGCTGGGCGCTGTGTACTACTTATTAGAGATAATGAAATGACCCAAAGAAGGCTTGACTTCATTCCTCCATGGAGCTTACAGTCTAATGGATAAAACAGACATTCATATGATCTCATCAATGAATGCACAAACTGTCAAAAGTGCTATGAGGGAGAAGACAACAGTGCCTTGAGATCATGCAACAGGTGGACCTAGCCTTGTCTCTGGGAAATAGAAGACTGCAGAAATGACAGACAGTTGAGATGAAGCCAGAATGATGAGCAGGGATCTGGCCTAGTCATAGGGGGAAAAGAGCACCTCAAGCAGAGGGAATAGTATATGCAAAGGCTCTTACACATTGTAGGTGCTATACAATTATTTTGTACTCAGCTTCACTTTCTTCTGACCACTTCAGGTGAAGTGGTATCTCTTCTCTTGTCAAAACTGTTACTCACTGCATTCTTACTTACACCCTTTGTCTCCTTTGAATTTTAATCTATCAGTTGTCTTTTGTTTTTCCTATATCCTTAACTACTCTCACCATTTGATATTTCCCTTCAAGATATAATGCTCAAATCTCTGTGACCTGAAAAAATAAAATAATAAAGAAACAAACAGGTCCCTGGATCCTATATTCCCTTCCATTCAATTCAGTTCAGTCACTCGGTCGTGTCCAACGCTTTGCGACCCTGTGGACTGCAGCACTCTAGGCCTCCCTGTCTATTACCAGCTCAGGAGTTTACCCAAACTCACATCCATTAAGTTGGTGATGCCATCCAACCATCTCATTCTCTGTCATCCTCTTCTCCTCCTGCCCTCAATCTTTCCCAACATCAGGGTCTTTTCAAATGAGTCAGGTCTCTGCATCAGGTGGCCAAAGTATTGGACTTTCAGCTTCAACATCAGTCCTTCCAATGAACACTTAGGACTGATTTCTTTTAGGATGGACTGGTTGGATCTCCTTGCAGTCCAAGGGACTCTGAAGAGTCTTCTCCAACACCACAGTTCAAAAGCATCAATTCTTCAGTGCTCAGCTTTCTTTATAGTCCAACTCTCACATCCATACATGATTACTGGAAAAACCATAGCTTTGACTAGACAGACCTTTGTTGACAAAGTAATGTCTCTGCTTTTGAATATGCTGTTTAGGTTGGTCATAACTTTCCTCCCAAGGAGTAAACGTCTTTTAATTTCATGGCTGCAGTCACCATCTGTAGTGATTTTGGAACCCAAGAAAATAAAGTCTGACACTGTTTCCACTGTTTTCCCATCTATTTCCCATGAAGTGATGGGACCAGATACCATGATCTTAGTTTTCTGAATGTTGAGCTTTAAGCCAACTTTTTCACTCTCCTCTTTCACTTTCATCAAGAGGCTCTTTAGTTCTTCACTTTCTGCCATAAGGGTGGTGTCATCTGCATATCTGAGGTTATTGATATTTCTCCCCTCCATTACTTCCTATCTTTAGCTATTTTTTAAATTTATTTTTTAATTGGAAGAAAATCGCTTTACAAAGTTGTGTTGGGTTTTGTTGTACAATAGTGAATCAGCCATGATTTTATATATATCCCCTCCCTCCTGAACCCCCTGTTCTCCCCACATCCCACCCATCTAGGTCATCACAGAGCACCACACTGGACTCACTGTTCTATACAGTAGCTTCCCACTAGCTATCTGTTTTGCACATTATAGTGTATATATGTTAACACTACTTTCTCAATTTGTCCCATTGTCTCCTTCCCCCTCTGTGTCCACAAGTCTGTTCTCTATGTCGGCATCTCCATTCTTTCCCTGGAAATAAGTTCATCAGTACTATTTTTCTAGATTCCGTATATATGTATTAATATACTATATTTGTTTTTCTCTTTCAACATTTCACTCTGTATAACAGGCTCTAGATTCATCCACTTCACTACAATGGACTCAAAGTCATTCCTTTTTATGGCTGAGTAATATTCCATTGTGTATATGTACCACATCTTCTTTATCCATTCATCTGTCAATGAACATCTAGGTTGTTTCCATGTCCTGGCCATTGTAAATAGTGCTGTAATGAACATTTGGTACATGTGTCTTTTTGAATTGTGGTTTTCTCAGGATATATGCCCAATAGTGGGATTTCTGGGTCATATGGTAGTTTTTTTTCCCTATTTTTAAAAGGAATTTCCATACCATTCTCGACAGTGACTCTATCAATTTACATTCTCACCAACAGTGCAGGAGGATTCTCTTTTCCCCCCATCCTCTCCAGCATTTATTGTTTGTAGATTTTTGATGATGGCCATTCTGATTGGTATGAGTTCTCATTGTAGTTTTGATTTGCATTTCTCTGGTAATAAGCGATGTTGAGCATCTTTTCATGTGTTTGTTGGCCATCTGTATGTCTACTTTGGAGAAATTTCTGTTTAGGTCTTCTGCCCATATTTTGATTGGATTGCTTGCTTTTCCAATAATGAGCTGTATAAGCTGCTTATATATTATGGAGATTAATCTTTTGTCCATTGCTTCATTTGAAATTGTTTTGTCTCATTCTGAGGGTTGTCTTTTCATCTTGTTTATAGTTTTCTTTGCTGTGCAAAAACTTTTAAGTTTAATTAGGTCTCTTTTTTTGTTTGTATGTTTTCTTTAGCTTTTTTTATAAGCAAAGTTTCTAGAATAATAGTATTCTCCACCTGTAATCTCTACTTCCTCAATTCCTGTTTACTTCCTAACCCTACTAAATATGGATCTTGCCAAGGTCACCAAAGATCCCCTTGTCACAAAATTCAGTGGATATTTTTCTAGTCTCATTTGGACTCTTGATAGCCTTGAACACTCTTGACCACTCCTCTTCTTTTTGAGTGTCATGATACTGCTCTTTCTTTGTGTCCTACTTTTTTCTTAGTCTACTTTACAGTGTCTTTTATTCCAGCCTATCTCTTAAATACTGGAATTTCATCTTTGGCCAGGCTCTTCTTTTCCTATACACTATAGCTAGCTAAGCTCTCCCACTCTATTTTTTGGCCCCTAGGCAAATCTTTTCTCCTCTGTCAAGCCTTGGTTAAAACTTAGACTTTGTGACTCTTTCTCTGACTCCTTCACTCATTGTTAGAGCTGACTTTTCTAAACTTCACTGCATTCTCTGCATATATACCCACCCCCAAAGCAAGTCTTATTCTATTATCTTTATTGATTTCTTTTTTATTTTAATTTATTTTTTAATTTTTATTTTTACTTTATTTCTTAGCCTGTATTTCCAGCTAGATTGGCAGTCCCTTGAAAAGGCAGATAATCTTTTTATACTTAACTTTCAGCACAGTACCTGGCAGAGAGTATAATCAATGAGCACTTATGGATGAGTGGATGGATGCATTTTGGTAAGGTCTCTCATTTTTACAGGTGGCACAGTGGTAAAGAACCTGCCTGCCAATGCAGGAGACACAAGAGATGTGGATTCAATCCCCGGGTTGGGAAGATCTCCTGGAGTAAGAAATGGCAACCTACTCCAGTATTCTTGCCTGGAAAATTCCAAGGACAGAGAAGCCTGACAGCCTACAATCCATGGAGTCACAAAGTCGGACACAACTGAGCACGAGCACGCACATTACAGTATGCTCTCATCTTTACAGCCATGTGGAAAATGTCAGAGGAAAGCTCTATCTGAAGTTCGCACAGGAAGTAAGTGGCAGAATCAAGTATATGCTCAGTTTCTATGAAGTACACAATAAGATACATATTTGTATATTTTTTACACTCTGCAAATTATTCTCATATCAGTTTTCTCACGCAATTTTCATAACAATCTTATAGATTGAGTCAGGTAGATAGTTTTGCTGCCTTTTATATATATATAAGGAAATTGAGGTTCAGAAAAGTTGTGATTGTTTACACAAATTCTAAGTTGCAGAGTTAACTCCTGAACTAAGCTCTTTTGAGGGCAAGTCCAGTGTGTACACAGCAAGAGAACTGTGTAGCTCTGGGAGGGGACAAACTAAGAAAAGATAAGGAAATAGAGGCACTCAGTAGATGCTAATTCATTCTCTCTCTCTGCTTCCTGACTTCCCTACAAGTCTGTCTCTGTTTTGTCCTGGCAGCAATGAGGGAAGAGAGTCATCACAGAATCCATTCTGGGAAAATTTCACAAGATGTTTTTTCCATCTCTTCTTTCCCATGTTTGTCCTGTCCCTCTTAAAGCTACAATAAAGAATCCAGAAATAACTTATCCTGCTCTAAGTGAAGGTGTTATTGAAGGAAATAAACTCTATTGTTATTCTGATATGTTACCCATTGCTCCCCCCATATGTGTCCTTTCCCGTCACCACCCCTGCAGGGTAGAACCTCCCTTTCTTTGCCAATTCAGATCTCCCTCACCCTTGAAACTCATGCACATCTTGTCTCCTCCAAGAAGCCTTCTTTGAACTGGTCAGCCCACACTGAGCTTAACCTTCCCTAGGCTATTAAGACATTTCCAGTTTATGTCATAGAGCTTTTCAATCCCTTGTTGTGGGGGTACTTTTTGTACATTAGATATGTCTTCCCAATTAGAGTATGAGCTTCTTGAAGGCAAGGAATCTATCTAATGGTTCTATACCCTCCACCCACACCCTCATACACCCCTTAACTCTGTCAGTACTGATGTAGGGCTGGGTATACCTAAGAGGCATTCAGGAAATACTGGTGAATTGATTCACTTTGCATCCTTCACTCTTGATATCAATAGGAATGGAAGGAGCTTCCCAAGGGAAGAATGTGTGACCTTTAGAAAGTCACATTTCTAGAAAAAAAAAAAAAGTCTATAATTTTAGCTCTGCTGTGTAAGCCATATTGGTGAGGTGCTGAACACAATGGCTT
This sequence comes from Oreotragus oreotragus, assembly GCA_006410675.1. Lineage (NCBI taxonomy): Eukaryota > Metazoa > Chordata > Mammalia > Artiodactyla > Bovidae > Oreotragus > Oreotragus oreotragus. Next base: position 100,162 of record SJYX01009824.1, read on the forward strand.
ACATTGTGTCAAAGGTGAGAACCAATGCTATGTTAATCCTGTCTTGTTTTTCTTTTGAGTTTTGTAACCTGAAGTATGTGTACTTTAGGGAAGAATCACACTGTTAATCATGTCTGATAAACTGAAAAGGTTGAGGCCCCAGTAATGAACTTGTTCTGTTTAGTTAGGGGAGGTTAGGCAAAACAGATGTGATTTGCATTCACAGGTATGGCTTTGAGACTTTTCTGGTGTGCTGCCTTGAGACTACTTCCCTACTACCTTTCACCTTTTGGCATTTCTGATAAGATAAGAAACTTTGCACCTAGGCAGTGTTTTATGCTTTTCCACACGTACACTGCTTGTACCTTAGTCCAGATCATCATCATCTCAAATCTACATTATTGCAACATCCTCCTAATTGGTTTCCCTGGCTCAGTCCTCTGCTATTTTCAATCTATTCTGTATATTACAGGCAGAAGGATCTATCTAAAAACACAGATTTGATAATGTCCCACCCATATTAAAACTCTTGTGTGTCTGTAGGATAATGCAGAGCCCTTTTGGCATGCTTTAGAAAAAGAACTCTTCACGATCTGTCTCCTTCCTAGCTTTTCTAGTTTCAGCTCCTACTGTTACCTACTCCCATCTTCTACCCTCTTACACTCTAACCTCCAACCTTCCTCAAATACTTACAGATCCACAAGTGCAGATCCACTATTTTTTTTTTTTTTTTGGTCACAGTGCTTTTGCACATGCTCCTTCTGCCTGGATTGTCTTTCTACCTTCTTCTGAGCTCTAACTGGTGAACTTTTCTCCATCTTGTCAGATGACTCAAATCTCACCTTCTCAGTGACTCCTTCCCTAACTTACCATATGTTATTATTTGTTCTCTCTTTTGCACATACCTGTATTATAGTACTTTACTTATTACATGTTTACATATCTGTCTATAATCTATCTCTACAACCTGTGAGTTTCTTGAATGTCAGAACTATGGTTGATCCCCTTCCTCTCCTGACATACCTAGTGCCCTCAGCCCTACACACATAGTAGATATTCAGAAATGTTATTTAAATGAATAATAATTATATTTCCTAACATATGACTCTTTCTGAACTACGTTGACCTCGGAGTTGCAGCAAAATAACCAGTTGTTCAACTATCCTCAGGCTTCTGGGCTGAATGTTAGGTGTGGCCCTTTCTTGAGAAGAGATGAATATAAATATGCTGTCAAGTTTCTTCTTAATTTAAGTTTCTGTACATAAATAACAATTGGAATAACACCCTCAGCAATGGGGAATCAAAGAAACCTCCTTTTCTTTGCTTTATACCTGCAATTTTTTCCCTCAATATATTATTTCCTGTAGGCCTCCTCCTATACTAATCACTTATAACAGGAGATGCCTGGGTGATTGTTGGCTCTGCCTCTATTTAATCTCAACCAAGACCATTTTACTTCTTCATATATATAATCACACACATATATGCACATATTTTCTTATTTAATACTCACAAATATCCTATAAAGCAGTTACTCTTATTGTCCTTATTCTGTATATGAAGAAACTACAGCTCAGAGAGTTTAAGTAACTTGTTCAAGGCTGTATAACTTGGAAGTGCTGGAGACTGTACTTAAATGTGAATCTGATTGGAGAGCCAATATTTTAATCATTAAACCACACTCCCTCATCTATTTTAAAAGAATGGGTTGAACTAGATCACCCTTGAGAATCCAGTCTGAAGTTTATTGCCTCCTTCCCTCCTTTCAAGGGCTTCACTGAAATCAAGCAGGAGGGTGGTGTTCTGTAGATCTGGGATCTGAAAGAAAGAGATGTCAGGTTCCACAGGTCCTCTCGTGCATTTCTTTTTCTAGTTTATTTCTCATTGAGATACACTATAAGGAGTCTTAGAATGACATGTTCCATAAAGATCTTTAGGACTTGTGGTTGTTGCTACTCATTTATCTTTCTCTTAAGCAACTTGATCTTTTTAAGCTAAATTCTGTCCACAACTAAGTGATGAGACAGTTAAACATACAACTCTTGGAATGCATTTAAAAAATGTAAACATCTTTAAAAAATGGAATATTTCACTAAAGAAAGGAAAACCTTACACTGAGCAAAAGAGAACCATGTCCTGAAGGAAGGGAATTGAAATAAAAATAAAGCTAACTTTTTTTACAGTCACCCCTCAAAACAACTGGGACAAATTATCATTGTAGGTATCGTGTAGAATAAAACAAAGAACACTGGACAACCTGGGCTTGATTCACATATTAATACCTTACTAACCATGCAACCTTGCAGAGGTGACTGAATCTCTCTGAGCTTCCATTTCCTCATTGTTAAATTAGAGATTAAGAACAGGATCCACCTCAAAGGGTTGTTCCTAAGAATGAATGAATTAAATTTTTCTAAACAATGCTTAATGTGTTTCTGGACTTCCCTGGTGGCTCAGATGGCAAAGCGTCTGTCTACAATGCAGGAGACCCGGGTTCGATCCCTGGGTTGGGAAGATCCCCTGGAGAAGGAAATGGCAATCCACTCCAGGACTATTGCCTGGAAAATTCCATGGACAGAAGAGCCTAGTAGGCTACAGTCCATGGGGTCGCAAAGAGTCGGACACGACTGAGCGACTTCACTTCACTTCACTTCACTTCAATGTGTTTCTAGTCACAGCATATATTACAATTCACTTTGGTAAAGTAAAAAGTCATCAGTCTAGTTACCCTTATTTTAATTCTGGTCATTCTCTCTTTGATCACAACCAGAACCTACTGTACCCGACTTTCCCTCCCTAAACTCCAGGCTCACTAAAAATGCAGCACTGTGATTCTAAGAAAACAGCCCTTTCAGTCGATGTAAGCAGATAACAGTCATGGTGAACTATGGCAATTGCTAGAGAGTATTTGGGTGCTAGGAGACCTACATATAAGCATCCTGTCTATTTCTAGACAGGTGGAATGATATCAGACAGAAGAGTTGGACCCGGCTGCTCTAGTGGGAAAGGAAAAAAAAAAAGTGGTCTCATTTGGAACAATTGGACCATATTAATTCAAGGGACTTGAAACTTAAAATTAAAGTTCTTTATTTGAATGTGGGAATAACTGAGGAGCCAGGGAAAAGTATGAAAGTATAGTTTTTACAATAGTTGTTTCATACAGAAGGATTAGGCTACCATATTTCCTTTGGTCACAACTTCTCTAGGCTGGTTAACTGTTACTGACTTCAGATTCCACCATGAAAAGTATCATAACAAGATAGAAACTGAAGAGATATAGGAGCAAACTAGAATGCTGAATGTCATTCTAGTTATTCATTTAGGGATTCATTTATGAATGTCATCTAGTCATTTATTTAGAGATCAGCTTGTCTTGTCATTCATTTAGGGATCAACTTGAAGGGCAGGGTAGAATGGTACAGCTGAAGCTCATCATCAAAGTTGAGTATTGCGGCAAAAACAAAGCAACTTTTTTCTCTGTGTCACCCCTCAAAACACCTGGAACAAATTGTCATTGCAAGTGTCTTGTGTCATTGCAAGTGTCTTGTAGAATAAAACAAAGAACACTGGATTTAAAGTTAGAGACCTAAATATTGTCTTTGTGGTCCCATTATTGGTCTGAATCTTCACTTTAATTGACCTTTCCCTCTTTATTACCTTCTTAAATGAGTACCCTTCATATAATCTATAGCAGAAACAATGAACTATGTATATCATTGTATAAGGCAATTCTTAGTGATGAACAAAATGAATGTTTTAAAATTGGTGCATGTAAAAGTCAGTAAAAATGCTAGTTCTATGTGGAAGAATTCTCTTGGACTAAACTGATTATATGAGATTTAAAGATCAAATGGTATTCTCGTTTACCAGTATATTCTGACATGTTTTTTCCTTGCTGATGTAAGAAATGAAAAAAAAAAACAACAGGGCTATGTTAGCATATGGAGGCAATTTGTTCAGATGTACAACTGGGCTGAAGCCATCAGTAACCCAGTTATAAATTCTGAACCCCCTGCATTTTCTTATTTCAAAGTATGTTCTCCTCCAGTTAAAAGCAGAAATCAAATCAGAATTTCTCTGAAAGATATCGGACTCAGGGTTCTGAATAGAAAAACATCACCAGCAACAGTTTGGACATCAGATTATACCAAATCTGTCAGAATTTAAACTCATGAACTCTCATATTTAATTTCAACATAAATCATTTAGTTTTCAAGTTCCCTTAAGCTAGGAAAATTAAGACTTCCTGTTCTTCAGGGAGAAAAAAGGCCTAAAAATTTAAGGGGTTAGAAATGTCTTGAAACTCTTCATAATTGAGCATAAATGAGTCCAAACCATATGGATTGCATTTCCTTTTTTTACTTTGAACACTGAGGGGAAAAACATGTTTGGCAAAATGCTTCTCTGATTTTTTCAAACCTAAATATGTTACTTTCACCCTTGAGCCTTCTTCCCAAGCTGTACCATATGCCTGGAATGTTCCCAGGGCTCTTCAATCTTTACGTCTGTAGCTCCTGACAGGCCTACCTTATTCAAGAAGCCATTCCTGGGTGACTGAAAGAGACATTCCAAATGCCTCCTGAACCTTACTGGACAACATACAACTTTCAAGATTCTCCTTCCTTCAAGGCTCTGCTTAATGTACACCATTAGTTGTATTTCCTAAAGGCTTATTTTGCTTATATGCAATAGCTCATGTCATTTATTCTACATCTAACAACCATTTATTTAACATCTAATGGTTCCAAAGTTTATGGATAAATGACTAGGTTAGCCCAATCTTACATTGTACTTAATGATGCAGCCCCATATGGAAGACTAGACATAGCCTGGGGTAATAATCCTCAAGCAAGATACAACCTCAAGGATATTGGAATCGTTCTATCAGAGGAGGAAGTCCCTCGATAATGGAATTTGTAAGGCTCCAATAAGTCTTCTCTAAAAGTATCAGATTCATTTGTTTCAATTAATAAGGCCATTTTAAAAGACATATAGCTCCTAAAATACAGTAGTAAGATTTTAAATCCTGCAATTTGCTTTCTTCAGACTAGCTCACTAGGTTTTACATAGTAAGGGGGATACGTTTTACCCAGTAAGGGAATGAGAAAAATTTGGAGGAATGTGCACCATAAGTTTTTATTTTAAGTTATAGCAGAGCAACCTGTTATTTGGGTGAGCTGAGGTCAGAAGAAGGAGGAGAGAGAGAGAGCAAAAGTGTGAGTATGAGTGAGAGCAAGAACAACAGTGAGAGAAAAAGAGAAAGAGAGAAGGAGAAAGGTAGAAAGCACAAAGAACCTGGATGGAAAAAGATGGACGTATACTCACTTGCATTAGAATTTGACTCATGTTTAGGACTTGAAGAGAAAATCCACAGAAAGAGAACTCAAGTTAGAAAGGAAACTGCTTATAATATGTATATTGTTTATTGTTTATTTTTATTTTTTGTATTTGCCTTATTTCTTTGGGACTTCCCTGGTGGCTCAGACGGTAAAGCGTCTGCCTGCAATGTGGGAGACCCAGGTTCGAGCCCTGGGTTAGGAAGATCCGCTGGAGAAGGAAATGGCAATCCACTCCAGTACTATTGCCTGGAGAATCCCATGGACAGAGGAGCCTGGTAGGCTACAGTCTATGGGGTCGCAAAGAGTCGGACACGACTGAGCGACTTCAGTTCAGTTCAGTTATTTCTTTACCTAATGAACCTGCAGCATTTTGGAAATTAGGGACTTTCTTACACTTATATCATTTGTCACCCATGCCACTCTCATCCCACTCTCACCTCCCCTCTGAGCTAAGGCTTGGTTACCTCACTGAGCTCAGAGGGACATTCAATTTTTGGTTGATTAATTTTTGGAGCTATTAGAAGTCTTACCCAATGTGGAGGATGCCCTCAGCACTGGGTTAGATATTGGAGAAAACCTACAACCTGAGGAAAGGATGAAATGATTCTGGCTGTTCCATTTGGAAGAGCAAACCCTAGATGTGGAAGTAACCAAAGGAAAAACCCATGGAATACAGGTTGTTCAGTCGCTAAGACTCACAGACATAGTAAACAAATTTATGGTTATCAACGGGGAAAGGAGGTGGGGAGGGATAAATTAGGAATTTAGGATTAACAGATATCTGTTACTATATATGAACAACAAAGACTTATTTTATAGCACAGGAAACTATATTCAGTATTTTGTAATAATCTATAATGAAAAAGAATCTGAAAACTATGTTTGTTGTTTTTCAGTTGTGTCCGACTCTTTGCAACCTCATGGACTGCACCACGCCAGACTTCCCTGTTCTTCACTATCTCCTGGTGTTTGCTCAAACTTATGTCCATTGAGTCAGTGATGCCATCCAGCCATCTCATCCTCTGTTGCCCTCCTTCTCCTCCTGCCCTCAATCTTTTCTAGCATCTGGGTCTTTTCCAGTGAGTCAGCTCTTCCTATCAGGTGACCAAAATATTGGAGCTTCAGCTTTAGCATCAGTCCTTCCAATAAATATTTAGTGTTGATTTCCTTTAGGGTTGACTGTTTTTATTTCTTTGCTGTCCAAGGGACTCTCAAGAGTCTTCTCCAGCACCACAGAATTTTGATGCTTTTGAAAGCATCAATTCTTTGGTCCTCAGCCTTCTTTATGGTCCAGCTCTCACATCTGTACATGACTCATGGAAGAACAACAGCTTTGACTAGATGGACCTTTGTTAGCAAAGTGATGTTTCTGCTTTTGAATATGCTATCTAGATTTGTCAAAGCTTTTCTTCCAAGGAGCAAGCATCTTTTAATTTCATGGCTGCAGTCACTGTCTGCAGTGATTTTGGAGCCCAAGAAAATTAAGTGTGTTACTGTTTCCATTGTTTCACCATCTATTTGCCATATAGTGATGGGCCTGGATGCCATGATCTTAGTTTTTTGAATGTTGAGTTCTAAGTCAGCTTTTTCACTCTCCTCTTTCACCTTCATCCAGAGGCTCTTTGGTTCCTCTTAGCTTTCTGCCATAAGGGGGATGTCATCTGCATATCTGAGGTTATTGGTATTTCCCCCTGCAATCTTGATTCCAGCTTGTGGTTCATCCAGCCTGCCGTTTTGCATGATGTACTCTGCATATAATTTAAATGAGCAGGGTGACAATATACAGCCTTGACATACTCCTTTCCCAATTTGGAAACAGTCCATTGTTATGTGTCCCTTTTTAACTGTTGCTTCTTGACCTGTATACAGGTTTCTCAGGAGGCAGGTAAAGTGGTCTGGTATTCCCATCTCTTTCAGAATTTTCCGTAGTTTTTTGTGTTCCACACAGTCAAAGGCTTTACAGTAGTCCATGAAGCAGAAGAATATGTTTCTCTGGAGTTCTCTTCTTTTTCTATGACTCAACGGATGTTGGTAATTTGACCTCTGGTGCTTCTGCCTTTTCTAAACCCAGCTTGTACACCTGGAAGTTCTCGGTTCATGTACTGTTGAAGCCTAGCTTGAAGGATTTTGAGCATAACCTTACTATCATGTAAAATTAGTGCAATTGTGTGGCCTTTCTTTGGGATTGGAATGAAAATTGACCTTTTCCACCAGCCACTGCTGAGTTTTATAGGCAACAAACCCTACTAGTGTTATCAGTAACCAAAAACACAGATATTTTCAACATACTTTAAAATCATTGCCCATATCTTCTACTTTTTAAGACTTTAATAATCATTTTTTCAATATAATTTGTTTCCCCATATAATCTTATGCATTCTATTTTATGCACTTGGCTTCCCTGGTGGCTCAGAGGTTAAAGCGTCTGCCTCCAATGTGGGAGACCCGGGTTTGATCCCTGGGTCGGGAAGATCCCTGGAGAAGGAAATGGCAATCCACTCCAGTATTCTTGCTTGGAGAATCCCACGGACGGGGAAGCCTAGTAGGTTACAGTCCACGGGGTCGCAAAGAGTCAGACACAACTGAGTGACTTCACCTTTATGCACTTAAAAACATTCCTTTGAAAAGGGTTCATAGGCTTTTCCAGATTTGTAAAAGGGTCCAAGGCACAAAATAATGTAATGAAACTCTGTCACATTTATGAAGTTTTCTGTTGATCCAAAATTTTTCTTCCCCTAACATCTTTCCATTGTTCCCACATTTCCCCTCTAAAGCCATATAGAATAAGTCTAATGCTGCTTCCATGTGGCAGTCTATAAACTATATAAAGACAGTAAGTTATCATGTGTCAATAGACTTTTCTTCTCAAACTAATCATCTCACAATTCTTCACCTGTCTCTCAAAAGATATGCCACTGGGTCCCCTCATCATTCTGACCCACTTCCACAGCATCCTTCATAGGACCCATATTCTTCAAGTCTTCTTCTTGAAGCATGGTGGTTGTACCTGAACAAACATCTATTTGGTTGGCCAAAAAGTTTGTTCAGGTTTTTCTTTCCATAACGTCTAATGGAAAAACCCAACCAAATTTTTGGTCATACCAATAGACAGGGAAGATTTAAAGACAGGAATTGGAGTCTGTCTCAAAAGTCTCAGTACTTCTTATTTTCCAAATTATAATAAGCTGAGCTTAGGGACTGAGTTATAACCAAATGTGGTCATTTATTCTCCTTCTTATGAACAACCTGGAACCCAGAAGAGGTGGATCAACTCAAGACAGTATACTAAACTGGTTCAACAGGGCTACACAGGTCTATGTTTCTATCTTTTTTACTTTTTGCTTATTAGATGGGTGATTTTGGGAAAATTATTAGATCTTTGAAACAATTTTCTCATCTGTAAAATTAGTGAAATAATAGTACTTATCCCGTAAATTTGTGTTGATTAAATGAGGTAACACATATAAAGTGTTTGGCACCTTGTTCAGCACATGCTTACTATTGTTGATCCAAATAAGATAAGCATTACCATCCTCCTTATCTCATCTGGGCCTTAGGCACTTCCTTCTAATCTGAATTTCATTATGGTTTCACTTCCTCTTTCTGAATCCACAATTTGAATGTGTTCCTCACCAAGAATCACTGTTCTCATTGCAAGGCTTGGAAAAGACCCACCTTCTCTGAGATTCACTCTCTCTTGAATGCCTATAGGATTAAAAAAAAAAAAACAAAAACACTAAGACTGAAAATGATTTCTAAGATTTATGTGGAAATGTGCTCCCAGTTGTTATCAACCCTAAGAGATTAGGGCTATATCCCAAATAATTAACTTTCTTTTATTTTATCAGCCTAAAATTCACACTTTGAAATCTACTTCTTAAAACATTTCTCAATCTACCTCTCACTTTCTCCAATAGTGTCTTAGGAAAGATATCAGAAGCACAATAGAGGAAGAGATAGATCTCTTAGAAATAGGAAATGGGGCAGCTAAAATAAGTTATACAAACATATTTTCCACCTACATCACTTAAATGATGACAAATGTCCTAAATTCAAATTCTACCAGACAAAGTAGTACACCCCTTCATTTGCTTGAAAGCTTCCTTCATGTTTAATCAGATGTCTTCTTGCTACAGGGTCCCAGGATTTGCATGGAAATCTTGTATTTCACTTCATACTGTTCTGCTGCTAAGTCACTTCAGTCGTGTCCAACTCTGTGCGACCCCATAGATGGCAGCCCACCAGGCTCCCTGTCCCTGGGATTCTCCAGGCAAGAACACTGGAGTGGATTGCCATTTCCTTCTCCAATGCATGAAAGTGAAAAGTGAAAGTGAAGTCGCTCAGTCGTGTCCGACCCTTAGCGACCCCAGGGACTGCAGCCTACCAGGCTCCTCCGTCCATGGGATTTTCCAGGCAAGAGTACTGGAGTGGGGTGCCATTGCCTTCTCCATCATACTGTTCATGGGGTTCTTAAGGCAAGAATACTGAAGTGGTTTGTCATTCCCTTCTCCAGTGGACCACTTTTGCCAGGAGAAATATCAACAACCTCAGATATGCAGATGATTAGGAACCATCACTAGGAACAAAGCTAGTGGAGGTGATGGAATTACAGTGGAGCTATTTCAAATCCTAAAAGATGATTCTGTGAAAGTGCTGCACTCAATATGCCAACAAATTTGGAAAACCCAGCAGTGGCCACAAGACTGGAAAAGGTCAGTTTTCATTCCAATCCCAAAGAAAGGCAATGTCAAAGAATGCTCAAGCTACCACACAATGGCACTCATCTCACAGGCTGGTAAAGTAATGCTCAAAATTCTCCAAGCCAGGCTTCAGCAGTACGTGAGCCGTGAACTTGCAGATGTTCAAGCTGGTTTTAGAAAAGGCAGAGGAACCAGAGATCAAATTGCCAACATCCACTGGATCATTGAAAAAGCAAGAGAGCTTCAGAAAAACACCTCTTTCTGCTTTATTGACTATGCCAAAGCCTTTGACTGTGTGGATCACAATAAACTGTGGAAAATTCTTACTGAGATGGGCATACCAGACCACCTGACCTGCCTCTTGAGAAACCTATATGCAGGTCAGGAAGCAACAGTTAGAACTGGACATGGAACTGAGAGGGTAACAGGCATGAAGTCCAGGGGTCTCCAAATGGAGGAAATAGCCTGCAAGTATCAGACAATTTTATCTCTCTTAAGCGGCAGGAGGAAATAAACTAGGGATATTTTTTCCTTCTCTATAGAAATCTAAAATGACGTTTCTCTTAAAATACTGAGTTGCCATAATGACAACACAGTGGTCACCTGAAGGTCACAGGTGTCACCTGGTTTCACCTGAAGTTAACTATTCTCAAACCTAGAGATAACCAATGCCTTTTTCTTATTGAAATGTTTGTCTTAAGCTATGCTAATGTACTATGCATTTATCCCAAACTCTGTCTTCAAGTTGGTTCTGCCTCTTGGCTCAGAACCTACTTGACAAACCAGTATATTATACTCAGATATTGTTCCCCTAATCTATGTAAATGAAACTATTTGTATGGTGATCTGCCTTTCTTCAAGATTCAAGTTAATCATTTTATGGCCCAGGATGAACCATTTGGTGCCAAGATTATCCCAAAATGCATCTTATGGGTGAAGAGCCTGATGCCATTCTGAGTTTTAAGGCATTCCTTTCTTTCTTTAATGGACTGCTAGTGACTATATAACATCCAGCTGAAGACTAGCAGGGGGGTACTCTTTCTGCCCCCTTCTGGTGCCTATGTCAGAAGCTTTCTCTGTCTCTTTTATACTTTAATAAAACTTTATTACACAAAAGCTCTGAGTGATCAAGCCTCGTCTCTAGCCCCAGATTAAATTCTTCTCCTCTGGGGGCCAAGAATCCCGGTGTCTTTGCGTGATTCAACAACAACCTTTCAGAACAACAGACTGGTTCCAAATAGGAAAAGGAGTACGTCAAGTCTGTATATTGTCACCCTGCTTATTTAACTTATATGCAGAGTATATCATGAGAAACGCTGGGCTGGAAGAAGCATCAGCTGGAATCAAGATTGCCAGGAGAAATATCAATAACCTCAGATATGCAGATGACACCACCCTTATGGCAGAAAGTGAAAAGGAACTAAAAAGCCTCTTGATAAAAGTGAAAGAGGAGACTGAAAAAGGTGGCTTAAAGCTCAACATTCAGAAAAAGAAGATCATGGCATCTGGTCTCATCACTTCATGGGAAATAGATGGGGAAACAAAATGAAACGGTGTCAGACTTTATTTTGTGGGGCTCCAAAATCACTGCAGATGGTGACTGCAGCCATAAAAATAAAAGACTCTTACTGCTTGGAAGGAAAGTTATGACCAACCTAGATAGCATATTGAAAAGCAGAGATATTACCTTGCCAACAAATGTCCGTCTAGTCAAAGCTATGGTTTTTCCAGTAGTCATGTATGGATGTGAGAGTTGGACTGTGAAGAAAGCTGAGCACCGAAGAATTGATGCTTTTGAACTGTGGTATTGGAGAAGATTCTTGAGAGTTCCTTGGACTGCAAGGAGATCCAAACAGTCCATCCTAAAGGAGATCAATCCTGGGTGTTCATTGGAAGGACTGATGCTGAAGCTGAAACTCCAATACTTGGGCCACCTCATGCGAAGAGTTGACTCATTTGAAAAGGGCAGGAGGAGAAGGGGACGACAGAGGATGAGATAGTTGGATAGTATCACCGACTCGATGGACATGAGTTTGAGTGAACTTCGGGAGTTGGTGATGGACAGGGAGGCCTGGCATGCTGTGATTCATGGGGTCGCAAAGAGTCAAACAGGATTGAGCGACTGAAATGAGCTGAAATGAACTGATCTCTTCTGAAAAGCCCTGGGGCTCTGTTAAAGTGAAAGTGAAGTCGCTCAGTAGTGTCCGACTCATTACGACCCTATGGACTGTAGGTCTACCATGCTTCTCTGTCCATGGGATTTTCCAGGCAAGAGTACTGGAGTGGGTTGCTATTTCCTTCTCCAAGGGATCTTCCCAACACAAGAATTGAACCCAGGTTTCCTGCATTGCAGGCAGACGCTTTACTCTCTGAGCCACCAGGGAAGCCCAAAGGTCTCTGTTAAACACAGGATCAAATATAAGCTCCTTAGATTTGCATTCAAGGCCATGTAAAATCTTACCTCTCAGCTGCTGCTCAACTGAGCACTCATTGTCTCCAAACTACCCACAACATTCCTGACACCACACCTTTGTTCACACTGCTCCCTAGTCTGGAATGCCCTACACGCCCTCCTCTCTGCCATTTCCCTAAACTATATCCTTCTTTGAGTTCAAATCAGGTTCCACTTCCTCCAAGAAGTATTCTCTGATCAGTCACCTTTGGTGATTGTTCCTACACTCTGATTCATTTTAAGACTTCTCTGCATTTGACACTATGTAAGTGACATTGCTTGGCCTTTTTTTGCTGTGTCCATTCTGTCTCCTCACCAGGAGAGTAGGCAACCAGGGCTAGACTACTCACCTCGGGGGCCCAGTAAAGTATCCTTACACAGATGTTAAATTAAATTAGTTCTTGTCTATGAAATTCATTTTTCATGTTTGTCCCATTTCCCTAAAGAAACCATAGGCTTTTTGTGGACAAGAAATTTTGAAACATTTCATCTGCCACAATCTCTGTGGAACCTAGCATGATCCACAATTTACAAGAGATTTGAACTTTGTGTAGGATTTGAACAGGAATGATGTTAGATAAGGGCAGTTTATAAGGGATGAAAAATACCATCTGATGTAGAGAAAGTTGTATCTGTTGCTGGGGAGGAAGACAGATGTTAAGAATAAGCTATTGAAGGCTGTGCTGGAGAAGGAAGGAGCTGGTCAAAACATGATTAGGTAAGCAAAAAGTAAGACGTCAATGAAGAGATAATATGAGTCACAGGAAAGATCAACAGGGATTAACTGGAAACTTGCTCTAAGATAAAAAGCAAGGATAGAACCCTTTTCCTGACCATCACCGAAGCTCAAACAGAATTATGCAATACAAGTACAGAGAAAATCCCCTTTTGAGCCAAGACCCTAGTCTTCAAAGAAATATTTGAGATTTCCACATTCACATTTGAAAAAAACGTGGTCAGATGAGGTGTCTCTAAGCCACTTGATATCTTAATGTCAGTTTTGTACTACATTTTCAGAATTCCAATTTAATAATAATATTTAGTAATAAGTACCATTTATTGAAGGCTTATTTATAAGGCACTATAATAAATGATTTAGATAAGAGAGTCTGGAATTTCAGGAAGAGTGGATAGGATAATAGGATAAAAAGGCTTCTAAGAAGTCAACAAGGGTAAAAACCCATAAATAACCATAGCTCACAAGGCCAAGTGCTTACCCTGTTACAGTGCTTCATGAATTTCATGTTACTTCATTTAATCATTGTAAGAACTCTCTAAGCTAAGTATTATTATCCCCATATTAGAGGTGACAAAACTGAGATTCAGAGACATCAATTGACTTATTTTAGATCACACAGCTGGTGTGAATGGCAGAGTGACAGAGTCAGATTTTTGAACACAAGTCAGCTTGGCTCCAGCTAATGTCTTTCCCATGGCTTACACTGCCCCTATTGCTATGTTGTCAAATATCAACCATAGTCATAAAAATCTCATTCAGTGAAACTGCCAATTGTATGTAGAAATAGGGGCCAGGGAGTTTGAGTGTAATAGAAAGTCAAAAGATCCCCAAATCTCACTTGAATCAGACATTTCAGTCTCTTTCCTCATCATATTTTAATACCCCTTCCAAAATCCCTAGAGGCACTGTAAAAAACTAGCTAATAAGTGGCCAATAAGACTTTTATGTCTTGCTTTTCATCTCATGCAGGTGTTGATAAGGAATTTACCAGAGAACTCAGCAGAGATCTAGGAGGTAAGAGAAAGTATCCTTTGCAAGATAGGATAAATCAGCTGGAATAATCAGAGGGCGACTGGCTTTTTGTTTGTTTAGGCTGGAGGAGGTTTGTAATTTACATTGGGTCAAAGCAGCAGCCAGTGGTTAAGAGGGGAAAGACTTCTGCTGTTTTTTGTTTCTGAACAAAAAATATTTATGTTCAAATAGCAGCCCTCTTTCCTCACTAGGTCAGATATATCAGTGGGTTAGTAAAAGTCATCATGACTTATCTCAAGGAGAGATACATGGGTTCTTGCATTTCAGGTGCCTATTTAAAAGGTTTATACAAATTCAACTGGTTCCAGGGGCAGTTACTGAGCACACATTTGGTCAAATGGCTCCAGACTCCATATTCAAGGCATTCTGTAGCAAGGTCTGTGCATCAGTGCAAGCCACTTCTTCCTGACCTTCTTCTACATAGACACACCCTCAGAGAATCTTCTTAATGAATCATGTGCTGGCATAACATTTTCCAGGTCCATGATCTCGTCTGGAATGTGTAAATTCCCTCTTCAAGTTTTCACTACCCCGTCCTGCTCTTTTCTTTTCCTTTTTTCCCCTTCCTCTGTTTCCTTACTATCCTTTGCTCCTTTTCTGACTGACACACATATACCGCATCCATCATATGCCTCAAGGGCATACTGCTTCATTTTTGGCATCAAGGTAAAAACTAACATTTGTTTACAAATAAAGCTATCACCTTGCAGCCTGAAAATGTGTTCATGCTGCTCCAGGGAAGGCGGAGTACATATTTCTCAAACCTAGAATTCTCTTTCTTTTAAAGTCAACTTTATTGAGGTAGAATTTACTCAAATAAAATGCACCCATTTAAAATGTGCAGTTTACATGCCAGTCAGAATGGCTGCTATTAAAAAGTCTACAAACAATAAATGTTGGAGAGGGTACAGAGAAAAGGGAACCCTCTTACACTGTTGGTGGGAATGCAAACTAGTACAGCCACTATGGAGAACAGTGTGGAGATTCTTTAGAAAACTGGAAATAGAACTGCCGTACTACCCAGCAATCCCACTGCTGGGCATACACACCGAGGAAACCAGAATTGAAAGAGACACGTGTACGTACCTCAGTGTTAATTACAGCACTGTTTATAATAGCCAGGACATGGAAGCAACCTATATGTCCATCAGCAGATGAATGGGTAAGAAAGCTGTGGTATGTATACTCAATGGAGTATTACTCAGCCATTAAAAAGAATACATTTGAATCAGTTCTAATGAGATGGATGAAACTGGGGCCTATTATACAGAGTGAAGTAAGTCAGAAAGAAAAATACCAATACAGTGTAATAATGCATATATATGGAATTTAGAAAAAATGGTAATGATAACCCTAGATGCGAGACAGCAAAAGAGACACAGATGTAAAGAACAGTCTTTTGGACTCTGTGGGAGAAGATGATGGTGGGATGATTTGAGAGGATGATTTGCATATCTAGCTGCTGAGCTCCTAGATATGCAGGTTGTTTTTTCCCCACCAAATTTAATAAAGTTTGAACATTGTTTCTTCAAAAGTCTTTCTGCCTCATTCTTTTCTTGCCTCTGGGAATCCAATTATGTGTATTGAGAACTTTGTATTATCTCAAAAGTTACTAAGTTGCTTAATTGCTTTTCAATATTTTTCTCTCTGTTTTTCAGATTGGGTAATTACTATGAATTTGTCTTCAAACTCACGGATCCCTTCTTCTGCTAATTCTAGTTTTCTTTCAAGTTCTTCTAATGACTTGTTTCATTTCATATACTTTAGATTCTAGAATTTTAATGTGGTTCTTCTATATTGTTTTCATTTCTCTGATGAGACTGAATCTGTTTTCTTATTTAAACTGTTCTTTTATTCAAACCATATTTTTCTTTATATCTTTGAATAGATTTTAACAGCAGCTTTAAAACTCCTATATGTTAATTCCAAAATCTGGACCATCTTAGGGTTATTTTGTATTGATTTTTTTTTCCTGATTTAGAAGCAAATTTTCTTCTTTGCCTGTTGAAGAACATTTACATGATACTTTTCCTAATGTATCGCCTTTCTGTTGTCTTAGTTGAATGCTGGAAATTTTGTTGATGTCTTTCCACTCTGCTTGTAGTGGAATTCCAATGTTTTTCAGTACTGTGCAACCTCTAGAATCTCTATTCCACTGTTAACCCCATGACAACCTTTTGCTGCTAGGTCTTGCACAGTTGTGCCCTGCACTCCAACTATTAGCCAATAACTTATGAGAACCCCAATAGAGTCACTTGTGAACCCTACTGCATAGTTCCCTCCTCTCTGGTATCCTTCCCTGAACTCCAATATCTGCTCACTCAGCCCAGCAGGGCTGTTATGATCTGCTTGGTGTTTATTTCCCTGTGTCTTGTTCTAAAAATTGTCCCAAAGCAGAGAAATGACATGAATTTGGGGCTCACCTTATATGTCTTTCTTTTCTTAGTGATCAAAATCCTGTACTGCCTATTGTTCAATGCCTTAAAACACTTGCTTTATATTATGTTCAGTCTTAATAGTTTTTTAAATAGGAGGAGGGCAGGTTTGGTACTAGTCACTCCTTCATAAATAGAAGCAGATATGTCTCTGCTTTCTTATGCTTTAGTAAATTTTATTTCCAAGTATTATTATTATTATCATTGTTGATACTTCATAAAAATTCAGTTCAGTTCAGTCACTCAATCGTGTCTGACTCTTTGTGACCCCTTGAATCACAACATTCCAGGCCTCTCTGTACATCACCAACTCCCAGAGTTCGCTCAAACTCATGTCCATCGAGTCAGTGATGCCATCCAGCCATCTCATCCTCTGTCGTCCCCTTCTCCTCCTGCCCCCCAATCCCTTCCAGCATCAGAGTCTTTTCCAGTGAGTCAACTCTTCGCATGAGGTGGCCAAAGTACTGGAGTTTCAGCTTTAGCATCATTCCTTCCAAAAAACACCCAGGGATGATCTCCTTTAGGATGGACTGGTTGGATCTCCTTGCAGTCCAAGGGACTCTCAACAGTCTTCTCCAGTACCACAGTTCAGATGCTTCAATTCTTCGGTGCTCAGCTTTCTTCACAGTCCAGCTCTCACATCCATACATGACCACTGGAAAAACCATAGCCTTATGAGATGCTAAATGAATGAGCCAAAGTCCAAAGCTAGGCCATCTAATTCTAAATCCCCTGTGCTTCCCACTATACTGTGTTGCCTCTCCATTTAAATAACTTTCTAGATTTAGGGGCTTGATAGGTGCTAAAGATGTACCATTACAAGCAAGTCTCTTCCCTCTCCACAGTCTAACACAGAGATCTGAAGATGTCACTCTCTTAATGTCCTTTTTAAAGTTTTAGATACCCAGGGGTATAGTTACAGTGGTTTAGTGCAATCAGTCATTTTATAATAGACTTGAAAAGACCTTAACGATTATTACAAAACAACTCTTTCATTTTGAGGCAGATGGGGCAGAAAATAAAGCAAATTATCTGCTTATGGTCAAATATCTAGTAAATAGAAGAACCAAGACTTGAATTGTGTTCTTCTTCTGTTTGATGTTCTTGCCCCCAGACTCAGTAGCCCCTATCACTCAGGGAAAGACTCTTGGAGAATAGAGCCTAGAACAGTTGACCTGGAAAAGGTATAACATTTCACAGTTATAGTTGATTTATTTCTTTTAAAGGGAAATAATGATATCAGTAAAGTGACTTAGCCTCCTTGTCTGGTCATTCTCTGAGAAGTTTCTGTTTTCAGTTCAGAGAAGAATAGCTATGACTGAGCAGGAAAGTTTGTCATAGATATGAGAATGTGAGAAATTGAGCCATACCTTCTTCCAGGAAGTAATTACTTCTCAACACAGTGCTCAACAACATAGCAGCAGGATCAGGTGTTGAAATTTAAATGCACTCAAGGGATTTTTAAGTGGGACAAAGCCACCCTGTTTCTTACATTCCAGTTGTGATTATTTCAAAGCCTTTCTGAGAATCATGGGACCTGTCATGAAAAAGGTGAAGTTGACTGGTGATTCCTTCCATTTAGACTTCAGTCACTCAGGTATTGGAGTCAGACAGGTAAATACAAAACAGTTCCTCTTCATCTTAATTTTAATTATTTCTTTAACAGCATGTGTCTTAAACCCTGCTGTAACTTCTCCATCTCCTAGAATTTTCTCACTTTTTTCTAGTCAGGCAAAGGAAAGCTAATTTTTCATTTAAGGTTTGACATTGAGGACCTGCGAGAATTACTTCAGCACTTGTCACTGTTGGGTGTGGTTGACTGTCACACAAATCAAACATCAGACCAAAAGGTGGGGTTGTGAATCGTCTTCCCTTTTTTGAGTTTCTGTCAGCAATGAAGGAGACATAAAACATGGGATTTTTATCAATTGGACAAGCTCTAGCTATTACATCTCACTTTCCAAGATCTGATTCATACACATAATCTAATGAGAGGTTGCTTAATATGCCTTGGCTGGTGAAGCAAATCCAGTAACTTCAGTACTGAAGTGTAGTCTCTGAACGTTTCAGTCAAAAGAGTCTGAAGAAACTCACTTATATCATTGTCCTCCTCAAACGTCAAAAAGGTAAGATTAATAAATGTGAAGTTGTCAAAGTCCTATAGATTGAATTTTCAACAATAATAGCAAGAACAATAATAATAGCTTACATTTATTGTGTATCATACATAGTTCTAGGCACTTTACACTTGTTTATTATTTTAATCCTTACCTCAATCCTATGAGGTAGTTGCTATTCTTCCATTTTATAGATGAAGAAATTCAGCCAGAGTATTTAAGTAACTTGAGCAAGGTCACAGGACTGGTTCAGTGGCTAAGCCCAGATTTCTACCTAGACAGCCTGCTTCCAGAATTGGAAGGAATAATAAGCGTTATCATTGGATCTCTGTCCATATCCAAACTATGGCTTACATTCTAAGCCACCATGCTTACAAGGGTTTAAAAACACACAAATAATTTTAAAAGGTCTCAAGAAATTGTGAAATTCTTTATTTTAAGCGAAGATGGTTCCTTGTATTTAGTTTAACTCCTTCACTAGAAAACAGATCGGAAAGATTAGGTGGCTGGTTGCCTGGGTTCTGGCTCCCAAATCTGCTAGTAGCTAGTCTTGTACCTAATCATCCTAGAAGTCAGTTTCCTGACTTGCAAATTCAACAGATACTGAGCACATACTGTGTGCCAGGCAATGTACATGGGGCTGGAGAAATGGTGATTAACAAGTAGATACGTAATTATGACAACTGAGAATGTCAAATTATACAATCTCTAAAGTCCTTTCCAGAACAGAGTATAATTGAAGCCAGCAGTATTCTAGATGCATTCCCAACAGAAAGGGACTGATTAAACAGTCACTTGACTCACTAGAAAAAATACTAAAAACTAGACTCACAACTACCTCAACTAAACTGCTTTGTGATCACAAATCTCCCTACACCATCTCCCAGTTGCTAATGCAAATTATGTCCAGGGCCAGAATACAGCCTCCTTACTCAGTGTGGGTCCTGGAACAGAAAAGCTGTAATGATTTTTATGCTTTCTTCCTTTCTCCTTACTTTCTGGCTTTGCAAACAGTTCCCTTTACTCACAAGGACATGTAGCTTTAAGGAATATAGACATTTAGACCTGAAAAGAAATATTTAGTAAAAGTTGAAATAAGTGGGCAAACAGAAGTCATGTTGTTGAAAACTTACATCAGTTGATTTGGAACAGAGGATCCAGAAGTAAGACTCAACTGACCCTACCTTCATTCCAGCCAAACTATCCAATAGAAACTGGGCATATATAGTCTAGTCGCTTTCTTCTTTTTCTTGGGAGTGAGCCTGCCCACAGGGGTCCCATAGTTTCTTGTGCTCCTCTAAGCCATAAATTTTAGGCTAAGCTCCTCTCATGAGCACATTGTATCTGTGTCCTGTAGTTAGATCTGTATGACTGAACATACAGTCCATGTTTGGAAGCAGCGTGAGATGAAGCAAGGGTCACATCATGGATAGCAATATCCTCCCACATGTTATGTGCTCTAAAGGAAGAGCCAGATTGACTGAAAGCCCTCAGTTTTACTTAGTTTTGTCACAAGTCTTCATAAAAAAAGAGTCAGAATGTCATTTTGCTATTTCACACCATTCACTCATTCATGTATTCATACCTTATCTATTACTCATAGAATCATACCTCATCTATTCATATCTCCTCATTTTAAAGATGGGGAAACTGAGATCTATTAATATTACTAATACTAATTATCATGCTATTCATATATTAATATTATTAATTAATAAAGAAGCCAAGCGATATGGTCAAATTACACTGCTTATTAGGAACAGAGTGGATATTGCTGTATCTCCAAATAGAGCTGTCTGGAAGTAAAAGCGAAAGTGTCAGTCATTCAGTCATGTCCGACTCTTTGTGACTTCATGGACTGTAGCCCTCCAGGCTCCTCTGTCCTTGGAATTCTCCAGGCAAGAATATTGGAATGAGTTTACATTTCCTTCTCCAGGGGATCTTCCCAACCCAGAGGTTGAACACGGCTCTCCCACATTGCAGGCAGACTCTTTACTGACTGAGCCACCAGGGAAGCCCTTGAATCAGAGGTGTCTGATTCTGGTAGAAATATCAAATCCAGGTTCAGGTTTAATTTAACTAACTTCTATGAATCAGACTTTACATTTTTTTTTTTTTTTTAGTATGGTGAGACTGCATCTACTATAAGAGTTCCACAGTATTTCATTACAATTTTGTGGGGAGAAATAGCAGACGATTGATAGCTTCTAAAAATGGATGTGGTTACTGAAAGAAAGAGGGCAACTATTTCAGATGAAAAAGACACTATAAATACTCTGCACAGAATGAGATCTGTGGTCCCGCACCTCCTAGCCTCTCATCCACAAAGTAGCAAATTGTTCAAGCTGCTAGCCTGTGCCATGAACACACCTATTGCAACCATCAGAAGACACTTTCAAGGCGTGGTTTCTCTCCTCAGCACTGAGTCATGAGCGATATCATTTGTTGGCCAGTCAGAGCAATACAACAAAACAGTTTTGCTATAGGTAAAGAAAGGGCCCTT
Organism: Oreotragus oreotragus; assembly: GCA_006410675.1. NCBI lineage: Eukaryota > Metazoa > Chordata > Mammalia > Artiodactyla > Bovidae > Oreotragus > Oreotragus oreotragus. The sequence continues at coordinate 121,458 of SJYX01009824.1, forward strand.
GTGATGTCAGCTTTAGGAAGGCAAATGAAACATGCTAGTGAGTGTAATCACTCATTAGCCATCCTTGAAGAAAGATACTTTAGGTAAAGCGAATGACCCAATTCTCATCTAATTGCAGCCAACATCCCTCTTGGGTTCACTGAGTGAGAAGTTCCATTTCTCATCTTTGTTCTGCCTTTTTATTTACCTTCATCTGCAAGTTTGACTGGCATTCTAGTCTCCTTTCAGCCACACTAGACAGAGTAAATTAGAATGGCTGAGAACGCTCAGGCTCCCAAGCAGCAACATTCTCTAGATCCACAGGATTCTTTTCCAGCTGCTTTGCTAACTACACCCAGCTACTCTATATGCTACATTTGCCCCATCCTCTGTTCCATTTTTCTTTACTCATCATCCCCCCTCCCTTTCCTTGCATTCCAGTGATCCATTTTCATCCTTTGTTGAGCTGTACCAGCTAAACCTAAGCACCCAATTTTCTTCCTGCCTCCCAACTTTTACACATTAACAAATGCAATAATACTCCTTTAATTCATTCCCCAAAGGCTGATATTTTTTTCTCCAGAAGATCTAGCAAGTACATAGATATGAAGGAGTTTCTTTCTTCTGCTTTAGGGAGACTAATACTGGGAAGGTACGGGGGCGCAGCTAGATAGTAATACAGACTGAACTGTGCTAGTTTTTGATTGTCCAGGTTTCTCTGGGAGCTTTATGATAAGCTGGCATCCTCCTGAACTTTGTTTTAAGATTTGAATTAACCTTATTCACAGACCTTGAAGACAAAAGAGAACACTATAAAATAACAACTGAAGGCAATTTCCTTCAATGTCTGTGATTGGTTCCATTCAATTTACCTACTCTGGAGTCCGATAGCACTAACTGAAGAGCACTAGTGTGCATAGGACATGATCACAGCTTCTTCCTCTTCTTAATAGGCTAAACAGCAGGTTATCAGCTTCGCTTTCAGGGCTAGTGGAAGCAGATTTTGATTGGGAGCAATCAGTAAGCAGACAACTGAGAAACCATCTGTGTGCTTAGCACAACAGCCCTGAAGTTCACATGGTGGATGCAGATCTGAACATCATCAGAGTTGTATTAAAAATTTAAAGAAAGTTAGCCAAGTTTCTGAATATTCTATATATTTTTTTAATATTCAGAATGGAGCCATATTTTACTTTGAACTCCATGACTCCTCAATAAAGCCCAAAGATTTTGTCTTGGTCAGTAGTGATAGCAAATGTGATTCTGGCATCAGGGAACTGGGAGAATCACTCAAATAGGTATTTGTATCATGGATACAGGGCTTCCCTGGTGGCTCAATGGTAAAGAATCCACCTGTCAATGCAGGAGACGCAAGACTCATGGCTTCAATCCCTGAGTCAGGAAGATCCCCTGGAAAAGGGAATGGAAACCCACTCCAGAATTCTTCTCTAGGAAATCCCATAGACAGAAGAGCCTGGTGGGCTACAGTCTCTGGGGTCACAAAGAGTCGGACATGACTTAGTGACTAAACAACAACAACATCATGGAGACAGAACATGCAAAGCCATGTTCATGACAGGGAACAGGATGATCACTAGTCTTATTCATTTATTTAAGAACTAGCATTTAGTTTCCTCTGTGCCTTGGGGGAAATTTACAAAATTTTGAAAGTGTAAAAAATGAAAGCTATGCATGTTCTAACCCTTCATCAGTTCAGTTCAGTCGCTCAGTCGTGTCCAACTCTTTGCGACCCCATGAATCGCAGCACGCCAGGCCTCCCTGTTCATCGCCATCTCCCAGAGTTCACTCAGACTCACGTCCATCAAGTCCGTGATGCCACCCAGCCATCTCATCCTCGGTCGTCCCCTTCTCCTTCTGCCCCCAATCCTTCCCAGCATCAGAGTCTTTTTTAATGAGTCAACTCTTCTCATGAGGTGGCCAAAGTACTGGAGTTTCAGCTTTAGCATCATTCCTTCCAAAGAAATCCCAGGGTTGATCTCTTTCAGAATGGACTGGTTGGATCTCCTTGCAGTCCAAGGGACTCTCAAGAGTCTTCTCCAACACCACAGTTCAAAAGAATCAGTTCTTCGGCGCTCAGCCTTCTTCACAGTCCAACTCTCACATCCATACATGACCACAGGAAAAACCATAGCCTTGACTAGACAGACCTTAGTCAGCAAAGTAATGTCTCTGCTTTTGAATATGCTATCTAGGTTGGTCATAACTTTTCTTCCAAGGAGTAAGCCTCTTTTAATTTCATGGCTGCAGTCACCATCTGCAGTGATTTTGGAACCCCCCAAAATAAATCTGACACTGTTTCCACTGTTTCCTCATCTATTTCCCAGGAAGCGATAGGACCAGAAGCCATGATCTTAGGTTTTTTGAATGTTGAGCTTTAAGCCAACTCTTTCACTCTCCTCTTTCACTTTCATCAAGAGGCTTTTTAGTTTCTCTTAACTTTCTGCCATAAGGTGGTTATTACCTGCATATCTGAGGTTATTGATGTTTCTCCTGGCAATCTTGATTGCAGCTTGTGCTTCTTCCAGCCCAGCGTTTCTCATAATGTACTCTGCATATAAGTCAAATAAGCAAGGTGATAATATACAGCCTTGACGTACTTTTCCCTGTCTCTTATACACATCTAGATGTGTATAAGAGACAGGGCTTACAAAATGACTCTATGCCAACTATGATGACTGTAGACGTCAATATTTACATGTACAATTTAAGGAGACTGGAGAAAATTGTGTTTACTTCTATAAATTGAACTCTTACATAATTTCCTTTAAATTATTTTTCATGTGTATTTATATATTGAAATATTTAAAAATAATCCTATGGGATTTAATCAAAACTATTACCATACCAGAGATTATTTAGGGTTGATTTCTTACATATTATTTTAGATTTATTTTTCATAACTATTTTAGAATTTGGAGAACAAGTTGAATTAGCATTTATATTGGATTTGGCATACATTGACATGAATCCTTTCACTTTCATAAAGAGGCTTTTTAGCTCCTCTTCACTTTCTGCCATAGGCGCAGAAGTGGAAAGGGCTCCAGGAACTGGGAATGATCTGGTTTAACTTGAATCACTTTCTCTGTCTGATGATGGTGAGATGGTGCCACCTCATTTGGCTTTCTAAATAATTGTACAGGCACTTCCTAGCTGAGTATCCTTGGGAGAATTAAGTCTCTCTGAGCACGATAAATGGCGATGATCTCAGAAAGTCAAGTCGTAGGGTTAAGAAAAAAGGATTAGGTCACAAAGTCTCAGGATTAAAGGATAATAAGCGAAGAAAGTACTGAGTCCATGATCTCAATACACGAAATTACTTAACAAAAACTAGCACTCAGGGGGCCTGGAAGAACACTCCCGGATTAGCCTCAATCCTTGGTATTAGGAGGCTGTGTGAGCCACAAAGAATGTGACCTCTTTCAACTAAGATCCGGTAACTTCACATACATTTAATGAACTAATACCTACAAGGAATTCCCTGGTGACTGCAGCCATGAAATTAAAAGACAGTTACTCCTTGGAAGAAAAGTTATGACCAACCTAGATAGCATATTCAAAAGCAGAGACATTACTTTGCTGACTAAGGTCCGTCTAGTCAAGGCTATGGTTTTTCCAGTGGTCATGTATGGATGTGAGAGTTGGACTATGAAGAAGGCTGAGCGCCGAAGAATTGATGCTTTTGAACTGTGGTGTTGGAGAAGACTCTTGAGAGTCCCTTGGACTGCAAGGAGATCCAACCAGTCCATTCTGAAGGAGATCAAACCTGGGATTTCTTTGGAAGGACTGATGCTAAAGCTGAAACTCCAGTACTTTGGCCACCACATGCGAAGAGTTGACTCATTGGAAAAGACTCTGATGCTGGGAGGGATTAGGGGCAGGAGGAGAAGGGGACAACCGAGGATGAGATGGCTGGATGGCATCACGGACTCAATGGACGTGAGTCTGAGTGAACTCTGAGAGATGGTGATGGACAAGGAGGCCTGGCATGCTGCGATTCATGGGGTCGCAAAGAGTCAGACACGACTGACCGAACTGAACTGAACTGCTCCATCAGCACAGATGATTAGAAATGTGCCTTAAGCACAAAAACACACTGGGCTTCATTCATTCTGGAAAGTTCCACAAACTACGCAAAGCCCAGCTCAGTGGGATACTCTGGGGCGAAATAATCAATAGCTTAGTTATCAAAGATGTTATGGCCCCTTCCTCATTTCCACGGGAAAGACAAAGGGAAAAGTGACCTCTCTGTTCCCTATGAACTTGCTCCTTCCTCACACTACACTCATTACTCTGAGTGCTTTAACAGAAATACAGTTGGGAGAAAGTCAAGGAATAAAACGTATTAACTATTGTGTTACGCTGTGGCTCCTAATTATGCAATTACATCCCCTTAAGATGGATGCTTATTCCCATTGCTGGGCATACACACCGAGGAAACCAGAATTGAAAGACACGTGTACCCCAAAGTTCATCACAGCATTGCTTACAATAGCCAGGACATGGAAGCAACCTAGATGCCCACTGGGAGACGAACGGATAAGAAAACTGTGGTACATATACACAATGGAGTACTACTCAGCCAGTAAAAAGAATACATTTGAACCAGTTCTAATGAGGTGGATGAAACTGGAGCCTATTATACAGAGTGAAGTAAGCCAGAAAGAAAAACACCAATACAGTATACTAACACGTATGTATGGAATTTAGAAAGATGGTGACAATGACCCTGTATGCAAGACAGCAAAAGAGACACAGATGTAAAGAACAGACTTTTGGACTCGGTGGGAGAAGGTGAGGGTGGGATGATTTGGGAGAATAGCACTGAAACATGGATGTTACCATATGTGAAACAGGTCACCAGTCCAGGTGCCATGCATGAGACAGGGCGCTCAGGGCTGGTGCACTGGGACGACCCTGAGGGATGGGATGGGGAGGAAGATGGGAGGGGGTTCAGGATGCGGGACACACGTGCACCCATGGCTGATTCATGTCAGTGCATGGCAACAACCACCACAATACTGTAAAGTAACTAGCCTCCAATTAAAATAAATAAAGTAAAAAAAATAAAACATGGATGCCTATTAGACGTCCATTCCCTGCAAGGTGCTGGGGTCCTGGTTGTGAACAGGTTGGACACATTCTCCTGGGGAAGCCCAGAGTGCACACGTGAGCAGTTACACGAAGTGGAGGCAAGCCGGCGCACGCTCAGCGCAGGAAGAGAACGGAGAGAGCCGCAGAGGGCCGGAGAGACGGGGCGCGCTGCGCTCCCGGTGGCTTCTCAGAGGAGGCGGCAGTGAAGCTGCGACATGACAGATGAGAAGGACTTAGCCCGAGGGAGGCAGGCAAGCGAGGCCCAGGAAAAGAGGAGGGGCGGTCAAGAACAGGGGCCCTTTGTCCGAGCCGAGGGAAGGCCGGTGTGGCCGCGGAGGTGTGGGAGGCAGGCAGCCCGTCCATGGGCAGCGCTGGCACCTGTCAGCTGGAGAAAGAAGGCTGGATTTTATCTTCAGCCCAATGAGAAAGCTTCCGATAATTTTTCTTTTTGTTTGTCAATACGCTTTTTATTTCAGGAGAGTTTTTAGACATGAGGTTGCCAGGATAATACAGAGAATCCCCGTATATGCACTGTTGTTAAGATCTTAGATTAACATGGTCCTTTCATCACAGCGAAGGAACCAACGCTGATCCATTGTCACTAACATAAGTCTATACTTTATTTGGGCTTCTGGTATTTTTCCTCCATGTCTTCTTTCTGTTCCAGGCTTCCACCGAAGATGCAAAAAAATAAAAGAATTTTTTTAATCTTTTTTTTTCACGTTGAAGAGTAGTTGATATACCATGCTGTGCTAACTTCTGCTGTATCGCTAAGAGGTTCAGTTATACACACATATACATTCTTTTTTATGTTCTTTTCATTATGGTTGATCCCAGGGTATTGAACGTAGCTCCCGGCAGTATACAGCAGGACCTCGCTGCTCACCCACTCTCTATAAGAGTCTGCGCCTCCTAGCCCCAGGCCCCACCTGTCCCTCTCGGGCCCTCCCCTCCTCCTCGGCAAGCACAAGTCTGTTCTCTGGCTCTTGCAGGTGCGTGTATTTGGGCCACATTCTAGATGGCACACCTAAGTGACTCGTGTGGCGTCTGGCTTTGTCTGACTTGCTTCAGTTGGTATGGCAGTCTCGGGGCCACCCACACTGCTGCAGACGGCGTTCTTTCATTCCTTTTTCCTGGCTGAGTGTGCCCGGGGTGGAACGTGGCCACATCTTTCTCCGTGCGTCTGCAGATGGGCATTGGGCTTGTTTCTCTGTCCTGGCCATTGTGAGCAGCGCTGCTGTGAGCATGCAGGCGCGGAAGACGCTACGTTACTCGTAGACGGCCCGTCCCCCGAGGGTCCTCTGAGCAGTGCCGGTTTCCCAGACCTTTCTTGTTCGGGCTGACCTTGACAGTCTGAGAATCGGTCGGGGACTCCGCAGACCGTCCTTCAGTTGGGTGGCCTGGTGTCTTTCTCCTGGCTTGTGGCTTGCTCACCTGGGGCTGCGGGGCCATGGCAGGAAGACCACAGAGGCAGACCCCCAGTCCCCACATCACATCAAGGGCACGTGCGGACATGCTGGTCACGGTTGGCGCTGTCCTTGGCCGCCTGGCTGAGGGGCACCTGTCCGGCTTCTCTGCTGTTGCGTCCCTCTTTTCCTTTCACATTCTGCTCTTCAGAAGGAGTAACTGCGTGCAGCCCGCACTCGCAGGACAGGAAGCCACGCTGCGCCTCCTTGACGGGGCCGAGGCTCCAAAACTGTTTGGAATTCTTCTATACATTCTTCTTCCCCATTTATTTACTTACTCAATTGTCTCTGTCAGTATAGATTTGGGCTCTTTTTTATTTTGTATTGTGGGTTATAATTTAAAGCTATGTTTCTTTTCCTCTTTCATTCATTTTTTAATTGGAACGTCGTTGCTTTGCGGGCTTCCCCGGTGGTGCAGCGGGCAAAGAATCTCCCTGCCAGTGCAGGAGATGCAGGCTCAACCCCTGAATCGGGGAGATCCCCTGGAGTCAGAAATGGCAATCCCCTGCAGTATTCTTGCCTGAAAAATTCCATGGGCAGAGGAGCCTAGTGGGCAACAGCCCAGGGGGTCGCAAAAGAGACAGACATGACTTAGCGACTAAAGCACAAGAATTACTTTACGAGGCGTGTTTACTTTCTTACACAAATTAGCCCAGCTTTGGCTGCTAGGAGCTCTTTCAGCTGACCCTGTGTCCCTTCGATGCATCCCCATTATTTTGATTCATGAGCATTTCCTTATTTTCTGTCACTGCAAGATGCTTCATGCACATCTAATATTTCCCTGCCCAGTCCTCTTGCTTGGAGACTCTGCCGTTTCTCCAAGGAGCCCTAGTTCCCTTGATTAGAGAACAGCGTCAGAAGCCAACATCTGGGCATTGGGTCACAGAGGCTTTTAGGCGCCAGGGTGACATTGTCTGATTTCCATTCTAAATGCATTCCACCGGGTGCTGCAGAGAGAGCCTTTGGTGGCAGCCAGAGAGAAACTGTGGTTCCGGTTAGAGGACATCACAGTTGTTCGGGTGAGATGGGTGGGGACCCACCGGAGCCTCAGAGTTAAGATGGAGACTGAAAGAATGTGTTGGCGGCTCAGTTGTTTCCAACTCTTCGCGACCCCGTGGACTGTAGCCCTCCAGACTCCTCTGTCCATGGGATTCTCCAGGCAAGAATACTGGAGTGGGTTGCCATTCCCTTCTCCAGGGGATATTCCCCACCCAGGTACCAAGCCCGGATCTCCTGCGTTGTAGGCAGATTCTTTATTGTCTGAGCCATCAGGGACGCCCCAGTATGGAGATTATGTTAAACTAAAGACATATGAGATGAACAGATGCAGGGAGACTTCTCAGAACTTCCTTTATCTCTCTGAAAGCAAAAATTCTGAGAGTGAAACTATCATAAACTCCCTTCTCTGAAGGAATTACACGGCCATGAAAAAGAAGGAAAAGATCCCTCGAACCTGCATACACAAACATTGCCACCAGTTTTCTTATCTCCTGTTTGTTCCCCTAGAAACTCATTTGTTCTTCATTATAGAAGCCTCTGTTCTCCCCTTTTTCCTAAACTTCAGCAATTGGGCAAACTATTTGTTTTGTGAGCTCCAATATACATATGAATCAATTTGGGTTTTTTTTTTCTTTTTCTTTTTCTAGGTAACCTAGCATTTGTGAGTTTAATTTGCACACCCTCAGGGACTGAGCCTAAGAGGGTTTTCCTCCCCGATGGAGACAATGGCCTGAGCTACACAGGGATTCAAGGTCAGCTAGAGATGAGTTCATGTGACGACCGTACGTCTAGTCAAGGCTATGGTTTATTCCAGTGGTCATGTATGGATGTGAGAGTAGGGCTATAAAGAAAGCTGAGCGCCAACGAATTGATGCTTTTGAACTGTGGTGTTGGAGAAGACTTGAGAGTCCCTTGGACTGCAAGGAGATCCAACCAGTCCATCCTAAAGAAAATCAGTCCTGAATATTTATTGGAAGGACTGATGCTGAAGCTGAAACTCCAGTCCTTTGGCCACTTGATGTGAAGAACTGACTCACTGGAAAAGACCCTGATGCTGGGAACGATTGAAGGCGGGAGGAGAAGGGGACGGCAGAGGATGAGAGGGTTGGATGGCATCACTGGACTCGATGGACATGAGCTTGAGTAAGCTCCAGGAGTGGGTTTTGGACAGGGAGGCCTGGTGTGCTGCAGTCCAGGGGGTCGGAAAGAATCAGGCACGACTGAGCGACTGAACTGGCTGGCTGATGACAATACACCACCAGCTTGCTCCTCTGGCCAGCCCCCTTCCGCCCCCAGCCCAGCCTGCCTCTACCCGTCAACCCTTCCAATGCATGTCCTTTCTCTTCACTTTTCCTGAACGGGTTTCTATTGCTTACAACCAGGAACCCTAACCCACAGAGCCTAGTACATTTCCCCCTTGACCTTGTCGACTTAAAAAAAAATGCACAGCATGAGAGCTGCAAGTTAAGCTTTATTTGAGGCAAAACCCAGGAGACAGCACCTCAGATAGCTCTGAGAAACTGCCCCGAGGAGGCAGGGGAGAAAGCTCGGTATCTATGTGATTTTTGGTGAATGGAAAATACCTGCAATAAAGACCATATTTTTTCCCAGAAGGTTTCCACTAGTCTTGGAAAACCTGTACTAGTCATGAGGAACAGTGTCACCGTGAAGAATTTTAGCGCTTCTCTAGATATAAGGAGACAGAAGAACTGGGCTCATAAACTCAGCTCCTGAGAATACCTAATCATCTGAAGACCTGTCCTGCCGATTTTCCCAGAGCTCAGAGCTCCTCTTTCCTGCTCTTCACCCTGCACTCTTTCAGGGGGTGTTGAAGGTCAGCAGGACATGATGTAATCCATGTGGAGCCAGAATGCAAGCACCCACGGCACGTGCCGATTTGCAGCTGAGAACCTGTATACTGGACTCTGGAGGAAATCATTTCACCACCCTCTGACTCTCACACAGAGCCTAGCACAGGCTTGCTGAGCCAGATTTGTGCTACCGAGTAAACAAAACCGTTGGCTGTGTCATGGGACACCAGCGACGGGCCTCTGGGGTGCACCCAGGAAACCCACTTGAGAAAATAAATTGTTGCAAGTTCTTTCCCCACATCCGTTTGTGTGGAAACAATTAGTGTGCTAATTAAAACTGAGTCTTATCTGTTCACAAAAGTAAGCCCAGCAGGCCCTCTAATTGGCAAGACGGGGTTGGCAAAAAGTTGGAGGTTCTCTGGTACAAGAAAAGAAGGCATTTTCATTTCCCATCAAATGTTTAATAATTCAGGTGACTGCAGAATTTGGCTGGCCCTCCATGCAATAGGCTTGAAATAGTGAGCTTGGCAAGCGCAGGGCCATCCACATCCATATCCCAGTTCTCACGAGTGAGAATTTGTCATCTTTTTCCCTGCCTGGCCTGGCTGGAGCGTGCCTTGCTCCATAAAGGAAAGGTCTGTTGCTCAAATTAATAGTACAAACAAGATTTCAGAAGGGAATGTTTAACCTACTTAAGAGAACATGCTGTTTTCAAGCAATTAGTACTATTTGCACACAATGAATGAGCTAATTGCAGATAAGCCTTCTTTCTGCTTTGAAGAGGGATCCGGCAGGACCGATACTTAGCAACACTTTGCCAACGGTTAGTTAGTATCACCACATGTTCCTGCAAGGAATAATGTCACAATTCACTGAAAGCAATCCCCTCTATTCAGATTTCTGAGTCATTCTCAGTAACCGTCACCAAGCCTTAATGTTGGCATCTATAAAGTGGGGGTGAGAGCTTTCCTGGTGGCTCAGACGGTAAAGCATCCGCCTGCAACGTAGGAGATCTGGGTTCAGTCTCTGGGTTGGGAAGATCCCCTGGAGGAGGGCCTAGCAGCCCACTCCAGTACTCTTGCCTGGAGAATCCCATGGAGAGAGGAGCCTGGTGGGCTACAGTCCATGGGGTCGCAAAGAGTCAGACACGACTGAAGCAACTTAGCACACACACATCACTTACTCACAGGGTTGTTGTGAGGAGTTACTGAGTGCATTTAGGCCCATAAATAGCAGCTAAATTCCCTCTGGCCTTTCCCCAAATTTGGTCACATGAGCAGACAGGTTCCTGGCTCAGGTGCTGACGGGGACAACCAGGCAACCTGCTGACTCTCGATTCAGCAGACTTTGTGTTTACAAGAAGAAAACTGCATCAACCGTCAATCCGAGCTCCACAACCAACCGGCTGGGCCACTTGGGACCAAACCTTTCTCCTCTGTCAAAAGAAGGAGATGAATTAGCTTCGTGGTTTTTAACTCCAACAAAATAAATAAATAAATAAATATCTTTGCTTGCTTGTATTCTGTCAGGGAGGAAACGCTTTTCCTCTGTCCTTTTACGGGTGTTCCTGGGGACCCACAAATTAAACGAACAAAAGACATTCACAGAATAAAAGGCACACACTCTTTATTAATATATAGGAATGTACATGGGAGTTCATAGGAAAGAACAAAAACTCAGAGAGGCTGTTAGACTCAGACCGTTTGATGTTCTCTTAACAAAGCAAAGCGGGCTTAGTGTTCAAGGGACAATGAATCGTGGGAAAGTGACCAAGAGTCACGTGGGGGAAACTGATGGGAGATGAGAGCTGTGTTAATAAGGTGTGTTTGCAGAAACTTATCCTGGTGCCCATTAGCCATCTTTGAGAGTTGCTCCTCTCTCCTTGGTACTGGTGGAAGGAGGGATCTTCCCCAAAGGGGAGTTCGTATCCAATTCTTGGGCAGATAAAGGGAGGGCAGAGAACCGTTCTTGCATCTGGTGGTTCTCAGCTGCCTCCAGTGCAAAACAACCACACACCAAAGCAGCATGCTTCAGAGGCATGCTCTGCTCCCCTTCGGTTCCAAGTGGAACCGCAGCAAGAGCAGACTCAGACGCGTCTGTAGTGTTGAGGGGCTCCATCCCAGAGAGTCCTCCAGCTGAGCTCCCCTAGCCATGGGACCTTGAAGCCAGGGAACATCTGAGAAGCCAGATGGAAAAATATCCCCTCCTCCTTCATTCATTCCAGGAATATTTGTGAGCACACACGCAAGACACTGCCTTGCTCGTTACTGTTGTTCAGCCGCTAACTTGTGCCTGACTCTGCAAGCCCACGGACTGCGGCATGCCGGGCTCCTCCTTCCTCCACTGTCTCCCATGTGTGTGCTTAGTCACTGCGTCACGTCCGACTCTTTGTGCCTCCACGAACTGTAGCCTGCCACACTCCTTTGTCCATGGAGAGTCTCCAGGCAAGAATACTGGAATGGGTTGTTATGCCATCCCCCTCCAGGGGATCTTCCCAACCCAGGGGTCGAACCCCCGTCTCCAGCATCGCAGGTGGATTCTTTACCATCTGAGCCACCGGGGAAGCCCCACTACCTCCCAAAGTTTGCTCAGATTCATGTCCACGGAGTTGGTGGTGCCATCTACCCATCTCATCCTCTGCCGCTCCTTCTCCTTTTGCCTTCAACCTTCCCAGCATCCGGGTCTTTTCCAGAGTCAGCTCTTTGCATCAGGTGGTCAAAGTATCGGAGCTTCAGTTTCAGCATCAGTCCTTCCAATGAACACTGTCTTAGGCATTGCAGATAAATAACTAAATAAACAGGATGGTTTCAGATGTTAAGAACTGCTATGGAGTCAATAAAACAGGGTGCTGCGATAGAAAGGGTCTTTGTGTTTCTGAGATGTCTTTTCAGAGGAAAGGGTTTTAGCACAAATAAGTTCATTAAGAAGTGATTCCTGGAAACATGGATAGGGGAGTGAGCCAAGGAAGGGAAGAAAATCAGTAAAGGGGTTGTACAAGATTCAATCCTGTTGGCAAATTCAGAGAGCCATTCAGGGCACGCCTCAGCGCTGTTCTACCGAAAGGAGAGGAGACTGGGGTATTTATCCACCAACTCTTATCAGTCACTGTTTGGGAGTTGCTTTCATGGAAGAACCTGGTAGCTCAGATGGTAAAAATCTGCCTACAGTGCAGGAGACTTGGGTTCAATTCCTGGGTCGGGAAGATGCCCTGGAGAAGAGAATGGCCGCCCACTCCAGTATTCTTGCCTGGAGAATCGCATGGACAGAGGAGCCTGGCAGGTGACAGGCCATGGGGTCTCAAAGAGTCAGACGTGACCGAGCGACTCTCATTTTCGGGGAAGAAGGCAAGGAACAGAGATTCCCTGACACTTCCAGCTGCACTGGCTCACAGACAGAGCCTCAGGTGGCCAAAGGGGCGGGCAGCTGGCAGTCAGATCAACACACAATGGAGCGGCTGAAACGGAAGGGCTCTGAGCAGGGAAGCCACGGCATCGTGCAGAGAGCAGGCGGGTTGCTCACTCGGCGGTTTTCAACTACTAAATGCACTGGAATTCTTTTTTAGGGGTTGAGGGTGAGGGTGACCCATAGGATTCTATCTTCTCTTTTTCTTTCAAAGAAATTTCAGATTTACAGAAGACTTGCAAGAATAGTATGAAATGCTTTTTTCCTCCTTGAACTTTTATTCTAGACTAGCTTGGTGACGGGATGCCTCATCTCTACCAAATTCTTTAGTATTTATTCCCTGCAAAGAAAGACATTCTCCTGCCTAACCACAATGAAAGTGAAAGTCACTCAGTCGTGTCCGACTCTGCGACCCCACGGACTATACAGTCCATGAAATTCTCCAGACCAGAATACTGGACTAGGTAGCGTTTCCCTTCTCCAGCGGATGTTCCCAACCCAGGAATCGAACCAGGTCTCCTGCATTGCAGGCAGATTCTTTACCAAATGAGCTATCAGGGAAGCCCAACCTAACCGCAATAGCACTACCCAAATCAGGAAATTAATACAGATGCATTACAACCATCCACCCACAGAGCCCAGTAGTCTGAATGATGTCCTTTATGACAGAGAGATCTAACAAGGATCCCACATCACTGAAGCTCTCTTGACCCTTTTGACAATTTCAAGTCGGTTATTTCATAGAATGCCCCTCATTTAGGGCTTGTCTGACGTTTCCCAATAATTAAAGTTATGCATTTTGGCAGGAATGTCGCAGGAGAGCTGTGATGTTTTTCTCGTTGCATCCTATCAATGGTACACAATTTTGATTTGTTTCATTTCTGGTGATTTCATCATGTGATTAAGGTGGTGGCTGCCAAGTTTCTCCATGTAAAGTTACTCTTTTTCCCTTTGTAATTAATAGATATGCTGTGGTGAGGCACTTTGAGCCTATGTAAATGCCCTTTTCATCATTAAACTTTCACCCACTAGATTTTACGTTCACTGATATTTCTTGGCAGAATTAGTTATTACTATGACAGTTGCCAAATGGTGATTTTCTAATCTCATCATTCCTTCTACATTTATTAGCTGGCTTTCTACTGTGAGACCTTTCTCCTCTCCCCACTTATTTATTCATTCACTTATTTACATCAGTGGAGATTCATGGATTCCTGTTAATTCAGTGGATTGTAATCTTTTACTGCTGCTGCTGCTACTGCTAAGTCGCTTCAGTCGTGTCTGACTCTGTGACCCCGTAGACGGCAGCCCACCAGGCTCCGCCGTCCCTGGGATTCTCCAGGCAAGAACACTGGAGTGGGTTGCCATTTCCTTCTCCAATGCATGAAAGTGAAAAGTAAAAGTGAAGTCACTGAGTCGTGTCCAACTCTCAGCGACCCCATGGACTGCAGCCTACCAGGCTCCTCCATCCATGGGATTTTCCAGGCAAAAGTACTGGAGTGGGGTGCCATTGCCTTCTCCGAATCTGTTACTAACAGCACCTATTTTGATGCTCAAATTGCCCCTCATCTGGACAATGGGAGCCCCTTCAAGCTAGCTTCTGTGTCCTTTTTGACACTTTCTTACCCTTCTTTGAGCAGTCCCTGACTTCCCAGCACAAAAAGATATGCTACCTTATCTCATACATGCTCTGCTCCAGCTTGGAATCAGCCATTTCTTCAAGGACTCCTTATTCCTTTTAGTGGAGAAAAGTATTTGCAAACAAAGATCTGGGTGTTAAAGGTGTTTGTTGCTTTGGGGTGTTGATGCTTCCAGACCATCTCAGTGATCACATACAGTTACGTCTGTATCTATTTTTCATCGCCCTCTACCTATGAAAAATGTGAGTTCACCGTGATACCTCCAAATCCGATTCAATAACCCAGAATTTATTCTAGTTTTTCTCCTTTTCCATATTTGTAACCCCCGTTACAAATATGAGACGATGAGAAACCTGGTTCCCATTATCCTCAATGTAGTTAGTGACTGGATCAATCCTCCCCGTGTAATAATCTCCCATTGCCACTACTGCATGCATGCAATCGTCCTCTGCATCCTGCCGGGCCACTGTTCCCCCACCAAGCCCCCTCCCCGCATCCTCTCCCACCCAAACACCCTCTCCTCTGCTCCAGCCCGAGCACCTCCCACCAGCGGCCAGAACACAAGCCCCTTGACCCTCATTGCAAATGTCTACCTTGCTCGTCTCAACCTGATGGCATTCGAACTCTATTTTTCAGGAGGACAGATAGAAAGAAGGAAGGCACGAGCTGGAACTCGACTTCTGACAGTGCAGCCTGTCTGAGCTTGGATTCTTCACAGTGCCCGAGAGCAGAAAGCACATGTGTGTGAGTTCCTGAGGAAACGCCCCCCAAGGAAGTTAGCAAGGCTGCAGGAGAGGCAGGGGGTAGCAAGAGAAGGAGCCACACCAGAGGAGAGACCGTCGCAGCTTGATCCACTCGCAGACGGGCCTGAGATGAGCAACCTCATCAGGAAAGGGAAACGGTCTTTGTGGGTCAGCAGCAGCCTCTGCCACACACCCATTTTCTGTTACTTTAAAGGAAACCAAGACTTCCATCCTGGACACACCAAGGCTGTGTGACAAGGGTCAACAAAGTTCTCTCTACAGAGCCTAGATCACAAATATTTCGGACTTTGAAGACCGTAGATTCTCTATCATAATTACTTAACTCTAACCTTCTAGCTGAAGAATCGATGCTTTTGAACTGTGGTGTTGGAGAAGACTCTTGAGAGTCCCTTGGACTGCAAGGAGATCCAACCAGTCCATTCTGAAGGAGATCAGTCCTGGGATTTCTTTGGAAGGACTGATGCTAAAGCTGAAACTCCAGTACTTTGGCCACCTCATGCAAAGAGCTCACTCATTGGAAAAGACTTTGATGCTGGGAGGGACTAGGGGCAGGAGGAGAAGGGAACAACAGAGGATGAGATGGCTGGATGGCATCACGGACTTGATGGATGTGAGTCTGAGTGAACTCCGGGAGTTGGTGACGGACAAGGAGGCCTGGCGTGCTGCTATTCATGGGGTCGCAAAGAGTCGGACACGACTGAGCTGAACTGAACTGAACCTTCTAGCCCTCAAGCCAGCGAAGAGATTATGTAAATGAATGGGTGTGGTTGTGATCCCATAAAACCATAGTTATGAAAACAGGTAGAGGGCCATACTTTGGCTTCAGGCCACCATCTGTGGAAACCTGCGCTCTCCTGCCAAGCTAGGAGCCCCCAAATATCCAGGCACTTTGGGGTGAACAATTACAAAATGTGTGATCTCTCTCTAAAATAGCAAGGTTCATTTGTTCCAGCTCTTACTATTGCCTTTCAAGGCCTGAGCAGGANTGACCGAGCGACTCTCATTTTCGGGGAAGAAGGCAAGGAACAGAGATTCCCTGACACTTCCAGCTGCACTGGCTCACAGACAGAGCCTCAGGTGGCCAAAGGGGCGGGCAGCTGGCAGTCAGATCAACACACAATGGAGCGGCTGAAACGGAAGGGCTCTGAGCAGGGAAGCCACGGCATCGTGCAGAGAGCAGGTGGGTTGCTCACTCGGCGGTTTTCAACTACTAAATGCACTGGAATTCTTTTTTAGGGGTTGAGGGTGAGGGTGACCCATAGGATTCTATCTTCTCTTTTTCTTTCAAAGAAATTTCAGATTTACAGAAGACTTGCAAGAATAGTATGAAATGCTTTTTTCCTCCTTGAACTTTTATTCTAGACTAGCTTGGTGACGGGATGCCTCATCTCTACCAAATTCTTTAGTATTTATTCCCTGCAAAGAAAGACATTCTCCTGCCTAACCACAATGAAAGTGAAAGTCACTCAGTCGTGTCCGACTCTGCGACCCCACGGACTATACAGTCCATGAAATTCTCCAGACCAGAATACTGGACTAGGTAGCGTTTCCCTTCTCCAGCGGATGTTCCCAACCCAGGAATCGAACCAGGTCTCCTGCATTGCAGGCAGATTCTTTACCAAATGAGCTATCAGGGAAGCCCAACCTAACCGCAATAGCACTACCCAAATCAGGAAATTAATACAGATGCATTACAACCATCCACCCACAGAGCCCAGTAGTCTGAATGATGTCCTTTATGGCAGAGAGATCTAACAAGGATCCCACATCACTGAAGCTCTCTTGACCCTTTTGACAATTTCAAGTCGGTTATTTCATAGAATGCCCCTCATTTAGGGCTTGTCTGACGTTTCCCAATAATTAAAGTTATGCATTTTGGCAGGAATGTCGCAGGAGAGCTGTGATGTTTTTCTCGTTGCATCCTATCAATGGTACACAATTTTGATTTGTTTCATTTCTGGTGATTTCATCATGTGATTAAGGTGGTGGCTGCCAAGTTTCTCCATGTAAAGTTACTCTTTTTCCCTTTGTAATTAATAGATATGCTGTGGTGAGGCACTTTGAGCCTATGTAAATGCCCTTTTCATCATTAAACTTTCACCCACTAGATTTTACGTTCACTGATATTTCTTGGCAGAATTAGTTATTACTATGACAGTTGCCAAATGGTGATTTTCTAATCTCATCATTCCTTCTACATTTATTAGCTGGCTTTCTACTGTGAGACCTTTCTCCTCTCCCCACTTATTTATTCATTCACTTATTTACATCAGTGGAGATTCATGGATTCCTGTTAATTCAGTGGATTGTAATCTTTTACTGCTGCTGCTGCTACTGCTAAGTCGCTTCAGTCGTGTCTGACTNCTCAGAGCATTAGGAAACTGTAATATAAATATGGGTCCATAATTATTAAAATTAACTCTATGGTCTTACACTACATATTGTTTTTGCAGAGAAAATGGTCTTGATAAAGCAGCTGCTGCTGCTAAGTCACTTCAGTCATGTCCGACTCTGTGTGACCCCGTAGACGGCAGCCCACCAGGCTCCGCCGTCCCTGGGATTCTCCAGGCAAGAACACTGGAGTGGGTTGCCATTTCCTTCTCCAATGCATGAAAGTGAAAAGTAAAAGTGAAGTCACTGAGTCGTGTCCAACTCTCAGCGACCCCATGGACTGCAGCCTACCAGGCTCCTCCATCCATGGGATTTTCCAGGCAAAAGTACTGGAGTGGGGTGCCATTGCCTTCTCCGAATCTGTTACTAACAGCACCTATTTTGATGCTCAAATTGCCCCTCATCTGGACAATGGGAGCCCCTTCAAGCTAGCTTCTGTGTCCTTTTTGACACTTTCTTACCCTTCTTTGAGCAGTCCCTGACTTCCCAGCACAAAAAGATATGCTACCTTATCTCATACATGCTCTGCTCCAGCTTGGAATCAGCCATTTCTTCAAGGACTCCTTATTCCTTTTAGTGGAGAAAAGTATTTGCAAACAAAGATCTGGGTGTTAAAGGTGTTTGTTGCTTTGGGGTGTTGATGCTTCCAGACCATCTCAGTGATCACATACAGTTACGTCTGTATCTATTTTTCATCGCCCTCTACCTATGAAAAATGTGAGTTCACCGTGATACCTCCAAATCCGATTCAATAACCCAGAATTTATTCTAGTTTTTCTCCTTTTCCATATTTGTAACCCCCGTTACAAATATGAGACGATGAGAAACCTGGTTCCCATTATCCTCAATGTAGTTAGTGACTGGATCAATCCTCCCCGTGTAATAATCTCCCATTGCCACTACTGCATGCATGCAATCGTCCTCTGCATCCTGCCGGGCCACTGTTCCCCCACCAAGCCCCCTCCCCGCATCCTCTCCCACCCAAACACCCTCTCCTCTGCTCCAGCCCGAGCACCTCCCACCAGCGGCCAGAACACAAGCCCCTTGACCCTCATTGCAAATGTCTACCTTGCTCGTCTCAACCTGATGGCATTCGAACTCTATTTTTCAGGAGGACAGATAGAAAGAAGGAAGGCACGAGCTGGAACTCGACTTCTGACAGTGCAGCCTGTCTGAGCTTGGATTCTTCACAGTGCCCGAGAGCAGAAAGCACATGTGTGTGAGTTCCTGAGGAAACGCCCCCCAAGGAAGTTAGCAAGGCTGCAGGAGAGGCAGGGGGTAGCAAGAGAAGGAGCCACACCAGAGGAGAGACCGTCGCAGCTTGATCCACTCGCAGACGGGCCTGAGATGAGCAACCTCATCAGGAAAGGGAAACGGTCTTTGTGGGTCAGCAGCAGCCTCTGCCACACACCCATTTTCTGTTACTTTAAAGGAAACCAAGACTTCCATCCTGGACACACCAAGGCTGTGTGACAAGGGTCAACAAAGTTCTCTCTACAGAGCCTAGATCACAAATATTTCGGACTTTGAAGACCGTAGATTCTCTATCATAATTACTTAACTCTAACCTTCTAGCTGAAGAATCGATGCTTTTGAACTGTGGTGTTGGAGAAGACTCTTGAGAGTCCCTTGGACTGCAAGGAGATCCAACCAGTCCATTCTGAAGGAGATCAGTCCTGGGATTTCTTTGGAAGGACTGATGCTAAAGCTGAAACTCCAGTACTTTGGCCACCTCATGCAAAGAGCTCACTCATTGGAAAAGACTTTGATGCTGGGAGGGACTAGGGGCAGGAGGAGAAGGGAACAACAGAGGATGAGATGGCTGGATGGCATCACGGACTTGATGGATGTGAGTCTGAGTGAACTCCGGGAGTTGGTGATGGACAAGGAGGCCTGGCGTGCTGCTATTCATGGGGTCGCAAAGAGTCGGACACGACTGAGCTGAACTGAACTGAACCTTCTAGCCCTCAAGCCAGCGAAGAGATTATGTAAATGAATGGGTGTGGTTGTGATCCCATAAAACCATAGTTATGAAAACAGGTAGAGGGCCATACTTTGCCTTCAGGCCACCATCTGTGGAAACCTGCGCTCTCCTGCCAAGCTAGGAGCCCCCAAATATCCAGGCACTTTGGGGTGAACAATTACAAAATGTGTGATCTCTCTCTAAAATAGCAAGGTTCATTTGTTCCAGCTCTTACTATTGCCTTTCAAGGCCTGAGCAGGACTATCTGAGAGGGATTCAGGGAAAGGAGATCCAGAGCTCTACATTTCTCCCATTTGGGGATCTGCAGCTGGATTAAGGGGCAAACTTGTTAGACAAGGGCCTGAACTCTCTAAGGGGCCTGAACAAAGCACTGGAATAGAAAGATAATGGAGAAAACCAAACTGAGTTGTGGGGTGGGAGGTGGGAGGGGGGTTCATGTTTGGGAGTTCGTGTAAAAAAATAAATAAATACAAAAAAAATAAAAAAAATAAAATTTTAAAAAAAAAACGACTAAAGCACATACAAAAGTATGAACACAACCCCTGCCTCACACCATATACAGAAATTGATTCTAAATGGCTCAAAGACTTAGATGTAAAACGTAAAACTATAAAAGTATCAAGGAAATGTAGGTGTGAGTCTTTGTGACTTTGCATTCAGCCAGGGCTTCTTATACATGACCCCTAAAACAGAAGCATTAAAAAAAAATAGAAGCATCAGACTTCATCAGAATTCTAAACTTTTCCGTGTCAAGTGTCACAGTGATGGCTAATTTCGTGCCCCCGAATTGTAGTCGTTTAAGCGAGCACCAGTCTGGATGCTGCTGTGAAGGCCTTCTGTAGATGTGTTGAACGTCCCTAATCAGGTAACTTGAGTTAAAGGAGAGTACCCTCCACAATGTGGGTAAGCCTCATCCGATTAGTTGAAGGCCATAGAGCAAAACCTGAGGTTTCTGGGGAATACGAAATTCTGCCTCAAGAATACACTATCTGTCCGGTCTGCATTCCCAGCCTGAAGTGCTGCCCTGTGAATTTCAGGCCTGTCAGGCCCCACGATTTCATGAGCCAGTTTCTCAAAGTGAATCTCTTTTTTGTTGCTTTTATTGCTTCTGCTTCTCTGGATAACTCTGATTGATACAGACACTATCAAGGTAGTACAGAATGGGGCTGAATCACATATCTGAGAAGGGTCTAGTAGCCTGAATATATAAAGAACTCTTACATCTCAACAATAAAAAGTGAAATAACCTAATTTAAGAATGGGCAAAGATTTCCAATAAACCTTTCTCCAAAGGAAATATATAAATAACCAATAGGCACATGAAAAGATGTTTGGTGTCATTAGTCCTTAGGGAAACATGCTTCCCTTCAGGGAAAGCTTATTGAGCTTCTTGCAACTGCGGGTTTACAGTTTTCACCAACTTTGAGAGCACTTTGGCTATTGTTTCTTTAAATTTTTTTTTATCCTCATCCCCTCCTCTGGGTCTCAGGTGTTGGATCATCTGATATTGTCCCAAAGGTCAACGGTTTTTTTTTTCCTAGTATTTTCTCTGTGTGTATATTTTGTTGTTGACAGCTTCAACTGATGTTTTCAAATCCATTGACCTTTTCTTCTGTAGGCTTTACAGGCATGCCTGCTAAGTCTTGTCAGTCGTGTCTGACTCTTTGCAACCCCACCAGGCTCCTCTGTCCATGGGATTCTCCAGGCAAGAGTACTGGAGTGGGTTGCCATGCCCTCCTCCAGGGGGTCTTCCTGACCCAGGGATCAAATCCAGGTATCTTGTATCTCCTGCATTGGCAGGTGGGTTCTTTAGTACTAACACCACTTGGGAAGCCTCATCTGTAGGCTCTAATCTGCTTTTAATCTCATCCAGTATTATTTTTCATTTCAGATACTGTAAGGCTCACCTCACTAATTTCCCTTCCCTCCACGCTGCCTTTTTCCTGTATCTGAAAAACCATCGCTTCTTGTGTTTTGTCTGATTTTCTCATTGTTTAAGATGGGAGGGTAACTTCATTCTTATTTCTCCATTATGGCCAGAAGCAGAATTCAAACACAATTTAAAGCCAGTAGAGTTTTTACTTTCTCTCTCTGACAGGTATTGTCAGCACAAAGGAACGCAACAGATTTCTGTGGATTAACCTTATATCTTGCTATCTTCCTGCATTCATTTATTAATTCTAACCATTTTTGAGTGGAGTCTTGTGAGAGCTGGACTGTGAAGAAAGCTGAGCACCATAGAATTGATGCTTTTAAACTGTGGTGTTGAAGAAGACTCTTGAGAGTCCCTTGGACTGCAAGAAGATCCAACCAGTCCATTCTGAAGGAGATCAGTCCTGGGATATCTTTGGAAGGAATGATGCTAAAGCTGAAACTCCAGTACTTTGGCCACCTCATGCGAAGAGTTGACTCATTGGAAAAGACTCCGATGCTGGGAGGGATTGGGGGCGGGAGGAGAAGGGGATGACCGAGGATGAGATGGCTGGATGGCATCACGGACTCGATGGATGTGAGTCTGAGTGAACTCCGGGAGTTGGTGATGGACAGGGAGGCCTGGTGTGCTGTGATTCATGGGGTCGCAAAGAGTCGGGCACAACTGAGCGACTGAGCTGAACCGCTATAGAGTCTCATCTGCATATAGTGACAGTTTCACCTCATCCCTTTCCGTCTGAATCTCTTTTCCTGTCTGATGGCTATGGCGAGGACCTCCAGCACTTTGTTGAATGGAAGTGGTGTCTTGCTCCCAGTTGTAGCAGAAATGCTTTCAGCTTTTCACCATTGAGTATTATACTCACTGTGGCTTTGTCATCAATAGCTTTTGTTATATTGACATATGTTCTCTCCGAAGCCACTTTGGTAAGAGCCTTCATGCTGAAATTTTGTCAGATGTTTCTTTCTGTACCAGCTGAGATGATCACATAGCCTTTGTATTTTGTTGTGCTGTGTCACGTTGATTGGTGTGTGTTCGATCATCCTTGGTGACCCTGGGAGGACTCCGACTGGACCGTGGTGTGTGACTTTTTTGATTCGGCTTGCTGCTGTCTTGCTGAGAATTTTTGCGCCTGTGTTAATCAAAGGCGTTGGCCCGTGACTTCCTCTCTTGGTAGTGTCTGCGTCTGCTCTTGCTCTCAGGGTGATGGTGACTATAGATTGACTGGGGGCGTTCCCGCCTCTTCAGTCTTTTGGGAGAGCTTGAGAAGACTCAGGGTAAGTTGTTCTGTTTGGTAGAATTCCCATGTAGTCATCCAGTCCTAGTGGAGAAGGCAATGGTACTCACTCCAGCACTCTTGCCTGGAAAATCCTATGGACGGAGGAGCCTGGTGGGCTGCAGTCCATGGGATCGCAAAGAGTCAGACATGACTGAGCGACTTCCCTTTCCCTTTTCTCTTTCATGCATTGGAGAAGGCAATGGCACCCCACTCCAGTGTTCTTGCCTGGAGAATCCCAGGGATGGGGGAGCCTGGTGGGCTGCCGTCTATGGGGTCGCACAGAGTCAGACACGACTGAAGCGACTTAGCAGCAGCTTAGCAGCATCCAATCCTGGCACTGTTTTGCAGAGAGTTTTTGTTTTATTATTACAGATTCGATTTCATTTTTAGTGATCTGTCCGTTCAAATCGTCTGTTTCTCTTCACTCCGTTCCGGCAGGCTGCACGTCCTGAAAGCCTGTCCTTTTTGTTGGCATATAAGTGTCCATAGCATTTTCTTACAATATCACTTGCATCTGGAATTTTAAAACAATACAAATAAAGTGATTCACAAAGCAGAAGCAGACTCACAGAAAAGGAAGAAGAAAAACTATGGTTACCAAGGCGGGGGGGGGGTGTATGCTCGGTTGTGTCCAGCTCTCTGTGGTCCTGTGACTGTAGTCTGCCATGTGCCTCTGCCCATGGAGTTTTTCAAGCAAGAACACTGGAGTGGGGTGCCATTTCCTACTTCAGGGGATCTTCCTGACCCAAAAATTGAGCCCACCTCTCTTGCATTGGCAGGCAGATTCTTTACCACTACAGCCACCTGGCAAGCCCCACCAGGGGGATAGGTAAATTGGGAGCATGGGATTAACAGACACACAGATAAACAGCAAGGATTTAGTGTACAGCACAGGGACTTATATTTAATATCTTGTAATAACCTATAATGGAAAATGATCTGAAAAGGAGGGTGTGCATATGTATAAATATGTATATTTATATATTTCTGAATCACTTTGCTATATACCTAAAATTAACACAATATTGTAAATCAACTGCACTTCAATTTTTTTAAAAAACCCAGCACAATAAACTTTTCTGGGCCAAGTCACATGGCATGCAGGATCTTAGTTCCCCAACCAGGGAACGAACCCACGCCCTCTGCATCGGTAGCACTGAGTCTT
Organism: Oreotragus oreotragus; assembly: GCA_006410675.1. Classification (NCBI taxonomy): domain Eukaryota; kingdom Metazoa; phylum Chordata; class Mammalia; order Artiodactyla; family Bovidae; genus Oreotragus; species Oreotragus oreotragus. The sequence continues at coordinate 145,380 of SJYX01009824.1, forward strand.
AACCGCTGGACCCCCAGGGAAGTTCCCACAGTGAACTATCTTAATTTGCAGATGAAGACCCAAGAAGCAGATTCTGGTAAGTGAGTTGACTATGATGAGCTCCTAAGAAGGTGGGTTTGTTCTGCATGACTTTGCCTTTGTTGAACAGGCTTTGTAAATCTGAGGCCTGAGCCAGTTGTTCGGTACACAGACTGAGCTCCCCCACCAGGAATCGTCCTCTGCCTCCCCTAGAATTCTGCTGCTCTCGGAAAGAAAGGGTGAACAGATACTGAACTAACTGCCCTTAAAGGAGCACAGACTATTAGCCTATGCAAGACACACTCGTGTCTCCACCTGCCCTGTTGGGAATGACAGGACGGGGGAAGGACTGGTTTCTAGGTAATCAGAAGTGTGAACTCTCATTTGACAGTGACCATTCTGCAGGCCAGTCTAAACGCGTCACAGCGACCACGGCCACTTTCAGGGTACTCAGTCTTCAGCACGGCCTACAGGAGGTGGCCTTTGAGATGTGGCACGCCTGTGGCTCCTGCCCTCCCGGGTCCTCGTACATGCCACCCGTCTCGTGTGACCAGCCTCTGTTCGCATGCCTTCTTCCCCATTCAAGCTAAGCTGCCTTCTCCTTTCATAGCTGCCCAGAATAAAAGTAACAACACTTCCTTTCTGTTTCTTTCTTATCATTAAAACAAGGCAGGGGGCAGCGAGGGAGCTTAGACTTAGCCCCGAAATGCTATTGCAGGAGGGACGTTCACAATCAGGGCATTTCAGCTCAGCAGGTCTGACTTTGTGGGACCTGGGCCCCTGCCGTTGCCTTGGGTTGGGCCAGGCAGCTTGGATCCTTGACCCCCAAATCCTGCAAGAAGATAGATCAGGTGTTAAGTCTCAGCCAGTTAAGGATATGAGCCTCAATGCTTCCAACACTTAACTCTTGAAATAATCAGTATGTTACAGGCTAAGTCCGAGGGTCTGAGGAAACCTAGATTCAAATTTTGGCTTCTTCACTCCCCAGCTTTGTCACTTCAGATAAGTTTCTCTCTCTCTCTCTTCTCTGAGCTTTAGAGATTTGTCTGGGACATAAATGAAGATGACCCCTCCAAAGGCTGTTGTAAGATTAAATGAGATGGTGACTATGAACTCAGACCCGTGTCCAGCACGTGAACAACATTCCCTGAACATTATCAGTTGTACAAATAGGAAGGGCCAGTCTGGCCCTTGGCACATGAAATGTACCAAGGGAACATTTCATGCAAAGATGGGCTCAATAAAGGACAGAAATGGTCTGGACCTAACAGAAGCAGACGATATTAAGAAGAGGTGGCAAGAATACATGGAAGAACTGTACAAAAAAGATCTTCACGACCCAAATAATCACAATGGTGTGATCACTCATCTAGAGCCAGACATCCTGGAATGTGAAGTCAAGTGGGCCTTAGAAAGCATCACTACGAGCAAAGCTAGTGGAGGTAATGGAATTCCAGTTGAGCTGTTTCAAATCCTGAAAGATGATGCTGTGAAAGTGCTGCACTCAATATACCAGCAAATTTGGAAAACTCAGCAGTGGCCACAGGACTAGAAAAGGTCAGTTTTCATTCCAATTCTAAAGAAAGGCAATACCAAAGAATGCTCAAACTACTGCACAATTGCATTCATCTCACATGCTAGTAAAGTAATGCTCAAAATTCTCCAAGCCAGGCTTCAGCAGTATATGAGCTGTGAACTTCCTGATGTTCAAGCTGGTTTTAGAAAAGGCAGAGGAACCAGAGATCAAATTGCCAACATCTGCCAGATCATCAAAAAAGCAAGAGTTCCAGAAAAACATCTATTTCTACTTTATTGACTATGCCAAAGCCTTTGACTGTGTGAATCACAATAAACTGTGGAAAATTCTGAAAGAGATGGGAATACCAGACCACCTGACCTGCTTCTTGAGAAAACCTGTATGCAGGTCAGGAAGCGACATTCAGAACTGGACATGGAACAACAGACTGGTTCCAAATAGGAAAAGGAGTATGTCAAGGCTGTATATTGTCACCCTGCTTATTTAACTTCTATGCAGAGTACATCATGAGAAACGCTGGACTGGAAGAAACACAGCTGGAATCAAGATTGCCGGGAGAAATATCAATCACCTCAAATGTGCAGATGACACCACCCTTAAGGCAGAAAGTGAAGAACTAAAGGGCCTCCTGATGAAAATGAAAGAGGAGAGTGAAAAAGCTGGCTTAAAGCTCAACATTCAGAAACCTAAGATCATGGCATCCGGTCCCATCACTTCATGGCAAATAGATGGGAAAACAGTGGAAACAGTGACAGACTTTATTTTTCTGGGTTCCAAAATCACTGTAGGTAGTGACTGCAGTCATGAAATTAAAAGACGCTTACTCCTTGGAAGGAAAGTTATGACCAACCTAGATAGCATATTAAAAAGCAGAGATGTTACTTTGTCAACAAAAGTCAAGGCTATGGTTTTTCCATTGGTCATGTATGGATGTGAGAGTTGGACTATAAAGTTTAGCACTGAGGAACTTATGCTTTTGAACTGTGGTGTTGGAGAAGACTCTTGAGAGTCCCTTGGACTGCAAGGAAATCCAACCAGTCCATCCTAAAGGAGATCAGTCCTGGGTGTTCATTGAAAGGACTGATGTTGAAGCTGAAGCTCCAATATTTTAGCCACCTGATGTGAAGAGCTGACTCATTTGAAAAGACCCTGATGTTGGGAAAGATTGAAGGCAGGTGGAGAAGGGGAAAACAGAGGATGAGATGGTTGGATGGCATCACTGACTCAATGGACATGAGTTTGAGCAAGCTCGGGGAGTTGCTGATGGGCAGGGAGGCCTGGCGTGCTGCAGTCCATGGGGTCACAAAGAGTTGGACACGACTGAGCGACTGAAGTGAACTGAGCCTGGCCACTAGGCTGAGGCTTTACTGCTGACCTGCTGGAGAAATTGTCATCAAAAGGTCAGCAGGACCTTCTGTTTTGGGCCCTTCTGGGCACAGTTGATATTATCAGACCAGCAATTCCAGTTTCTCTTTGGCACCCGGCACATGAATTAATTACTACATGGACTCTGCGATGTGGAACACTTTCTCTGATCGAATAAAGAAAGGGAAACTCATCTGGCTGCCTGGTTTGTTGGCTGATTTTTTGCAAGTAACTCTCACAAACAGAGAAAGGGGAAAATCTATATCTGAACTGACTTTGATATAGTGCAGCCAGCTGGGATGCTGGCCAAGTTTTCTGGGCTAGAAATGAAAAAGGAGTATTTTTTTCACTTCTCTGAAGAAGCCAGTCCCCCTTTAAGGCCATGTGTTTCACACAGGCCACAACCTACTCTCACACTTTGTGGGTTTGGGGGAGGCTCAGTCAGAATTCCAAATCTTTTTCTCAACACTGTTAAAATTATTGTCTGTGGAATTAAAGGATTTATTTTACAATTCCTGTTGAAACGACTAATTCAGATGACAACTGGTCCTCACCACTGGCTGGTCTAGATTTGTGACATGTTCCCCTTGCCCGGAAACCTAATGAGCAAGAAGCTAGATGATGTTGGTTACTGGCGGTTTCATAGTTCCTGGACGAAAAGCAGGAGGCAGCAACTGGCTTCTGCTTGTGGCTTTGGTCGCACTAAGAATAAAAAAAAATATTTTTGGAAGAGCAAAAAATAAAATATTCACTCTCCCATTGGCCAGGGTTTATGGATGATCGAGGGGCTGTGGTACACATAAGCCTCTCCGTGCTTTCTTTGGTCAGCTGCCCACCTGGCTACTTTGGGACTGGGATTAGGACCAAGGTGTAGATGTGCCTGACAAAAGGCAAAACTTACCTGCTCAGAAGTAGTATCAGAAAGTCTAGAAAGCAGTGTCGCGCTTGTTTCTGCACTCTGCTGCATAGAGCTTTTATCTCATAAAGGGTCACATAATTCCCTGCCTTGTGTAGAATTTCGGGCTTCCCAGATAGGTCAGTTGGTAAAGAATCGCCTGCAATGCCGGAGACCCCAGTTTGATTCCTGGGTCGAAAAGATGCAGGAGAGAAGGAATTTAGTAAACAAAACCCTTCTCAAAGTATCTGTGCCCAATCCATTTAGTGTGATTCCTGGGCTCAGGATGCAACGTGAGCGCCGTGTTAAAGAACCTGCAAACAATTTGTTCTCTTAAGGGGATTGATCACTACCCCCGCCTTTGGCCGTGCCACTGGCGCATGAATGTGCAGTAAATTCCACATATACTGCCTAAGAGCCCTCCACGGCTAGGGCTGGGCGGGCAATGCGCGTTCGCGTGCGTGTGTGTGTGTTTGGTGGGGGAAGAGGTTCGGGGATAATAAGTAAAATACAGTGACTGCCCTCTAAAACTCACCTTCGGACACCACACAGTGCCTTTAAGATGCTCAAGGTTGAGATAACCAGCAAATTGACAACAGATTCCTCCTGGCATCCCCAGAGGGGTTTTGGCACACTGTGGAAGGACAAGAGGCACGGGGGAGAGAGGACACGTGGTCTGGGGGCCTATTTTAGGTGTCATTCACACCTCCCACCTCCTCCTCTGTCACTTTCCTAAATAAGCAGGGTAGCTAACACTGTCACCCCCAGCCCCCGCGGGTACAGCAGACAGGCCACCGGAAGGGCAACGCTAATGAAAGATGCTATCTGGAAAACCAATGCCAAGCCAAGCTGACATAATTAGCTGTATTTGCAGTCCCGGGGTTTGCAAGCAAGGATGGGGTGGGAGGACAGTTGGGGAGGGAGGGGGACNACACTGTCACCCCCAGCCCCCGCGGGTACAGCAGACAGGCCACCGGAAGGGCAACGCTAATGAAAGATGCTATCTGGAAAACCAATGCCAAGCCAAGCTGACATAATTAGCTGTATTTGCAGTCCCGGGGTTTGCAAGCAAGGATGGGGTGGGAGGACAGTTGGGGAGGGAGGGGGACATCCTCTTCCGAAGCTTCTGGAGCAAAGAAAGCAATTTGGATGGCGTCCAGTTAGGGGTAGTCACTTTCCAAGTGGCTAACTAATTAGTGCCTTCCCAGCTTCCTAGAGACAGCTGCACACAGCAAACAAACAGGATGCTTAGCCTCCCCGTACCTCCAGCGCATGGACTGTCAGGTTGTCGACAGCTTCAGATTCAACCTTCATTGCTGCTATGCCGATGCCAAAGGGTGTTTTTCCCCCTAAAAAAGTGCCATTTGCATCAGAACATTTGGACAGCAGCTTAATAATGTTGTTGACATCCCAAATACCCCCAGAGCCAGTTTAAAAAAGTCACTAGTCCTCTGAGGTTGATGGGAAAACGAAAAGCATGCACACAGCAGCAAATACCCTTTTTATCTGATTCTCAGTTTTCCAGTAAGCCGACTTCCCTTCTCTATGATCTTCTCTACGAGCAAAGAGAGTAGGCAGGACTATCCTTGTTTTCCTCGTTGTAAAAGAGTGTTAATAGCACAAACATCCTGAAAGCTCATCGTGAGAATTTTTGGCAAGGATGCAGCCTGTAGACGCTCAGTGGTCTGGGGTGATGGTGACAGTCAGCATGACAGTGATGGTGATGCTGACGACGGTGGTGATGCTGACGATGACGATGATGATAACATTTGCTTCTCTCTCGGTGATATTGTTTCCTGTAACAGCGGCTGCCTCGCGTGCTCTGCTTCACTGCTCTGTGAGGAAGTTACTACTACTGCCCTCAGTTTACTGATGAGAGTGCTTCCCCGGGGGCTCAGACGGTAAAGCGTCTGCCTGCAATGCGGGAGACCTGGGTTCGACCCCTGGGTTGGGAAGATCCCCTGGAGAAGGAAATGGCAACCCACCCCAGTATTCATGCCTGGAAAATCCCATGAACAGAGGAGCCTGGTATACTACAGTCCCGGACTGCAAAGAGTCAGACATGACTGAGCAACTTCACTTACCAGTGGGGAAAAAAGAGACCCAAAAGATTAAGAGCCTTGCCTAAGGTCCCACAATTGCTACGTGAAACAGCCAGGTCTTGAGCCTTAATGACTGCAAGTCTGCTGTTCTTCCTGTGCAGAAATATTTCCTTCCAAGCACTCCAGGGAGTGTGGAGAGAAGCTGACGACGCTGACTGGGGCAGTCTCAGCACACGGACTCTATCAGCGAAAGACATCAAGAGACAGAGATGTGAGACAGAAAGAGTGGGCTGGTGACACCTCGTGCTCACCTCATCAGCCTACAGGAGAGATGGGAAGCTGATACGAGCTCAATGAAAATGCAGACTACGTCTAAAGAAATGGTTTCTGTCATCACTTGCTGTGTGATAAACTCCCCCAACATTTAATGGCTCAAAATCACCACCTTTTATTGCTTCTCACAGCTGGGGAAGTCGGGAGGATGAAGGCAGTCCTTCTGCCCTAAGCCACGTCAAGCGGGCTGCGGTCCTCCAGGGGCAGACAAAGCAGAAAATCCAAGATGGCACACTCCACGGCTGGCTGTTGATGCTGGCTGTTGATGCTGGCTGTTGGCGGTGATGTCAGCTGGAGAGCCTTGGGTCTCCCCTTCGTGGCCTAAGAAGCTTGGGCTTCCCTCTCACAGTGGGGCAGCTGGGCTCTAAACGGGAGACTCTCAAAGGCGAGCATTACAAAAGACAGAGAGAAGAGGCGGCCAGTTTTCTTAATACTTGGACTCAGAAGTCACAGAACACCGTGTCTACCACGTTCTATTGACCGAAGTGGTCCTGAAGTCGGCCCACGCACATTCAAAGAGAAGGGAACAAGCTTCACCTTTCGATGTGAGAGGAGGCATGTGCTGGAGGGAACTGATGACAGCCATCTTGGAGATGAGAAGCTGAGCTGTACCACTTTCAAGTCGTGTTGTCTCGTTAGAGCGGCACAAGCAAGAATAACCGTCACTTTCTGCGTGAACGCATGCACAGCTGTCGGGTCACCTGTATTCCCCACAGGCAGGGACCTTAGAGATGACTTGCTTCGTCCAAGGCATCGCACCTAGACACAACACTCGGAGGAAGGAAAAGGGCCACTGCTGCCTGCATGTCCTTTTTGAAGAGTGGAAACTCTTCCTGGCAGCCTCTGCTCTGCCCAACAGATTTCCACTCACTTTCACTTTACTTTGGCCAGGATTGAACTGCACGCCCACTCCTAAGAACGTCACTAGTGCGGCACCTCGTATAAGCTGGTGCTTCTGCACACAAAAGTTGGTGTTTGTGCCCCCTCTAGGGGGCCATCCCGAGAGCTCTAATGACCCCCCCCCAAGCCTAGCTCTCTCGAGGTCACTCAGCTTAAACAGTCTCTTGGGTGGTGGTGGAGGCGTGGATGCTGGGGAGTCAACCCCAGGGACCATTCTAGCTCGAAAGGGGCAAAACCAGGCCCAAATCGCCATGTATTTCATCCCAAAGCCCACGTCTCCATTACTCCCTACCTTTCCATTGTTTGTCTGTTCTCAGAACAGATGGGATGGGAAAGGAAGCTCGGGCTTCTTGCCTTTTCTGCCCGTGCTGACGACTCAGGAAGGCTCATCAGACCCTTGAGTGGGTTGTGTTCCCTGTTTCTTTGTCTGCAAAGGTCCCTCCCACTATAGCGGGTGACTGAGAGCCACCCTCCCAGCACAGCCTCTTCAGAGGCCAGGAGAAACTGCTCTCCTGCTGGCTGGGCCTTGAGTGGGTTTGGGCCGCATAGAGACAGGTGCGCTCTGATGGGCGCCAGATGCTCCGAATCCCTCTGCCGGAACCTGTCCCATCCACAGCTTTTCTCTGTCGTGTCTGAGTAACGACGTATGCATATCTTAAAGGACATACCTCCTCCCTCCATGAGACCAAATCCGGACCTCCCAGTGATAGCTCTTGGGAGAGAAGTCTCAGTCTGGGGAGGGGCGGTGGCTAACTGCACATATGTGGGCTGTGACCCCCAGTCGGCATCTACGTGCACGAGCCTGGTGCATCAAACTCCTCATGCGACCTCTCTCGTCAGCTCCCTGGGGCTCAAAAGCAAATGCTTCCTGTCCTCCTACTGGCTAAAGTCAGTCACTGGGATGGCCTCAGACCAACATGGAATGAAATCACACAAGGCTGTGGATACAGGGAGCCATGGTTCATGGCGGCCATCTTCAAAGACTGTTGCCCACACACATAAAATAGTAAGAAGACCCAGCTGTTCAAGCTAATCCATTGATTCCAAACTCTGTGGTGAGTTCACCTCAGTGCAGTTAATCCACTACTAACTCAGAAATGTGATTTAAAGTTACACTTCTCCCTCCCTGGTTCAATGCCTTCAGGGTCCACACCCACTCATCTCCACTCTCTCTGCGATTGTGAATTGCTAAACATTTCCACTCTTCGGGTGCGTGAGATGCTTGGCTCTAACTTTAATCGCCACCCTCGAGGCAGCGGTGCGACGAAGGCAGTCAGGAGGAAACACGCCTTCCCTTTGCAAAGTGGAGGTCCTTCCACAATTTCCAAACAAGGCAGGATTCACTGACAGGGTATATTCAGGGAATTTCAGGGTAGAAGATACATCAGTCCTTAAAAGCCACTTAAAAAGAAAAAAACAGCTCAATTCCAGGACTCTTTTAAGAGTGAGAAATCTCAATCCCCACTCTTTTAAACATGTTCCAGCTTTCCCTTAGAGAACCTATTGAGGCTGTGAATTCAACCCGGATGGATGTATTGTAGCTCAAAGGCCTGCAGGTTTAAGCAGAGCAACTGCTTTCAGCTACGCTTCACCTGTGGCTAACGGACGAGCAAGCACTTTTAAGGCAGCCGTACAAGGTCCCTCGTCCTCTCAGAGACTTGGAGACATAGTGCAGAACCCTGGGCTTCTCATCTTCTCTGTTTAAATTGTGCTGTTACACAGTTAGAAATAGTTAACCCAACTCACAACGCTCGTTTCCTCACTCTTGCTGGGCTGTCACAGCAGACTGCTGGTCTGCCAAGACTTGCCATTAGTAGACCATTCATTCCACATCCTATCCTTCTTGCCAACTGGATCCTCACTGCCTGCAGATACAACCGTGTCAGGCAGCCCGCCACCGAGATTTCCATTTCCTTGACAATCTGCAATGTACACTAGGATTCAGTTATAGATTTATTGATAGGAATTACGCACACTTAAGGTAGGCAGGAGGAGATCTGTCGTCAAGTACTAAGAGGCTTATGGAACACTGGAAGAGCAGGAGAAGCAGGCGCTAAGCTGAGCTCAGGGGAAAAAAAAAAACCCTCCAGTTGCCAGAATCCTTCTATCTCTGCTGTGATCAGAAAAGCTTCCTCCTCCATTGCCAAGGAAACCAACAATTTAGGAAGCTGTTTAATGGTGCTATCTTTTCATGACCCATGCCAACAAAATGAGACATCTCATGCCCTACCCCTTTCCCTTTTAACTCAGTTCCAAATCCAAGTCTTGCACAGGAGATTTTGATGGATGGCGCCTAAATCACATCTGAAACACTGGCTGCAAGGGAGTCTGGGAAATTAATTTTTATTTTCCCAGCCTCCATAGTTCAGGAACACACTCAAAGGATGCTGGAATATATGTTGAACAAATAAATCCATATCATCCATGTCACAGCCAATATTTTCAGACCTGAGTAATTCTTTTCCTGAAAGCCTCGCTCAGAAATATGCTTTTGACTCACTGAAGAACGTTTCTCTCTGTGTCAGTTCAGTCTCCCCAAGGACTGCACTGTGCTAGCCCCGCAGTAAGAGTTCTGTCTATGGAGAGGAATAAAGCCAGGCTCCCGTCCTCTCTGAGCTCACAGTCTAAAGAAGCATGCAAGGACTTCCCTCACGGTCCAGTGGGTAAGACTCCACTCTCCCAGTGCAGGTGGCCCGGGTCTGATCCCTGCTCAGGGCACTAGCCCCCACATGCCCCTGCTAAGGCTGCATGCCACAGCTACAGAGCTGGCGTGCCCTGGAGTCCACACGCCACGGCTAGAGGAGCCCGCGGGCCACCAAATAGTCATAATAAAGAACTTCACCCTCTACGAAGCAAAGACGGATGGAAACTAACGGAAAATAAGCTGTCTGAAAAGACAGCAGAGACAGTGGGAATGAAGCTGATTCCGCATGATACGCTACAGCTTTTATATCTTTATAAATCAGAAAACCCCTTTCAAGTCTCTACCCCGCTGGGTGGGCAAGAAATACAATTTCAACCATTTCTGAGGCCCTATTGTTTGTCCCCAAGGGTTCAGTCAAGGTCCCAGGGTCTCAACAGCCCAGAACTTTGTAGAGGAAGTAACTGATTGCAGTTTGCTGCTGTTGCTCGTGAGTCACTAAGCCATGCCTGCGCCTTCGTGGCCCGGTGGACTGGAGCGTCCCAGGCTTCCCTGCTTTTCTTTCAGGCCGCTGTCTCCACACCACACCTGGGCACGGTGGCCTTGAGGAAGCGGGTAAGAAGGATGCTCTGGGCAGCCACCCTCTACATGTCTGCCTTCTTGCTGAGGTGACTGTAAGAGGCTGGGGTTCTGGTACTCACTCCTTGGGTTTTCATAACAACCTCTGTGCCATTCCCAGCCCTGAGGGAAATTCTCCAAACTTCTCCTAACAAGCCATCGACACCTCCTCTCTCTTATCTACTGATTGCCTTTCCTTTGAAGATATCTCCACAGTGGGTCGTTAGAAATACAATATACCCAACTGTTTCACTGAGGCAGGAATAACCCTCATTTCTCTCTACATGTGAGAGCACAGCAAGAAGGTAGCCATCTGATAACAAGGAGGACAGTCCTCAACACGAAACTAAATAGGCTGGTATTTTGATCTTGGACTTCTCAACCTCCAGAGCTGTGAAAAATAAGTTCCTATTGTTAAAGGAAATATATATATAAACCTGACACCCAAACCAGACAAGGACAGTGAAAGATAGGAAGCTTTAAACCAATCTCACGTTTATGATCATAGACACAAGAAAGTCTAAGTAAAATGTTGGCCAATGGCAGTACACCATAAACTGAACTGAACTGATAATTAAGTAGGTTTTATCTCTGAAATGTCAAGACAATAATAAAAGCTGACCTTCATTAAAGGTTCACTACAGGGAAAGGGTGGGGGAAAGAAGGGTAGATTAGGAATTTGGGATTGACATGTACACACTGCTGTCTTAAAGTAGCCAGCAAGGACCTGCCATAGAGCACAGGGAATTCACTACTATATTAAAGTAGCCAGCAAGGACCTGCCATAGAGCACAGGAGATTCTGCTCAATAGTCTGTAATAGTAAATAGGAAAATAACTCAAAACAGAATAATTGAACGACTTTGCTGCACGCCTGATCTTAACACAACATTGCTCATCAACTGTGCTCCAACGTAAAATAATCTTTTTTAGAAGCTTATTACATGCCTTTCTAATATCAATACTAGAATCAATGAGAATATACTCTCATGTTCTTCAGTTCTTCAATCTCCAGAAAGGAGACTGAAATACAGAGAATGTAAGTAACTTGTCCTAGAAAGTCAGATACTTCAACAATAGAAAACCTGTCCAAGAATTTATCACAATAACAGTCTAAGAAGAATGATCATTTCTCATCCCAGTAGTTCCGTAAATCATCTGAAAACATTTTGGAACTAATCTATTATTTAAAAACAAAACCTGGTTCTAACCTCTGAGAATCCACTTGTCCATAAAGCAATGGTAACACTGGCAAAAAAGTTATCCAAATCAACTTTTTCAGAGCTATAAATTAAATAAAGCTATGATAATCCCAGGAGCATTTATTTAAGAAAAAGAGCTGACTCCTGAAAATATCAGTGAGGTTCACGGCATTTTAGCTTTCTCTGTTCCGGTGTTTTTCTTCCTAGTTCCATATCTTTGAAAACCAGCAGCCGTAGAACCACAGTAGCTATAAAAATCAGTCACTGCAGGAGGCACAGTGGGTTTGGATCTCTGCAAAAAGCGCCGATCCCCAGAAAAGTGTCGCTATTTCACTTGTCTTGCAGCTCCCTGCAAAAGTCCTATTTTCAAGACTTGTTATTATCTGACCTGACTCAAAGCCTGCTCAATGGAAAGGGCCCTAAGCCAGAGCATTTCTCAGAAAAGCTTAGTAGCAATTGTTTAACATCACAGACGCCTGAGGTAGTGACACCAAGTGAAGCGGATAAAAGCCTGGTCAAAAATCTTAAAATGAAAATCTGAGGAGTGGGATGCCCACATGGGGCCTCAAAAGGCTCCAGTGTATGCCTAGGAATCTGTAATACCACACACACGTGCATGACTCTGCACATCATCAGATGAGACCGGAGAAGGTCCTTCTCTCTCACTCTGGATGACCTTGAAACCCTGAACAAGCAGAAAGTCAAGGCTAATGCACAGCTATAAAATGCCAGAGCACTGAAGACATCCAAAGAGTCCCTTGGCAAAGGGTAGATTTATTGATCCAGGGCATTTAAGAAAATCCCTGCCCAATTATTATCTGAGCACAAAGATAAACAAGGAAAGCCTTGAGTGGCTGCACATGACAGGGAACAGAGGTTGAATAGTTTAGTCCAGGAAAGTCACTAAATAAACAAATGGGAGAATGGGGGAGAGAGAACAACAACAATAAACTCTGGGAAGGAGGGGGAATCCGATTTCTAGAGACGCCACATTATGCTATAAAAAATGTCCAGCATTCAACCAAAAATTTCAAGACACACAAAGAAACTAGAAAGTATGGACTATACACAGAAAAAAAAAAAAAAATCAGTAAGAACTATCTTTGAAGATACCTAGATGTTGGGCTTACTAGGAAAAAAAAAATCTTTAAATTAGCTACATAAATATGTTTTGAAAGTTAAATGAAATTATGTCCAGGGGATCGGGGAAGGGGATTGGGAGCAAGATGGCAGAATAGCTCCCATTCCTGTGAGCTCACCTCCTCCCACACAGACAACAAAACCACAGCTGTTTGCAGAGCAGCTATCTCTGAGAGCAACCCGAGGACGGGCAGAGAAGACGTCCCAGGGCTAAACGTCTAGAAGGAGCCACAGTGAGACAAGCGGCCGTGAGGGGCATGGGGGCCGGGGCAGAGGCGTGGTCTAATCGGGACCCACACTCCCTGGGTGGCAACCTACAAGTGGGAGGGAAATCACAAGGATGAAGCTTCTCCCAAAAGAGCAAGGAGTCTGAGCCTTACATCAGGATCCCCAGCCTGGGGGTCCTGCACTGAGAAGACAAGCCCCTCAAGTGTCTGCCTTTGAAAACCAGTGGGGCTTATGTTCAGGACAGCCAGAGGGCTATAAAGAACTGAGACTGTGCTCGTAAAGGCTACGTGTGAAACCTCACTTGCTTTAAGTCCTGCCACAGAGGCCGCAGTTTGAAGGGCACCTGGATCAGACCTACTTGCTGATCTTGGAGAGCCAGCTGGGAAGCAGGAGACAGCTGGGATTCCCTTCGGGGACTGAGACACTGGTCACAGCCGTTTTGCCATCTTGATCTACGTGCTGGCACTGGCACTGGCAGGCACCACTGGGGGGATCCTTCCTCTGGTCTATCAGTGCCAGGGGCCTGCCCTGCCCCTTAGAACACCTGCAGCAATCACCCCCACTGCAAGAAAAGGGCACACACAGCCCACATAGAAAAGTTTACTAGAAAGGCTTAGTAGCAGATTTGCACTGACAGAAGAAAGAATCAGCAAACTTGAAGATAGGTCAGTTGAATGTACCTCTTCCATGGAATAGAAAGGGAAAAAACAGATATATAAGCAGAGCATCTGAGAGCTACAGGACACCACCAAATATATCAGTGCATGAGTAACAGGAATCTGAAAGACAAGTGCAGAGAAAGGAGCAGACACGCTGCTTGAAGAAATAATGGTAGAAAACCTCTCAAATCTAACTTTTTTAAAGACAGCTGCATACACACTTAGGAAGTTCAGCAACTCCAAACAGTATAAACTCAAGCAGATCCACATCAGTTCAGTTCAGTTCAGTTCAGTTACTCATTCGTGTCTGACTCTTTGCAGCCCCATGGCCTCCAGCACACCAGGCCTCCCTGTCCATCATCAACTGTCCATCACCAACGGCCCATCACCAGCTCCCAGAGCTTATTCAAACCCATGTCCATCGAGTCGGCGATGCCATCCAACCAGCTCATCCTCTGTGGTCCCCTTCTCCTCCTGCCTTCAATCTTTCCCAGCATCAGGGTCTTTTCCAATGAGTCAGTTCTTCTCATCAAGTGGCCAAAGTATTGGAGTGTCAGCTCAGCATCAGTCTTTCCAATGAACACCCCAGGACTGATCGCCTTTAGGATGGACTGGTTGGATCTCCTTGCAGTCCAAGGGGCTCTCAAGAGTCTTCTCCAACACCACAGTTCAAAAGCATCAATTCTTTGGCGCTCAGCTTTTTTTATAGTCCAACTCTCACATCCATACATGACCACTGGAAAAACCATTGCTTTGACTAGATGGACCTTTGTTGGCAAAGTAATGTCTCTGCTTTTAAATATGCTATCCAGGTTGGTCATAACTTTCCTTCCAAGGAGTAAGCGTCTTTCAATTTCATGGCTGCAGTCACCATCTGCAGGGATTTTGGAGCCCAGAAAAATAAAGTCAGCCACTGTTTCCCCTGTTTCCCCGTATATTTCCCATGAATTGATGGGACCAGATGCCATGATCTTGGTTTTCTGAATGTTGAGCTTTAAGCCAACCTTTTCACTCTCCTCTTTCACTTTCATCAAGAGGCTCTTTAGTTCTTGTTCACTTTCTGCCATAAGGGCGGTGTCATCTGCATATCTGAGGTTATTGATGTTTCTCTCTGCAGTCTTGATTCCAGCTCATGCTTCCTCCAGCCCAGCATTTTTCATGATGTACTCTGCATAGAAGTTAAATAAGCAGGGTAACAATATACAGCCTTGACGTACTCCTTTTCCTATTTGGAACCAGTCTGTTGTTCCATGTCCAGTTCTGACTGTTGCTTCCTGACCTGCATACAGGTTTCTCAAGAGGCAGGTCAGGTGGTCTGGTATTCCCATCTCTTTCAGAATTTTCCACAGTTTATTGTGATCCACACAGTCAAAGGCTTTATCATTGTGGAAGTATGTTAAAAATCCATATCAAAAGATACTTGAAAATAACCCACATATTTTCAAGTGTAATGTGACACTGACCAAGAGAGATCTTCAACTTAACCCCCGAAAGCCTCAGTAAAGCTAGACTGAAATCACAGAGGGCGACTGCAGAGAAGAAAGCATCTAAGTGAGAAATTAATATCAAAATGAGAAATTAATATCAAATATACATATATTTAAATCTCAAGTATTTGGAAATTAAATGTCCACTTTTAAATGATGGCCCATTCCAGTATTCTTTCCTGGAGAATCCCATGGACAGAGGAGCCTGGTGGGCTACAGTCCAAGGGGTCTCAAAGAGTCGGACACGACTGAGCAACTAAGTATAGCTTATCTATTCAGGCAGCAGTGTGCTAGAGACCCCAGCTAGCAAAATAAAATGAGAAAAATTAGATAAGGAGCAAGAGGGAAGGAAAGAGGAAAGAAGGAAGGAAGCATTTTTTGTGGATGGTATGACTGTTTACACAGAAAACCCAAAATAATCTACAAAAAAATTGGAACTAGAAAGACAGCACAAGTTTCTGGATTCAAAATTCAATAGTGTGCCCATATGTCTGCAACAGTCAGCTAGAAAATGTAACGGGAAGAAAGTTCCCAGTCATAAAGGTAAGAAAAACTACAAGTTACTTGAGAATAAATCTAACAAAAAGATGAGAGAGACCTTTAAGGACAAAATCATAAAAAGTTACTGAAGGACGTAAGAGAAGATCTGAAAAAATGGAGAAATATAAGATGTTCATGCATGGAAAGATTCAGTATTGTACAGATGTCAGCTCTCCCCAAAATTAATCTATAAATTCACTGCAATTCCAAACCAAATCCCAAGGGAGCTGTTCTCAGAGCTTGACAAACTGATCCTCACATTAATCGGAAATGGTTAGGGGCAAAGAAGAACCAAGATGAAGACCATGGGTTGGAACTTTCCCAAGTAGATATGAGGACTAACTATTATAAAGCCATCGCTTCTCGGCCTTTCGGCTAAGATCAAGTGGTGGCTCAGACGGACAGCGTCTGTCTACAATGCGGGAGACCTGGGTTCGATCCCTGGGTCGGGAAGTTCCCTGGCGAAGGAAACGGCAACCCCCTCCAGTACTCTCGCCTGGAAAATCCCATAGACGGAGGAGCCTGGTGTCCATGGGGTCACAAAGAGTTGGACACGACTGAGCGACTTCACTTTCACACGTGAAATTAAAATAATGGGAGAGGCATGCAGAATAGACAACCTATCAGGGGAACAGACCAGAGTTCTGAAGCAGTCCTCTGTATTTATGAGGAGTTAGTCTATGTCAGAGGTAGCTTTACACATGTATACATCATTGAGGAAAGAAGGATTATTCCACAGATGGTATCAGACAATTGGTACCTTTACATGGAACTTTTTAATTGGATCCTTACCCTACATCACATTAAAAATAAAGCCTGAATGGATCAAAAGCAAAACTGTAAAACTAGCATAAGGAAATACAGTTGAGTGTCTTCACGATATGGAGCTAGGAAAAGATCTCCTAAACCAATAGCAAAAGATAGAGATTATAATGAAAAAGATTAAATTTGACTCTATCACTCAAATTTCCAATATGCTAAAACCACACAAAACAAAAGTTGAAACCCAGCAACACATTTGAAGAAGATGGTCGCAAAAGGATAGAAATGGTATTCAGAATGCATAATATTCTTAAAATTCAAAAAGCAAAAGGCAAACAATCAGCTCTTTAAAAGCTGAATAAAAGAAAAGGCCAAAGAAATACAAATAGAAAATACAGACGAAAACTCAAAGAGCTGAAAAACATATGCTGAATAGGCAACTTCACTACTAACCTGAGAAATAGAATCTTAAAATAAAATTGAATTCAATGCATACAAATTATACCACCCCTGCCCCATCCCTCAAAAAAGTGTAGGCCTGTCCTCCTCGTCCAACCTCTCATGCACTGGGGACTGTGCCTGGGAAGATCACCCTGGAAAACACTAATGTTCCAGGACTGTGCCTAATAAAGTCAAGCCTTCAGCTCTTCTGTGACCCAGCACCCCTGCTGAGAGGTGTGTGTAGACCTAGAGATCCACGCACAGTGCTGATTGCAACTGAAGAGGCAAGGCAACGGCAGCACCCTTCAGCGGGGGAGCATCCTTATACGGCTCGTGTTGCACACACGGGGTGGAGAATTGACACGGACGATCGAGGCCTGTGGGTGTCAGCACACACAGAGCACACACATGGTTTCGGGCGAACATAGCAAATTCCAGAAGCTTAAACGCAACAGGGCACCCATGCACTGTCTTTAAACACACAAGATCCACTACCTATTGTTTTCACGTCAGACACATACAGAAAATGTTCCTGTAAGACCGTGAACAGCAAGGACTAAAAAACAAGTTCTGATCATGACTGCCTCTGGAATGAGGACAAGTTGGGACTAGGAGGGGGACAAAGGGACTTCAGCTTTATTAGTCTTTTTAAAATTCTCTTCTTTTACAAATGGACGTGAATCACATAGGACAAGGTTAACATTCACAAATTCAGAGATGTAGGTAGAAGGAAGACTCTCCCTTCCCTCTCTCCCTTCCATCTTTTCTTTCTAATACAGATAGACACTCCCGGCTCCTCCGTCCTCCAGATGGGGGAGGAGAATTAGGAGCTAAAAGTAAGCTGTTGTTTCTGAACTCCTTCTCTTGCATACCCTGATATTTTGAAATAAGGATAAGGGCGCTCCAGAACGCCTTCCATGAAGAGGTGATACTTTAATGGGGTTTTGAGTGGGAGTTCCCCTCTGTGGACCAGGAAGAAAGGTGGACAGTGGACCTCCAGGCAGAGAGGAGAGTGTGTGCAAAAGCTCAGCAACTTTAAATGGCCTGCATGTTCAGGACTGACCAGGAAAACAGGCACAGAGGTGGGGGAGAGAAGCAAGAATAGTCTCCAGGGCCAGATCCTGGAGGGACTGGTGAGCCAGACTAAGGGGCACAGATCTGACCGCGTGGGCACCAGAGACTCAGGGTAAAAGCATCCTACCTGCCAATCTGCCACACAGCATCTGCACCTGCCATTCACCAGGACAGAACAGATTCCACACCGCTTGGAGTGAGTTAAGCCGGGTATGCCATTCCAGGGGAGGGATCCTCTTTCTTCTTAAAGTGCCAGCTTAAGAAACCATGTCAGTGGGGGTTACAATAGACCACTTGGCACTGAGAGGCCACATAGAGAAGCCAGCAACTGGCAGGAGCTGCCCCGGCTCGCCAGCTACCCAGTGCCTGAAGACTGCAGTGACCCAGAGGGATTTCAGCTCCTTAACCAACAAGGAGAAAGTCCCTGGTCCCACGGAAAGCTGAGCGAAGGCACAGGCCTCCACCAGGAATAGTGGGGTGGGACTCAGTCTTCTCCGGCTGACTGCGCGGCTAGCCCAGAGCCCGCAGCCAGGGTCACTTTGGGTCATTCTGCAGACCACACGGCCAGGATTTTTATTTTGTTTCTTTGTCCTCTGGCCACACTGCGTGGCTTGTGGGATCTTAGTTCCCCGACCAGGGATCGAAACTGCGTCCCCTGCAGTGGAAGCAGAGTCTTAACCACTGGGAAGTCCAGGGAAGTCCCCAGGCTTGTATTTTTCCAGCCTGGAATAAAGTAAAAGATGGCCTGGGGGCAGGGAGCAGGGCCCGATTACTACTCTTGCTCTTGCCTTCAGGGGTCCCTTCCTCCATAAAGAATACTAAAAACTCTGTTTTACCACCATGTTGGTATAAAACCAGATGTGTTACTATTATACATTAAAACATTTTCTTTGACCTGAAAGTTAACTTTTTTCTTCTGATTTTGAAAGAAATTAAAGCATCTTCATGGGCCCCCTAGAAGTATTGTGGGTCAGTCCTAGGCACTGTGCCTGGTGGGAAAGTCCGCCCTCAGCAGGAGACACAGGGAGACTCCACAGGAGGCATCACAACAGTCACCGGGGCAGGTACGGACACAGTCACCACAGTGATGGGAAGTCTGGGCCAGGAGAGGATGTGGGGGAGCCAGGACCAGAGTGAACACAGACAGTCCTCGTGGAAGAGAAGGACGCAGGGGAGGGGAGGGGAGGAAGGAGCAGAGGCCGGGAAGCCAGGGAAGGGCCTCTGCCTCCGCATCTCATGCAGTATGAGTGAAGACAGAGAGAGGAAGCTAACTGGAACCGTTTGCAGCCTAAATGGAGCTGCTTTCTCATCCCACCAACGGGACTGCCCCACTTGGGAACCAGGCCTCCTTAACACTTAGCATTTAGGAACTTGCTCTCTTCTGAGCACGTAGCTGCTAATGAGTTCCCGGGAGAGTCCTCCACGCCAGAGCAGCGACCCAGGCATTCCGGAACTCCAGAACAAGGCACAGGGCAGGGAGCTGGCCCCCAACAAGGATGTAAGGATCCTTACAGCTTCATTCATCAGTGGGCAGGCTGCCCGGCTGGCATCGATGTCCTACACACAGCCCACGCCTCAGCCAGAGGGGGCACAGGGCCCGGCAGGCCGGCTGCTGTCAGCATGTCACTTCTCTGCTGAGCTGAGCCAGCAGTGGAGAGAGAGGGATGAATCCCAATTAGGGGCTGCCTCAAGCTGCAGCAGGATGCCAGCGGGCCTCCCCAGCTACCTCTGCAAGACACCCACACACACACACACACAATCCTTTCCCTTATTCTTTCTTAGGAAGCTGGATCAGCATTCACTGGCTCAAGTTCTAGTCCAAATCCCTGGGCTCAGCTCCCTACACAGCAGAGAGAACACAGGGATATGGGCCTCATCTAGAATTTAGCTTAATACTCTCCTCAAACTGCTGTGACTTCCTTACATCTACCTCGCTGTGCCCCCAGTAGAGGCGCTTTGCCAAGGGGGCGTTTCAGTGCCCACCTACTGATCGATCACAGCCCAAGTCTTAACGCAACCCCAGCTGCTCGCGAACTTCAGCGTGCATCAGAACCACCTGGAGAGCCTGTTAAAGCAGAGTGTGGGCCCCCACCCTCCGCGTCTGTGGCTCAGCGGCTCTGGGGGTGGAGCCTGAGCACCTGCGTTCCTAGCAAGTCCCCAGATGCTGCTGCAGTCCTGGGCCTTCACTTGGAGAGCCTCCGCCTCTCCCTGTCTTCCAACCTCAGCCTGTTCTTCCTTCGATCTTCTTGGCTGGCCTCCAAGTCCTCTAATTTCTTTCTCCTAATTCTCCTACCTGGAATTTTGACCTAATCTTCCCACCCAAGCCCTTGGTTCCTCTGGACTCTGGTACATCCTTGCCACCTGCAGCCCCTTAACTAGTGGCTCTCCTTGATCCAGCCCTGCTCCAGGAGGATGGCCCTGCCTCTGGTTCACATGGGTCCCTTCGCTTTTTAGAAGCTCCTTCAGAGCTTCCCTGGTGCTCCAGTGGTTGACAGTTGGCCTTGCAATGCAGGTGACGGTAGTTTCATCCCTGGTCTCCAAAGATCCCACCTGCCTCAGAGCAGCTAAGCCTGGTGCCACAATGGCTGAGCCCACGCACTGCAACTGCTGAATCCCATATGACTGGAGCCCACGCTCCACAGCAGGAGAGCCCGCGGCAACGCGAAGCCCCCCTCTCCGCCCCTAGAGGAGGCCCGTGTAAAGCAGTGAAGACCCAGCACAGCCAGAAGTGACCAAATAAATTATATTCCTTAAAAGCCTTTGTAGGCCTCATTTTCAGTACTCGAAGGGGCCCTCTGTCCACACCAGGTGCTCATCAGACGACCAAACACAGCCACGGGGCCCCTCTGCGCCCAGCCGGGGGACACCTGTGTGGGTCTCGCTGTAGCCTCACAACAAGCTCTCTTTTATGTATCAGGAAACCGAAATTCACATCACTTCATAACTAGCCCCGAAATGCTGGTTACATAATGGAGATGGGGGTCCAGCCAGGTCTTCTTAAGTCTGATTCCCCGCTTTTCCCGCTTCTAGGAACCTTCTGTATCTGTTGGGAATGCTTTTGGCTGCAAGTAAGAGAACCTCCAGCTAACAGTGGCTGAAACCCATGAAGGTGTATTTTTCCCCCGCATTCTCACGTAGCTTCTCAGAACTCCAGAGGTGAGGCGTTGTGGGGCGGGGTAAGGGGTTCACTGAGCATTAAGGGGCAGCAAGTGCTGTGGTTCTTTGGCCTGGCTCTTGGGGTCACAAGATGGCAAGCCTCACTCAGGAGTGAGACGCCCATGACTGTATTAAAGGCAGCACACGGGAGCAGGCAAGAGGCAGAGACCTTTCTGGCCGGTTCCTCTCTTGTCAAAGAGGAAGCTCTCTCCCCTTCAGACCTTCTCTTCCATCTCGTTAGCCAGAACTAGACAGGCAAAGAAGTTCTGCTGCTAAAGAAGGCAGTGCCCGCTCCCATGATGAAGTGCCATAGCACCCTTCAGAGATAAACGCCCGCTGGATTCTGGGAGTGTCTGAATGGCCAGCACACTCAAGCCCACTGGGCCGAAAGACCGTTGATTCACATCCTGTTCCCCTTCCTATACTCGGTGTCTAACACAGTAAATCTCTTTGCCTAACACGCACCTATTCCCTCCAAAGTGCCTGCTATGTATCACACTCCTCAGCAGACACTGAACCAGCACAGCCTGCTGAAAAGACTGGAACCAGCACAGCCTGCTGAAAAGACTGAGAGATTTGGAGCCGGACCCAATGGTCTGCGAATCCTCTCATTTCCCAGCTGTGTCACCCTGGGCAAGTCCCTTCACCTCTCTGGGCCTCACCTGTGTTTTTACAGAGGGACCATGAAGACCTGATAAGATGGGACACGGGTCATTCAGTGGATGAGAATCGATGATGACGGCAGGAAGACAGCACCAAGGGGGCACGAAGGAAGGGGCAGCGGATGGGCGCTTCCGTCAGCGGCGCTCCCTCGCGGCTCGACAGCAAATGGATTGGATCTCACTCTTGGAGGGGAAGGGACCGAAGGAGTCATCATCATCCAGAGCTTCAGTTCCTTCTGAAGGCTGCCATGAAGAATATAGAATGGGGACTTCCCTGGTGGTCCAAAGGGTAAGACTCTGCGCTTCCAGTGCAGGGGGCACAAGCTCAGTCCCTGGTGAGGGAATTAAGATCCCACATGCTATGCAGAGGGGCCAAAAAAAAATGCTTTTAACTTAAAAAATATATAGTATGATAATACTACCTACCATTTATTGAATGATTACTTTGTGGCTGGCACTGTGCCGGAGCTTTATATTAACTCTTTACTCCTCATAGAAATCCTAGGAGATGGGTAATATTATTAACTCCATTTTTCAGTTGAAGAAACTGAGGCACAGGCAGCTTACCCGAGACCCCAGCGGCCCCTACGTCTGGTGCCTGGGCCCTCGCCACTACGGCACACGGCCTCCCTAGGGTAGATTAGAAGCGTCTCTGCTATTCATGGTCTCCATATGGCAGATGCCAGTAGCTCACCTGGGGAATATCCAGATGAAACTGAGTTTGGAAGTAGTCCCACGCAGAGGAGCGGCCAGAACAGCATCTCACAGCCCCACGCCCGGGGCAGCCTCTCTTTACCTTGGGGGGCTGCGGGCAGGAGGGCATGGGCTCCAGGGGTGCCAGCGGTACCCCCCGCTCTTGGCTGTATTTCTTCTTGATTGTTGTTGGCATCCTGCAACCCCAGGCCATGCTGCGAGGCTGGGCGCCAGACACACAGAGATGTACCAGACTCCCCCTCAGTCTGAAGCGTTTCAGGGTCTAGGAGAGGAGGCAGAAACAGCCAACAAAGATAGATGTTTGCAAGATGGGCTGCAGCCGCCCAGAGGGGAGCCTCTCCCTTAGCCTTGGGCAGGGGGTGGCCAGGGAGAGCTTCTGGAAGATGCGCGATGCTGGCAGAAGAGAAACCAGTTAGGAAAAGCCTTCAGGAGAAATAATGAAGCAGCAGTGACTGCTGTGGCAAGGGCTTTTCTAAACAGTATCCAAGTGAACTCCCCGCTTTCACAAGCAACTCGGTGAGGCAGCCACCCCAGGCATTCCCAGCAAGCAGGGAAGAACCTGGGGCAGAGGAAAGCTGAAGAACTTGTCCGAGTTCATGGAGACAGTAGCGGTGCGGCCAGGATCCGGTTCCAGTTTCTGGACTCACTGCCTCCACATGTGCTGCAGAACAGTCTCTGCCGCAGGCAGCATGTGCAAAGGCCAGGTGCCAACAACAGGGCCCACCCGGGGACAGCCAACTGACAGTGGCCAGGCTGCAGTCAGCAGAGTGAGCGCTGTTCACGCAGCAGGTGTGAGAGCTTGGGCAGCTCTCTGATCGACAGCTGGGCTCATAGACCTCACCCCAAAGACACGAAATGGATGCCAATCCCAGCCTTCCCCCTAGCCCCAGCCTCTCCGAAAACTTCCTCCAGTTAGTTGGGAGAGTGGCAGCTACCCAGCCCACCAGGCAGGACCCCCCACCTGGAGTCACCACTCACCACCAATTGCCCCCACTCACCACTCTGACCCCTGACTGGTCTGTTACCCGTTACACATTTGCCCAACTTGCGTACGTCCTTTATGGGATTTTTTTAAATGTATGCCCTCAAGTCACTTCTGGCTGATTTGCTAAATGCTGGACAAAACTCCAAACTGGTTCAGCAGATAAATGAAGAGACAACTGTTCCTCTTGCAGGAGGATTAACGACAAAATCCTCCCAACAGAGACTCCTTTTCAGTGCCAGCGCAATACAGAAATAGTCTATTTTAAAATCAACCCACAAATGTTGGTTTTGTTGATTTTGCTGATTTGTTTTTATATATAGTCTCATTCTGCCAAAAAAAAAAAAAAAAAGGCTTGAGGCAATTTTCTCCATACATGTAACCAGAAATGAAACATACATGTCGGTCTGGATAAAGGAAAAGCAAGAGTAAATTAGGGGGGCTACCAAGTTATAAAATGCCATGTCCTTTACAATCTGCTTGAGTTGGATCACTTTCTGAGTTCGAGCTTCCTAGTAGCCAAAGCAAGAAGGGCAAGTATACTCAGTAGCCAGATTCCCAGGGTTTGTGCAGGTAAAACAAAACAGTTGCTCCAGGAAGGAGGGAGGAGTGGGAGGCGAGGCAGAAGAATGAGGAGGAGGAGGAAGGCAAGGAGGCAGCAGCCTGGGGTCCCTGGTCCCGGGTGTGTTGATCACACATTGGGTTTGGCCAAGGTTTGGGGGGAGTGCAGAGGGGAGCCCTGAACCCAACCAGGTCTGGTCTGTGCATAGCCCCCAAAGCAACATACTTACTGGATAAAGACCATGCAAAGGTCAGGTTCTGATGCTGCCTGAAAGCACTGGTCCAGGCTGGCCCTGCCCCAGGTCACCCTCCTGAGTGAGCGGAATCAGTAGAGGGTGGGTGGATGCTTATCTTCCAGAGCCCAGCAAACCCAGCCCGTGAGCATCTTTCCCCTTGAGGTCCACACGTGAGTCAGTCACACGTGAGTCAGATTGTTGTTGTTCAGTCACGGGTCATGTCTGACTCTCTGCAACCCCATGGGCTGCGGCATGCCAGTCTTTCCCATCCTTCACTATACTTCCCGGTGTTTGCTCAAACTCATGTCCGTTGAGACAGTGATGCCATCCAACCATCTCGTCCTCTGCCGCCCCCTTCTTCTGCCCTCAGTCTTCCCCAGCTTCAGGGTCTTAGGGTTGAACAAACTCCAGCTTTGTTGGGTTTCCACCAACAGCTGGTGGTCCTCCGGCTACCCAGCCCTGAGAGCCCTGATTTCTCTCTGAGCCTGGATGGACAATGGTCCCCAAGGCCCACCAGGGTACCTCCCTGACCAGTGAGGTACCTTCCCCTGGACTCCTGGAAGTTCTTGCTGCTGCTGTTGCTAAGTCACTTCAGTCGTGTCCGACTCTGTGTGACCCCATAGACGGCACCCCACCGGGCTCCCCCGTCCCTGGGATTCTCCAGGCGAGAATACTGGAGTGGGTTGCCATTTCCTTCTCCAATGCATGAAAGAGAAAAGTGAAAGTGAAGTCGCTCAGTCTGTCCGACTGTTAGCGACCCCATGGACTGCAGCCCACCAGGCTACTCCGTCCATTGGATTTTCCAGGCAAGAGTACTGGGGTGGGGTGCCATTGCCTTCCCCGTGGAAGTTCTTACTTGTAAGATAAGAAGGAGGCAGCTATCCTCTTTCAAAGCCCTTCTAGATGCCAGGCATTGTGCAGAACACTCAAGGTCTATCTTGCCTAATTCTTCCTCTATGAGGTCAGCATCTACAGCCCCAACAACTTCTTGGAGCCCAGACTCTTCCAGAAGTTGCTGGGTACTCAAACTCAACGTTTTTGAGGTGACCCTCACCGCACTCTCCTTCATCCTCTCCTCCCACCCTCTGGCTGTGTTTCCTGTCTCAGGGAATGGCTGCTGCTGCCGAGTCACTTCAGTCATGTCCAACTCTGTGCAACCCCATAGACGGCAGCCCACCAGGCTCCCCCGTCCCTGGGATTCTCCAGGCAAGAGTACTGGAGTTCTCCTTCATCCTCTCCTCCCACCCTCTGGCTGTTTCCTGTCTCAGGGAATGGCTGCTGCTGCCGAGTCACTTCAGTCATGTCCAACTCTGTGCGACCCCATAGACGGCAGCCCACCAGGCTCCCCCGTCCCTGGGATTCTCCAGGCAAGAGTACTGGAGGGGGTTGCCATTTCCTTCTCCAATGCGTGAAAGTAAAAAGTGAAAGGGAAGTCGCTCAGTCGTGTCTGACTCTTCACGACTCCATGGACTGCAGCCCACCAGGCTCCTCCGTCCATGGGATTTTCCAGGCAAGAGTGCTGGAGTGAGGGCCATCGCCTTCTCCGCAGGGAATGGCAACACCACCCAATTGCTCAGTTCACAGTCTCACAGGTCACTTTTACCCCTACCCCAAGCTCATTTCCATAACAAATCCATCACCAAGTGCTGTTAATTTACCTCCTAACCAGCTCTTGAAGCCCTCACATCTCTCTCCTCCATCTTTCCTGATCAGCTTCTTCCTCCCATGTGGACCACTGTGAGAAATTCCATCTCAGCTCCTCACATCAGCTCTGGTTCTTCCTGCTTTCCTTCATCCTGCACAGAACAATCTTGGCAAGAAACAAAGCACATCAGATCATGTCAGTCCCATTTAAAATCCCTCACTGGCTTCACATTGCTCCTAAATCACAGCCTACAGTCCTCAGAGTTGAGAACAGAGCTTGGCCCTCACCACCTCCCAGTAGCCCCTTGAATCCCCCCAACCCCACCCTAGCCCTTCTCCACTCTCACAGACCACCGTGCCAGGCTGTCCCTCACCTGGCCAGGTGGTCCATTCTGCCCAGCACAGCCTGTGCACCATTCCACCCAGACAACTCCTGACATCCTAGCCATCACCTCCTCCAGGGAGCCTTCCCTGAACTCCCTCACCAGTTGAATCCTCCTCACGCTATTGTGTCCCTTCCTCTCTCTTGAGGTCTATATCCCAGTTGGGAAGATGGAAGCCCAGCAGACTGGCTTCAGAGTCGGCACTACTGCCTTTGACATTACTTGTTGAGTATTTTAAGAATAGTTAATAGGCTTCTAGGAGGCCGAATTATGGCTCCCAATGATATCAGATCTTAATCTCTAGAACCTGTAAATGTTACCTTCTTTCAGTTCAGTTCAGTCACTCTGTTGTGTCTGATTCTCTGAGACCCCATTGTCCATCACCAACTCCCAGAGCTTATTCAAACTCATGTCCATTGAGTCGGGGATGCCATCCAACCATCTCATCTTCTGTCGTCCCCTTCTCCTCCCGCCTTCAGTCTTTCCCAGCATCAGGGTCTTTGCCAATGAGTCAGTTCTTCAAATCAGGTGGCCAAAGTATTGGAGTTTCAGCTTCAGCATCAGTCTTTCCAATGAACACCCAGGACTGATCTCCTTTAGGATGGGCTGGTTGGATCTCCTTGAAGTCCAAGGGACTCTCAACAGTCTTCTCCAACACTATGCTTCAATTCTTCAATGCTCAGCTCTCTTTATGGTCCAACTCTCACATCTATACATGACTACTGGAAAAACCATAGCTTTGACTATGATGCCTTCTTTGGAAAAGGGTTTTTTACTGGTGTGATTATTTTAAGGATTTTGAGATGGGCAGATTATCCTGGATTATCTGGGTGGGACCTCCATGCAGTCATGAGTATTATAAGAGCTAGGGAGAGGGGGATTTTATACACAGAAGAGCAGGTAATATGAGGATGGAGCAGAGAGAGATTTAAAGACGCTGGCCTTGAAGACTGGACTGATGCAGCCACAAGTCAAGGAACACCCACAGCTGCCAG
The DNA here is from genome assembly GCA_006410675.1 of Oreotragus oreotragus. Classification (NCBI taxonomy): domain Eukaryota; kingdom Metazoa; phylum Chordata; class Mammalia; order Artiodactyla; family Bovidae; genus Oreotragus; species Oreotragus oreotragus. The sequence continues at coordinate 172,594 of SJYX01009824.1, forward strand.
GAACTGCAAGAGGCAAGGGACAGATTCTCCTCTGGAGCCTCTGGAGGGAGTGCAGCCCCAGTGACACCTCGATTTCGGCTCCGAGGCACCAATTCAGGGCTTTGGGACTCCAAAGCTGAGAGAGAATAAATGTGTGCCTTTCTAAGGCGTGGGGTTTGTGGTGATTCATTACAGCTGTTGCAGGAACCTAGACAGGTTCCTCGGTGATGAAACAGAGGCTCAGAAAAAAGAAGTAACTTGCCAAGGTCAGACCACTGGCCCATCCCTGGCCCCAACCCTCTCCTGGAAGAGAAAGTCGATCCCCACAGTGAAAAGCCCAAGGAGGCTGAGATCATCTGAGAGCCATGAGGCTGTGCAGCCCTCCGCGGTTGAGGGGAAATCAGTCCACCTGAGTGAGTTCCCGGCCTGGCCTGCCTACGCCTCTTGCTCGGGGCTGCAGAAGATCCTGGCACATCCCTTCTACCCCCTTGCAGGAGGGAAACATGCTCAGGAGTGGACTCTTCCCCAGCACATCCTCCTTGGAAAATCCAGCAAGTGGTGGCAGGGAGTTCTCCGAAAGCGCCCGGCTCCATCTCCTCGGTGCTCCTAGGTGAGCGGCCTGCCCGCTGACAGGTCGCTGCAGGAAGCTCCTGGCCCCTGCCTCTTCGTCTCCTCCTTCCCTTCCTGCTGCTCCGATAGCAGGCTTGTGAAGAGGGACAGTCCTGGGTCACACAGAGGATGATGCCAGAGAGGACTTCACCCTGCCAGCTGGACTCACCAGGAGAAGCAAAGACAGGGAGGAACAGCGTGACCGCCCCGCCACGTCGCCCCCGCAGGCTGTGTGCTGTCACTCGAGACGCCCAGCAAGCCTCCAGCATCCCTGCAGGACGTGCGGTCCTATTCCCGCTTTGCCGTCCGGGAAGCCGAGGCTCAGAGAGGCTAAGAGCTGTGCTCAGGTCATACGACTAGCACAGCTTCCCTGGTGGCCCAGCGGTAAAGAATCGGCCTGCAGCGCAGAAGACGCAGGAGACCTGGGTTCGATCCCTGGGTCGGGAAGACCCCCCGGAGGAGGGCATGGCAACCCTCTCCAGTGCTCTCGCCTGGAGGATCCCCGGGACAGAGGAGCCTGAGGGCCGCAGTCCACAGGGCCGCAGAGAGNAGCTTCTTCCTCCCATGTGGACCACTGTGAGAAATTCCATCTCAGCTCCTCACATCAGCTCTGGTTCTTCCTGCTTTCCTTCATCCTGCACAGAACAATCTTGGCAAGAAACAAAGCACATCAGATCATGTCAGTCCCATTTAAAATCCCTCACTGGCTTCACATTGCTCCTAAATCACAGCCTACAGTCCTCAGAGTTGAGAACAGAGCTTGGCCCTCACCACCTCCCAGTAGCCCCTTGAATCCCCCCAACCCCACCCTAGCCCTTCTCCACTCTCACAGACCACCGTGCCAGGCTGTCCCTCACCTGGCCAGGTGGTCCATTCTGCCCAGCACAGCCTGTGCACCATTCCACCCAGACAACTCCTGACATCCTAGCCATCACCTCCTCCAGGGAGCCTTCCCTGAACTCCCTCACCAGTTGAATCCTCCTCACGCTATTGTGTCCCTTCCTCTCTCTTGAGGTCTATATCCCAGTTGGGAAGATGGAAGCCCAGCAGACTGGCTTCAGAGTCGGCACTACTGCCTTTGACATTACTTGTTGAGTATTTTAAGAATAGTTAATAGGCTTCTAGGAGGCCGAATTATGGCTCCCAATGATATCAGATCTTAATCTCTAGAACCTGTAAATGTTACCTTCTTTCAGTTCAGTTCAGTCACTCTGTTGTGTCTGATTCTCTGAGACCCCATTGTCCATCACCAACTCCCAGAGCTTATTCAAACTCATGTCCATTGAGTCGGGGATGCCATCCAACCATCTCATCTTCTGTCGTCCCCTTCTCCTCCCGCCTTCAGTCTTTCCCAGCATCAGGGTCTTTGCCAATGAGTCAGTTCTTCAAATCAGGTGGCCAAAGTATTGGAGTTTCAGCTTCAGCATCAGTCTTTCCAATGAACACCCAGGACTGATCTCCTTTAGGATGGGCTGGTTGGATCTCCTTGAAGTCCAAGGGACTCTCAACAGTCTTCTCCAACACTATGCTTCAATTCTTCAATGCTCAGCTCTCTTTATGGTCCAACTCTCACATCTATACATGACTACTGGAAAAACCATAGCTTTGACTATGATGCCTTCTTTGGAAAAGGGTTTTTTACTGGTGTGATTATTTTAAGGATTTTGAGATGGGCAGATTATCCTGGATTATCTGGGTGGGACCTCCATGCAGTCATGAGTATTATAAGAGCTAGGGAGAGGGGGATTTTATACACAGAAGAGCAGGTAATATGAGGATGGAGCAGAGAGAGATTTAAAGACGCTGGCCTTGAAGACTGGACTGATGCAGCCACAAGTCAAGGAACACCCACAGCTGCCAGGAACTGCAAGAGGCAAGGGACAGATTCTCCTCTGGAGCCTCTGGAGGGAGTGCAGCCCCAGTGACACCTCGATTTCGGCTCCGAGGCACCAATTCAGGGCTTTGGGACTCCAAAGCTGAGAGAGAATAAATGTGTGCCTTTCTAAGGCGTGGGGTTTGTGGTGATTCATTACAGCTGTTGCAGGAACCTAGACAGGTTCCTCGGTGATGAAACAGAGGCTCAGAGAAAAGAAGTAACTTGCCAAGGTCAGACCACTGGCCCATCCCTGGCCCCAACCCTCTCCTGGAAGAGAAAGTCGATCCCCACAGTGAAAAGCCCAAGGAGGCTGAGATCATCTGAGAGCCATGAGGCTGTGCAGCCCTCCGCGGTTGAGGGGAAATCAGTCCACCTGAGTGAGTTCCCGGCCTGGCCTGCCTACGCCTCTTGCTCGGGGCTGCAGAAGATCCTGGCACATCCCTTCTACCCCCTTGCAGGAGGGAAACATGCTCAGGAGTGGACTCTTCCCCAGCACATCCTCCTTGGAAAATCCAGCAAGTGGTGGCAGGGAGTTCTCCGAAAGCGCCCGGCTCCATCTCCTCGGTGCTCCTAGGTGAGCGGCCTGCCCGCTGACAGGTCGCTGCAGGAAGCTCCTGGCCCCTGCCTCTTCGTCTCCTCCTTCCCTTCCTGCTGCTCCGATAGCAGGCTTGTGAAGAGGGACAGTCCTGGGTCACACAGAGGATGATGCCAGAGAGGACTTCACCCTGCCAGCTGGACTCACCAGGAGAAGCAAAGACAGGGAGGAGAGCATGACCGCCCCGCCACGTCGCCCCCGCAGGCTGTGTGCTGTCACTCGAGATGCCCAGCAAGCCTCCAGCATCCCTGCAGGACGTGCGGTCCTATTCCCGCTTTGCCGTCCGGGAAGCCGAGGCTCAGAGAGGCTAAGAGCTGTGCTCAGGTCATACGACTAGCACAGCTTCCCTGGTGGCCCAGCGGTAAAGAATCGGCCTGCAGCGCAGAAGACGCAGGAGACCTGGGTTCAATCCCTGGGTCGGGAAGAGCCCCCGGAGGAGGGCATGGCAACCCGCTCCAGTGCTCTTGCCTGGAGGATCCCCAGGACGGAGGAGCCTGAGGGCCGCAGTCCACAGGGCCGCAGAGAGCAGGGCACGACTAAAGCGACTCAGCACGCACACGCACAGCTGGCAGGCAGTCAAGCTGGGGTTCGACCAGATCTGCTTGTTGTGAGTCTGTTGCCGTCTGCACTCACCTCTGACCCCCAGGCCTGGCCTGGGAAAGACTGCTTCTTCCTTTAATAAGGAGGGCTCCCCTGGGATCAGCCTCTGCAGCCTCTCCCCTACTCCATCTCCAGCAATCCTTCCTCTCTGTCTGAGTTTCCATTTATCATGCCCAAAATGAAGAGGCCATCCAAACCAGCCCAAGCCCTCTCTCCAAGCACACTCGTGCACAGCAAACGCAAGGCTAGATGAGGAGTTGTTTCACAAGTAAAATCGCCGTGCCTGGGATTATTATTGTAAATACTGTGCCCTCAACTCCTGGTTTCCCATGCTAATGGGATGGAGCAGTGGGGCAGATAATTAAAAATGCATTTATATTTGGCTTCAGAACACGTTTTTGTTCTCATGGGGGGATATGGGAGGCTCTGATGCTCCAGGAATCCAGTGTGACTTCGTAATCCTTCTGCAAAAAGAGAGAGAGAGAATTAAAGACATCTGCCTTGAGAAAAACCAGACAGCCGTCCCACGCTCTGCCCATCCCACAGCTGCCGTTTCTGCTGACGATGAGAAATGTCACTGCCATCATGGACGCGAAAGTACCCAGCATAGCAGAGCTTCAAAATAAATGATTTTTGTCGCTTTACGGTGCTGAGCTGGGCGGGGAGGCGGGGTTGTTGTGTTACGCAGCAATAGATAACTGATACATGTTCCTGAGAAATCCGTGACGTCTCTCAGTTTCCTACGAATTCCTGTCCACTTTGGGGTCCAACGTCCTGCTTCCTCTAAGCCCTCCATCTGGCCCCCATCTTTCCCTCTTTTCCCCCCAGTGAGGGCACTGTTCCCTTCCCAGACCTGAAAGCCATCTTTTTCTCCTGATATCCTCCAAATAACCTACAGGGCTTTTGTGTATGGATCAGACTTTACTGAGGGCTTCCCAGGGGGCGCTAGTGGTAAAGAACCCATCTGCCTGTGCAGGAGATGTAAGAGACCTGGGTTCCATCCGTGGATCGGGAAGATCCCCTGGAGGAGGGCACAGCAGCCGGCGCCAGTACTCTTGCCTGGAGAATCCCACAGGCAGAGTAGCCTGGGGGGCTACAGTCCGCAGGGTTGCACCGTCGAACAAGACTGAAGCAGCTTAGCATGTACCCATGTAGCTAGCAAGCGGTCAGGGTTAGAGTCATGGAGGGTCTGAGGGGCTCTGGAGGCAGGGGTTTCCAATCACAGGATGTCAAAGGACTCAGGTTTAGGAGCTAGAAATCTCTGTTCTTAAACCATAGCTGGTCGTCCCCTCAACAGCATTCTTCTTCAGCTTCAATCTGCCGATTTCCCGCTCCCTTCCCCTGGCCTCTGTTCCCAAAGTCCCATGCCTCCGAGGTCCCCATGCAAATCCTGGACTGCTAGGTTAGCTATCTGCCACTTCCAGACAGTTCCTGCTCTCTGAGCTTTATCTTCCACCCTCGGAAGCTTGTCAAACGATCCTCCAAAACAAAAATTGTTTTTTTCCCTAAGGGCGCTCCAAGGCCAGATGTTGAGGTGACGGTTGCACTTTTAAATTCTGCTTTGTAAGAGAGAGGACACTTCAAGCTGTCCATCCAGTTCCCTGCTTTTCTTTCTTCTTCGATTAATCAGGACAGTTAATTCTCCAGCCTCCTTTGCAACCCAAAGTGGACGTGAGACATAATTATAGCCCACAAGATGCAAATAGAAGTCTGCTGGGAATTGATGGGAATGTTTATCCTTTCCTGATACAGGCACTGCCGCCCTTCCGCCTGTGTCTTCCTGCCTAGGAAGTACACGCAGTGTCTGGTGGTGCTGCAGCCACCTTGTAACCAAGAAGATGAAAGTCACGTGCCCAGGATGGCCGAGCGCAAAGACCGGATGGGGCTGCACTCTCAACGACTTTCCTAAGCTGCACCTGGACTGCTGGATTCTGGACTCTAGAGTCGTTGGGGAAAATAAACCCCTGTTTGTTGGGTTTCCCGTCTCTTGTATCTAAATGCAATCCTACCCATTTCAGTAAGTAATGGCACCCTGATTTCAAAACCCCTTCCCTTTAACTGCTGCCTCTTCTGGTAAATGGACGACAGTGTCAACCGCAGAGCAGATATTTAGCAAAGTTGGCAATGATGTCAATTAAAAGTGTTCAAGCCATGTCACCCACCACGATAGAGAGCTGTCTGTTAGCGGAGTGCAGATGGGGACCTCAGGCCTGTCTCCATGTAGCCGGAGCCTCCTGAGTGTGGAGAGGGTGCCTCTGTGCAGGTCACACTCGGTGCTCATCAGTGGAACGAGCATGTGACAGCTGAACACAGAGGTGGAGGAGTGAGCTGAGAGAAGGCTCACGGCCTTCTGAGCAGTCACTTCACTTTGGGATGGCCTGGGGGAGGTGGGTTCATCTGGGCACTTGACCAACAGGTAGAGCCCTGGGGAAGCAGCGTGGCAGCTGTGGGTCCTCGCACCTGGCCACCATCCCAGCCCAGCCACTGGGAAGGTGAATAACCCAAGAGGGCACAGTATTTCCTCCACAGACCTCGGCTTTCTTGTTTATGAAACGACGATATTGATCACGCCGTCTCACAGAGTCACGAGCATTGCCTGCGACAGGCCCGGAGCATGTGCTGCCCGCACACAGTAAGTGCTTGAGAAACACCTGTGTCACTGCGGCTGCCCTCAAGGAGGGCGTTTCGCTGAGCGAGTCAGGAGGCCAACGCACGACAGCCACCCAGCAGAGAGCACCCTGCCTGGGCTCTGGGGAGAGGTCGGCTGCGGCGGGGTGGCGGGGGCGGGCAGAGAGTGACGTCCCTGCTTGGAGTTCACAGCACCCAGGCGTTCCCGACCCCTGCCCAGACCCTCCTCCTCACCCCAGTGTGTCAGAATTTGTCTGCGTGTTCACCTGCCTCACCTGACTGGGAGTTTACTCAGCATCTCTAGGGTCTGGCCCAGACCAGGCAACAGTGAACAGTCACAGAAGGAGGGACAGAGTGACTGATCTGGTAGAAACGTGGGTGACTCTGAGCTGCCCCCAGCTCCCTAGAAAGAGGACTTAATGTTGGGGGACCCACCAAGCTGCAGAGGACTCCTAGGGTGTGGAGAAGGGTCATGTCAGTTGGGGACAGAGACAGACAGACGTGGGAGAGGGCAGCGGGCAGGTCCAACAATTCCAGGGAATGTGAGAGCTGGACCATAGAGAAGGCCGAGAGCCGAAGAATTGATGCTTTTGAATTACGGTGCTGAAGAAGACTCTTGGGAGTCCCTTGCGCTGCAAGATCAAACCAGTCCATCCTAAAGGAAATCAACCCTGAATACTCATTGGAAGGACTGATGCTGAAGCTCCAATACTTTGGCCACCTGATGCAAAGGGCTGACTCATTGGAAAAGACCCTGATACTCAGAAGGGGAGGCCAGGAAGAGAAAGGGGCAAAAGAGGATGAGATGGTTGGATAGCATCATCAACTCAACGGACATGAGTCTGAGCAAACTCTGGTCCGCAGTGAAGGACAGGGGAGTGTGTTATGCTGCAGGCCACGGGGTCACAGAGAGCTGGACATGGCTTAGCAAGTGAGCAACAGAAAGCCAGGGATGACTGAGGCCCGCAGGAAGGCAGGCCCCATCAGCAGAGGGCAAGTCCGGCCGCTCCCAGAGGCAGGGTTGCTTGGACCAGGGAGAGAGCAGGGGGCTTGGAGGCTGGAGCCTCTGGCGGCCCCGAGTCCACCCTGTGCCTCAGTTTCCCTTTCTGCAGAATGGGTGGTTGGGCAGGATGACCTCTGAAGCCCTGTCCAGCTCTGACAGCTGGGATCCAGAAATGGGCTACACTCGGGGTCCAGACAGAGACTTCTGCTAGAGCCCAGGCCCGGCCCCCTCGGCGCCCTGAGACCCCCAGGGCCACTCTGGCCTTGAAGGGCACGTGGACCCCATCCCAAAAGGCTGTGAGCAGAAAACACCCCAGAGCATTAGGAACAAGGGGAAGAAAACATCAACAAATGAAAGATGAGAAGCTTTCCGCCCTGAGATACCCAGGAGCTAGAAGGAGTTTCGTCTCCTAACTCATTCCCTTTCTCCTTCACTCAGTCCTGCATTTCTGGCGAGTCAGGCAAGTGGGCGATAATTCATCAGACTCGAGTGCTCTGTGCCCGGCCCTGCACTGTCATGAATCAGCTCAGTTCAGTCGCTCAGTCGCGTCTGACTGTTTGCGACCCCATGAACCGCAGCACACCAGGCCACCCTGTCCATCACCGGCTCCCAGAGTCCACGCAAACCCATGTCCATCGAGTCGGTGATGCCATCCAACCATCTCATCCTCTGTCGTCCCCTTCTCCGGCCCTCAATCTTTCCCAGCATCAGGGTCTTTCCAAATGAGTCAGTTCTTTACATCAGGTGGCCAAAGTATTGGAGTTTCAGTCCTTCCAATGAACACCCAGGACTGATCTCCTTTAGGAGGGACTGGTTTGATCTTGCAGTCCAAGGGACTCTCAAGAGTCTTCTCCAATACCACAGTTTAAACGGATTGATTCTTCGGTGCTCAGCCTTCTTTACAGTCCAACTCTCACATCCACACATGACCACTGGAAGACCATGGCATGAATAAGCTGCTCCAAAAGCCCGCATTCTGGAAGCAAAACGACCATTGAAACAAAGAACCCCAACCTGAAGCAGTGAGGGGGTCGAGAGGCGTGCTCTTGTGGACTGGGGTGAGGCCCTTCCTGCCCAGCCCTCAGTCCAGTTTTCCCCAGACTGTTCGGCCATTAGAATTGTCCCGGAGGACTTGCCTGGCAGTCCAGGGGTCAAGACTCGGGGCCTCCAATGGAGGGGGTGTGGGGTTTGACCCCTGGTCAGGGAACGAGGATCCCACACACCGGGCAGAGCAGCCAGAAACAGACACGGAAATTTAAAGCTGTCCCGGAGCCTCCCCTGGCCCCAGGCACCCCAGGACGGTCGGCCACTGTCATTGGAGTGGGTGTCCCGCGCCTCAGAGCTTGCCATGGAGCGGGGGATGGGGGAGCCCTCAAGGGAGGCTTTGACGGTGGGGGTGCAGAAGTGGGATGAGGTCATCATTTCTCGCCCCCACCTCCTGGGCTCTGCATCTGGGTGGGGTCTCCCCACCCCTCTGAGCAGGACTGTGCATCTGGGGACCAACAGGAAGCTCCAGTCTAAGCATCCTTCTCAGCTGAGAGCCCAGTGGGTGCTGAGCACCTGCCGGCTTCACGCTCGCTCTCTGCCTTTCCTCGCCTTGGTCCCAGGGTGAGTGGGGTCTCAGAACCCCCCGGCTGGGTGTGACGGCCGTCGCAGGGCCAGCTCCTCCCCGGGCGGGGCCTGCTGCACCAGCCCCAGATCCCTGGCCTCTCCCAGGGCCGTGACCCACATTGGCCTGCGTACCGGCCGTCGGCCTCCTACTGCTGCGCGCTGATACACAGGCCTAACAGCCCCGGAGTTATGCTTCACTCTCTTTTGTTTTCTTGAATAGCCCCTGGGAGGCTATTTTGCTTTGAGTGTGGAGACCTACTGCTATCTAGTCCCCCTGATAACTCCAGGAGAGCCGGGCCGATGCCCCGAGCGGATGGCCCGGATGGACTCAGAGCCCAGGCCCAGCCGCCCTGAGAGCACTCAGCTGTGGCCCTCAGATGCCTGGCCCACCCAGGGGGCCTGCTGCTCCTCAGCACCGCCCGCTTCATCCCGCTCCAGGAGCAGGGGCGCAGAGACCTGGCCTGGCCAAGCCGGGGGGTCAGCTCTCCTCCTGACTTGATTGCCTTCTTCCTTTTTCCAGGGTCTCTGCTTTTAAAAATGCTTCTCCAAGGAGCCTTATGCCCTTCTCCTTAACCCCCTCCACCCCCTGCTATGATGCCACACAGCCTGGTCAAGACTCCCCATCTTACGGCATCTCACTTTGCTCCTCTTTGAAACAAGGGTGCACTTTCCTTCCTGCTTACTTCTTAGGTATTAAATATTTAATGAGCAGCTACTACGTGCTAGGCTTCATGCCAGGCTCCCACGCCTTAAGGCTGTTTTAAACAGTGATAGTAGCCGAGCTGCCGTGTGCCAGCCACAGCGCGCAGCGTTTCCCCTCCCCCTCATCGCCTCGTCGTCGTGACACCAGGCGCGCCGCGCGCATCGTGGGGGGCTTTGTCCGCTTTGGCTTCTGTCTTTGCCTTTGGCTGCGCTGCACGGCCTGTGGGAGTGCAGGGCCTTCGTCGCCAGACCCCGGGGAGGCCCCGGCGCTGCGCCGCACCGGTCGCGGACCTTAGTTCTTCCATCCACACAGCAGAGCTGTGAGAGAGAAACTATTAGGCTCCTTCCCTTGCAGAAGAGAAAGCTGACCTCAGCGAGGCCACGTGACTCCCCCCAGAGCAGGCAGTTTCTGGGTATGAAGGCGCAGAAATCGGAAGACGCTCGGCACAGCAGCAGGAGCTAGGGGGAAGCGGGGGATGAGCCAAGGGCACGGCACCCTCCCGGCCTGGCCAGCCGGCACGGAGGCACCCGGACCAAGCCTCCGGGAGGCTGAAGGGCAGCTCTGAGCCACGAGTGCCCGCTTAGGGCGGAAAAAGGCAAGAGCCCTGGGCCCTCAAGCCTTCAGCCCCTTTCTGGGGCACCTGCCAGTTCCCTGCCGCTGGGCCTCCACGGCACGTTGAGCGGCATCAGTCCTGCTGACCCTGTTCCCGTGGAGAGAGTCACACTGGGGGTCGTGCTGTGGGAGGCACCCTGGTCCTGGAGGTCTCAGGAGGCCCCAGGCCTGTGGGAGGGGCCTTTGCCTTCAGGAGGGAGTGGGGACCAGGAGTGAAGGTGGCCTCCTGTGGGGACTGACACCCCGGCCTGCGGCGCACCCCACCACCTCCCTAACCAGGGGACCTGGGGAGACCTGCGCCCCGGGCTGCCACCTCAGGTAAGTCACCTCCCTCCCATCCATTCCCCACCACCGAGAGCCAGGTGGAGGCCTGGACCCTGAGCTGGGGAAGCAAGGTCCACACCAGGCCCTGCCCGCCGTGAGGTCAGCTGTGGTCAAGCCCGCTGGCCTTCCGGCACCTCGTTTTGCTCTTCATTAAAACAAGAGTGGTGGTCCAGCGGCTAAGTCCCCGTGCTCCCGAGGCAAGTTGCCTGGGTTCGACCCCCTGGTCAGGGAACCAGATCTCATGTGCCAGAGCTAAAGACCCTGCGAGCTGCAGCTAAGACCCAGCGCAGCCAAACAAACAAATAAAATGAGCATCTTTTTAAAAGAGTGCAATCCCACCCTTTCTCTCTTAAATACTTCCTTCTCTGGCCGCAGCGGGCCTCCGTCGCGGCGCAGGGACCCCCGGCTGGGTCACGGGGGCTCAGTCCTTGCGGCCCACGGGCTTAGTACTTTGCAGGATCTTTGCTCCCTGACCAGGGAGCAAACTCATGTCCCTGCTCGGCAAGGTGTATTGTTGACCACTGGGCCCCCCCAGAAGGCCCTTCGTCCTTCTTTACGTGTCCAGCACACACTTATTCAGCACTCCCTTGTGCCAGGCTCTGTGCCATTATGGGAAACAAAGAATAGTAATAGCAACAGTGATAATAGCCAGCCTAGGATACTCCCTGTCTCTTATACATCTTCTCTGGCCGCAGCGGGCCTCCGTCGCGGCGCAGGGACCCCCGGCTGGGTCACGGGGGCTCAGTCCTCGCGGCCCACGGGCTTAGTACTTTGCAGGATCTTTGCTCCCTGACCAGGGAGCAAGCTCATGTCCCTGCTCGGCAAGGTGTATTGTTGACCACTGGGCCCCCCGGAAGGCCCCTCATCCTTCTTTATGTGTCCAGCACACACTTATTCAGCGCTCCCTTGTGCCAGGCTCTGTGCCATTATGGGAAACAAAGAACAGTAACAGCAACAGTGATAATAGCCAGCCTAGGATACTCCCTGGTGGCTCAGCTGGTACAGAAGCCGCCTGCAATGCAGGAGACCTCGGTTTGATTTCTGAGTCGTGAAGATCCCCTGGAGAAAGGAAAGGCTCCCCACTCCAGTATTCTTGGGCTTCCCTGGTGGCTCAGCTGGTAAAGAATCCACCTGCAATGCGGCAGACCAGGGTTCGATCCCTGGGTTGGGGAGATCCCTTGGAGAAGAGAAAGGCTACCTACTCCAGTATTCTGGCCTGGAGAATTCTGTGGACTGTACAGTCCACGTGATAGCAAAGAGTCAGACATGACTGAGCAACTTTCACTCACTTAGGATATGCTAAAAATGAGTTTCTTTCAGTAAAAGCGTAGGGGAGCAGTTAAGATCCAGGCATAAGGGTAAAGCCCCCTCTGCTACTGCCCTAACTGTGTGGCCTTGGGCAGATTGCCTACCCTCTCTGTGCCTCAATTTCCTCACTGTAAAATGAGCGTGATGGTAGTTCCTCCCCTGCCGGATTTGAGGGTCACGCAGGTCAGGGTCCCAGCACAGCACGTGGCAGCCCCTGCAATTGGAATGGCTTTTCTCTGAGTCCCGCAGGAATTTTAACAGCACTTAGAGGGGGGCAAGGAACTGGGGCGGCTTGCCCTCACCCTCTCTTCCATGCCCCCATTGTGTTCCCCCCTCGGGCCTGTCTTCTCACGGGTGGGATTGTGCCCCAGCCTCCTAACAGCCTCCTGGCCTGCAGCCTCATCCCCTCTGCGGTGGGCTGGACTGTTCCTCCAGGCCCCATTCATACGTTGAAGTCCCAACCCCAGGAGCTCAGAATGTGACTGCAGTTAGAGACAGGAGGCTGATGCAACCTCACACATGTCTCAGACACTGCTCACGTTCCTGCCCCAGCAAGGCCCTCTTCACTGCCTGGGGCCCCTGGAGAGGAAGAGGGACAAGCTCCACCACTGTCTCAGGGAGCCAGGAGCCAGCTATGTGGATATGAGAAAGTTCCACCCTGGGGGAACTGGGGTTGCACCAGGATGGGGGCACCCCATAACAAGTGGCAGCTTCCTTCAGCTTCTGGTGGTGGCTGGCTTGTGGCCATATCCTCTCAATCTTTATCTCTTTGGTCACAGAGCCTTCTTCCCTGTGTGGGTCTACACACAGCATTCTTACAGACACAGTTCAGTTCAATCGCTCAGTCTTGTCCAACTCTTTGCGACCCCGTGGACTGCAGCACACCAGGCCTCCCTGTCCATCACCAATTCCCAGAGCTTACTCAAACTCATGTCCATTGAGTTAGCGATGCGATCCAATCATCTCATCCTGTCGGCCCCTTCTCCTCCCACCTTCAATCTTTCCCAGCATCAAGGTCTTTTTAAATGAGTCCGGTCTTTGTATCAGGTGGCCAAAGTATTGGAGTTTCAGCTTCAACATCAGTCCTTCCAATGAATATTCAGGATTGATCTCCTTTAGGATGGACTGGTTGGATCTCCTTGCAGTCCAAGGGGCTCTCAAGAGTCTTCTCCAAAACCACAGTTCAAAAGCATCAATTTTTCGGTGCTCAGATTTCTTTATAGCCCAACTCTCACATCCATACATGACCACTGGAAAAACCATAGCTTTGTTGGCAAAGTAATGTCTCTGCTTTTTAATATGCTCTCTAGGTTGGTCATAGCTTTTCTTCCAAGGAGCAAGCGTCTTTTAATTTCATGGCTACAGTCACCATCTGCAGTGATTTTGCAGAGACACAGGGCCCACCCAATCCGGTGTGACCTCCTCTGAACTAGATTACATCTGCAAAGGCATTATTTCCCAATAAAGCCGCATCCTGAGCCTTCAGGGCGCACACTAGTCAACAAAAGAGAGCAGGTAATGTTTCCCCCATTCATCAAAGAGGAAACAGAGGCCCGGAGGGTGACTTGCTTGAGGTCACATAGCTACACAGGGGCAGGTCCAGGGACCTCCCTGGTGGTCCAGGGGTTAGTATGAATCTGCCTTTCCATGCAGGGGACGTGGGTTCCATCCCCAGTTGGGGCACGAAGATCGCACATGCCACAGGGAACCCAAGCCCACTCGCCCCAACTAGAGAGTCCCTCCACCGTCCCATGTGAGGCCATGAAGTTTCCGTGTGCTTGCTGCCCCTAAGACTCAATACAGCCAAACAACAAAACACAAAACCAAGCGGGCAGGCCCAGGAGCCAGGCTCTGCTCTGCCTGGCTCCCAGGCCTCGCCCCCTCCATCCAGCCCCTCAGCTCCTCTGAGGACGTGACTGCAGCTGTCGCTTACTGGTGGACCGTGTCGCCCCTGTCATTTCACTCCGCCCTTGCACCAGCCTCAGGACTGGGGACATTGCACTCATCTACAGACGAGGACACCAAGGCTTAGAGAGGCTAAGGGACCCGCCGAAGGCCTCACAGCAAGTTGGCGGAAAAGCCCGGATTAGAACTCGTGTTGGTCCGATTTCAACACGTGTGCTCAGCCACTACTTGGAAACGCCTCTCTGCGCCCTGTTCCTTCCTGACAACCTGAACCTGGATGCATCACAAACCCGAAACTCGGAGGCCTTCATCTGAAGCCAGAGACCCTCGCCCTCCAACCCTTGCTGAAGGGGGCGCTCCCTTTCCTAAGGACCTAGGATAGTGGGGTGGAGAAACCAGGAGCTCCCCAACCTTCCCCCAGACACACACGTGCACACACACACCCTAGCAGCCCGCCATCTCCCAGAGCCAATTAGCGAAGTTGGGTGGTCTCGGGGGANTCCAGCCCCTCAGCTCCTCTGAGGACGTGACTGCAGCTGTCGCTTACTGGTGGACCGTGTCGCCCCTGTCATTTCACTCCGCCCTTGCACCAGCCTCAGGACTGGGGACATTGCACTCATCTACAGACGAGGACACCAAGGCTTAGAGAGGCTAAGGGACTCGCCCAAGGCCTCACAGCAAGTTGGCGGAAAAGCCCGGATTAGAACTCGTGTTGGTCCGATTTCAACACGTGTGCTCAGCCACTACTTGGAAATGCCTCTCTGCGCCCTGTTCCTTCCTGACAACCTGAACCTGGACGCATCACAAACCCGAAACTCGGAGGCCTTCATCTGAAGCCAGAGACCCTCGCCCTCCAACCCTTGCTGAAGGGGGCGCTCCCTTTCCTAAGGACCTAGGATAGTGGGGTGGAGAAACCAGGAGCTCCCCAACCTTCCCCCAGACACACACGTGCACACACACACCCTAGCAGCCCGCCATCTCCCAGAGCCAATTAGCGAAGTTGGGTGGTCTCGGGGGAGCCCCACGAGGCGATCTGCTTATTGATCAGCTCAAGTGGCAGAGTGTCGAGCAGGAGAGAGGAGTCATTTAAACAGTCTTCTCTTGCCGAGTGTGGCGGGGACTCCGGGGATGGAGAGCAAGTTGTATTTACTGTGGTGGTAATTGAAAGGCAGTGGCAGCCGCCGCACATTGTCCCCGCCAACACCTA
>SJYX01009824.1:195656-218036 GCA_006410675.1 Oreotragus oreotragus
TGTCCAACTCTGTGCGACCCCATAGACGGCAGCCTACCAGGCTCCCCCGTCCTTGGGATTCTCCAGGCAAGAGCACTGGAGCGGGTTTGCATGCCCTCCTCCAGGCTGCTGCTGCTGCTGCTAAGTCACTTCAGTCGTGTCCAACTCTGTGCGACCCCATAGACGGCAGCCTACCAGGCTCCCCCGTCCTTGGGATTCTCCAGGCAAGAGCACTGGAGCGGGTTTGCATGCCCTCCTCCAGGCTGCTGCTGCTGCTGCTAAGTCACTTCAGTCGTGTCCAACTCTGTGCGACCCCATAGACGGCAGCCTACCAGGCTCCCCCGTCCTTGGGATTCTCCAGGCAAGAGCACTGGAGCGGGTTTGCATGCCCTCCTCCAGGCTGCTGCTGCTGCTGCTAAGTCACTTCAGTCGTGTCCAACTCTGTGCGACCCCATAGACGGCAGCCTACCAGGCTCCCCCGTCCTTGGGATTCTCCAGGCAAGAGCACTGGAGCGGGTTTGCATGTCTTCCTCCAGGCTGCTGCTGCTGCTGCTAAGTCACTTCAGTCGTGTCCAACTCTGTGCGACCCCATAGACGGCAGCCTACCAGGCTCCCCCGTCCTTGGGATTCTCCAGGCAAGAGCACTGGAGCGGGTTTGCATGCCCTCCTCCAGGCTGCTGCTGCTGCTGCTAAGTCACTTCAGTCGTGTCCAACTCTGTGCGACCCCATAGACGGCAGCCTACCAGGCTCCCCCGTCCTTGGGATTCTCCAGGCAAGAGCACTGGAGCGGGTTTGCATGCCCTCCTCCAGGCTGCTGCTGCTGCTGCTAAGTCACTTCAGTCGTGTCCAACTCTGTGCGACCCCATAGACGGCAGCCTACCAGGCTCCCCCGTCCTTGGGATTCTCCAGGCAAGAGCACTGGAGCGGGTTTGCATGCCCTCCTCCAGGCTGCTGCTGCTGCTGCTAAGTCACTCCAGTGCATGAAAGGGAAAAGTGAAAGGGAAGTCGCTCAGTCGTGTCTGACTCTTCGTGACCCCATGGACTGCAGCCCCCCAGGCTCCTCCGTCCATGGGATTTTCCAGGCAAGAGTACTGGAGTGGGGTGCCTTCTCTGGCCCTCCTCCAGGGGATCTTCCCAAATCAGGAATCGAACCCAGGTGTCCCACATTGCAGGTGGATTCTTTTATCATCTGAGCCACCAGGGAAGCCAAAGAGTACTGGAGTGGATAGCCTATCCCTTCCCCAGGGGCTCTTTCTGACCCAGGAGTCGAACCAAGGTCTCCTGCACTGCAGGTGGATTCTTTACCAGACGAGCTACCAGAGGCGGCCTCCCAGCTCGTTGATAAGATGCAATCCACATCTCCGCCCAACCCCAAGGGGACCAGATGTATCGTCCCGCATGTGTGCAGAAGGAGTGGGAAATGTTTGGGGACTGCGCCGATGTTTGGGGACTTGCCTGTCAGGGTCGCTCCTGACAGGACAGACTCGGGGCTGGGCAGCACACTGACCATCCCCCAGTCGCACCCCATTCATCCTCGCGCCTTCCGTGGAAGGCCTGTGTGGGGCAGCTGACAGTCAAGGGCGTCGGGGCTCAGACAGGTGATGTGGCTCGCCTGTGACCACACACCGGCAAAGCGTGGAGCTGGGGCCTGAACTCAGGGCTTCTCCCTCTGGGGAGCTGGCTCAGAGGCTGGACTACCCAGAGGAGGAATTCAAGGAGCAGCCCCACCCAGTAGCCGCAAGCATCCTGCTGTCCTCACTGCGCCCTGCTTTTTCTTTCCTGTATCTTTCCTGAATGCTGCGGCCACCTCCGTCCTCAGCTCTCGGGGGAGTGGACAGTGAGACTGAACCTGCTCTGAAAATCTGTCAAGTTGTGTGTGTGGTGAGAAGAAAAGTGCCATGCACTCTCCAGGCGTGTTTATTGGAAAAGAAAGGTGTAGAGCCCAGAGTCACGCCATCTTCCTAAGCGGGAAGAGGCGAGCCTGCTGGAGACGTGGCAGCTCCGGTCCAGCTCTTGGTGTTAATTGCATCACAGCCGATACCCCCAGCTGGAGAAGCAGGAATGCAATTAGCAGGGAGCCCCTGGCCCCCCAGGGCCTGTTCCGTCACCAAAATTGTCCAGCGGAATGAACACCCCGCAGCCACCACTCCCCACAAGACGGACCCCACCCTCTTAAAAAGACAAACTCACACTTTCGGGGTGCCAAGCACTGTGTAAGCCTCACATATGGGGCTCAGGTTACCCACCTGTACACCTGCCGCCTCCATTTTGCTCATCTGTGTCCCTGGCGGAGTGTGGGGCTTGTACCCAGTGCTCAATAAATGTCCCAGGGAAAGTGAATGGTGCAGCCAAAGCTTCCAGCTTTACGGATCTACCTGCCCTTTCTTATTTAATACAGTGGCTCCAGGCACAGACAGGTGACTCTTCCCGCTCCGAGTCCCAGTGCTGGGAAAGTCTTGCTCTCATTCAGATTTCCTCCCAGGGGTCCTTCCCGCCTCCCTGCCTTGTGCCAGCCCAAACTGTCAGACACAGCAAGTCCTTTGCCTTGGCTCTTCCCAGGTTCCATGGGGACAAGACATACGAGGTATCCGAGGTTTGCTGAAGGCTTTGGAGAGCGGTAATGGAGGAAAATTGCACTGTCTTAAAATGGAAAGCACAGCAGCTCTGTTGTGGATCCTCCCAGGGACGGAGGCTCTCTGCTCGCTTCGTCATCACTTCCTCCACTCCCCCACCGGCCCGCCCTGCCTCGGCCTCTCCGCCTCTCCCGCCTCCTGCCCTCCCTCCTCCACTGGCCGCCAACCCCCAGGAGCCACCTGCTCGCATCTCATCCTGGCCCTTCCTAGAGTTCCCTCAGGCTGCTGTTAGTATCCAAAAACTTACTCAGGGGCTCTGCTAAACAACTCGCATCTTTACCCTTCACAGCCAGAGCCCAGGAGGAACCCCTGAGTCTGTGGTCTTGAAGGATCTAACCCACCTCCCTTACTTTGCAAGACTGGTTCTTAGCCTCCGGACCACCAGGGGAGTCCCAGATGCAGACTTCTTGAGCTTGGCTTTTGGGCTGCAGGCCTCACAGGGGTGAAGGTGTCAGTGTAAAGACTGATTCTCCCCCAGACACAAACTCCACACCAGCCGTAGCTACAGCTGGCTTCAAAGGGTGTAAAGACACCTTTTGTTTTCCAAACATGCATCGAGTCCTCACAAAAATGAGTTGAGGTCATGGTGTGATTCTTGCCATTTAAAGGTGAGGAAATTGAAGCCCAGAGGAGTGAGGTGACCTGTCCAAGGTCACCAAGTGAATAGGCGGGAGAACCAGGGTTCAAGGGCAGCTCTGTGTATCTGAGGTCTGTGCTGATGCCCGTCTGGGGTAGCCCGCCACTCCACCCAAAATTCACACCCAGGACTTTCCTGAGGGTCCAATGGTTGGGAATCCACCTGCCGGTGCAGGGAACGCAGGTTCAATCCCTGATCCAGGATGAATCCACAGCCCCATGCTCTAAAGCAAGAGAAGCCTCCACAACTAGAGAGAAGCCCCCACAACCAGGGAGAAGCCCCCACAACTAGGGAGAAGCCCCACAACTAGGGAGAAGCCCCCACAACTAGAGAGAAGCCCCCACAACTAGGGAGAAGCCCCACAACGAGAGAGAAGCCCCCACAACCAGGGAGAAGCCCCCGCAACCAGGGAGAAGCCCCCACAACTAGAGAGAAGCCCCACAACGAGAGAGAAGCCCCACAACGAGAGAGAAGCCCCCACAACTAGGGAGAAGCCCCACAACTAGGGAGAAGCCCCCGCAACTGGGGAGAAGTGCCCACAACTGGGGAGAAGCCCCCACAACTAGGGAGAAGCCCCACAACTAGAGAGAAACCCCAACAACTGGGGAGAAGCCCCCACAACTGGGGAGAAGCCCCACAACTAGGGAGAAGCCCCACAACTAGATAGAAGCCCCACAACCAGGGAGAAGACCCACAATTAGAGAGAAGCCCCCACAACTAGAGAGAAGCCCCACAACTAGGGAGAAGCCCCACAACTAGAGAGAAGCCCCACAACCAGGGAGAAGCCCCACAACTAGATAGAAGCCCCACAACCAGGGAGAAGACCCACAATTAGAGAGAAGCCCCCACAACTAGAGAGAAGCCCCACAACCAGGGAGAAGCCCCACAACTAGAGAGAAGCCCCACAACNGGAATCTGGCTCCTACACCAGTAGGCTCCACCCTGGGTCCAGAGGAGCCCCAGCCTTCACAGAGACGCTGCAGGGTCACCCCCGGGAAGAAGGGTGGTGCCCAGCGGGCCGCTTTCACCGTCGGAACAGCTCTGCTTCGGTCTGCACACGTACGTTGAGGCTCTGTGTCAGGTGTCACTTGAAGAAGCTCTTCGCTGCTTAAGGAAACGCCTGACAGCTGAGGCACAGCTGCTCCAGGGAGCGGCCCGGGGGGCCTCTGAGGGATGAGCAGGTCACGATGACAGCGGTTAGGCCTCAGGACATCAACTACCCGTAAAGACGTGCCTTATTTCAACTGCAGAGCACCTTCTCCTCCCTAAGACTTTTTTGCATTTTCTCTATTCCGTCTTTGACTCAACCCACCATGCCCACTGGCTCTCAGCTGGTGGCCTTGCCTCTCACATCTCAAAGAATCCAGAGGCCATCAGACTCGAATTCTCTCGTGTCTCACACCATTTCTTCTCCATGCCCCCCGGCATTTGCCCTCTCCCCTAATCCCTCCTGCCCGAGGATAAAGCTTCCCCCCACACACACACCCCCACTACAGGCCCATCTCTGTGCCTGGACCTGGGTCCCCATAGGAGCTGCTCTGCGCCCCGTCTCCCCTGCACCTCCAGCCTCTCCCTTTCCTGGATCCGTCCCATCTGCTGCTGTTCAGGCGCTCAGTAGTGTCTGACTCCCTGCGACCCCGTGGACTGCAGCACACCAGGCCTCCCTGTCCATCACCAACTCCCGGAGTTCACTCAAACCCATGTCCGTCAAGTCGGTGATGCCATCCAGCCATCTCATCCTCTGTCATCCCCTTCTGCTCCCGCCTGAAATGCTCCACTTTCTCTCACGCAACAAACACCCTCCTGGATCTTCATGTCCCATCTTTTTGCCTCTCCTCACCTCACGCTTCCTTCTTCCATCTCCATGTTGCTGACAAGCAGCCCTTGCCGAAGTCCGAATGGTTCCCACATTGCCAAATCTAAGAAGAACCCTTCTGTGCCTGTGGGTCTTAAGCACAGGTGGCATTCTCTCCCCTGGAGACGGTCTCTGCTGGAGTTCTGGGACTAAATCTTCTGCTTGCCCCTGCCTTCCTCGCTCCATCTCCCCCCACCACCTCCACCCAGCCCCTAAGGAGGGGTCCTCAGGACTGGGTCTGGAATGTCTTCTCTGACCCCACTATACTTTCCCTTTTGATGATTTCATCCACCATGTGGCTTTTGCTACCACTTGCTGACTTGAGGATGCATTTCATCTCTGCCCCATCACTTCTGAGCCACATGCGCACGCATTCCACCTGCTTCCCGGTCCCACCCGTACGCCTCCAGGCACCTCGAACCAGCTGGTCGGCGCCTGAGCTCTCCACCTTCTCCTGACCCCTAGAGGCACTTTGTCTCAAGGACAGCTTCTCCCGCCACCCAGAACTCTGTCTGGAGGCCCAGGAGTCATGCTCGATGCTCCCACGCCTCGGCATGCCCCCTCACCCCTTTAGCTGGCTCTGCCATCTCAGCCTCCAGAAGCACGCTGGAGTCACCTGCTCCATCACGACAGTCCCCGCCCCAGCCGAGCCACCATCCTTGGCCTCTCCGACACTGCAAAGACCCCCTCTCGCCCTCCCTGCAGCCCCTTCTCCTCTGAGCAGTCAGAGGGCTGTTGTGGAAACCAAGGGCCAGCCAGCTTCTTCCCACATCAGTGGCTCCCCAAGGCCCTGCTGAGGCCTGTCTGCACCCACGCCCCTGGGCTTACCATGCTAAGACACCTCCCACTTGCTGGCCACACACGGAGTCCCCTTCAGCCAGGCTGTCTCCTGCCTCAGGGCCTTTGCACATGATAACCCCCCTTTGCCTGCCTCCTCCCCTCCAGTTTCAGAGGCTCACTGCCACTTAGCTTTGGTAAGGACAGGGGTCTCACCTCTAGACTCAGTTAAACGACCCTGTCTTGCAACTTCCCCAAGGCCTTCTTTCCCATGAATTAATTCAAAAAATGCCTGCCTCGCTCCCTAGACTGAGGGCTCCGGGAGGTCAAGAGCTCCATCTGTCTTATTCCTCGTCGTGGTACCCAGTGCTTAGCCCACAGTGGGCAGCCAGAAAACCCTTGTTAGATGAATGAATGAATTAGGACCACCCTCAGAGCTCTCGGGGTCACGTGGGGGCACCCTAAATGGCCATGTGAAGAAGCTGGGTAGGGGACTTCCCTGGTGGTTCGGGTTAAGAAGCTGCCTGCCCCTGCAGCGGACGTGGTTCAATCCTTTGTCCGGGAAGACTCCACATACTGTGGGGTGACTAAGGCCATGCTCCACAGCAAGGGAAGCCCCAGTGAGGAACCCACGCACCGCAGCTAGAGAGTCGCCTGCCCTTGCTCTCCAAAGCTGAGAAAGCCCGTGTGCGGCAATGATGATACCGGACAGCTGAGGGGAAAATGATCATATAAAAAAGTATAAAATAATGTTTAAAAAAGAAGCTGGGCAGGAATTATCCAGGGAAACCGAGGCTCAGGGAGGACCAGGAACTTGTCCTCAGAGACACAGCTAAGATATGGGGGTGTGATGCAGCAAGCCCTGGGTGTTCCCCCAGGCCTCCGGGCAGAGAATATTCTAGTGACCTCCCCCCCACACACACCTGACATTGATGACTGGCTCCAATTAGAGTAGCGTCATACTCAGCGATAGATCCACAATCGGTTATGGATTTCATTAAGCAAACCGTGTCCCAAACCATCTATTGTGTAATTGGCCGCAAAGACACATTTTCCTTTCCCATTCAGTTACAACTTAATTTACCAGGTCAGCAGTTCCACCTAAAGTCACGGGCAGCAGCCTGGCTGTGAATACCAACTGATTCTCCAGCATCATGCGATGCGACAGGGTTCCTCCGCCCTTCCCAGGGGTAGGCATTTGACAGGGGAGGAAACTGAGGGAAGAGCTGATGGGAAGAGCTGACTCATCGGAAAAGACCCTGATGCTGGGAAAGATTGGGGGCGGGAGGAGAAGGGGACGACAGAGGATGAGACGGCTGGATGGCATCACGTGACGATGGACATGAGTTTGGGTGGACCCCGGGAGTTGGTGAAGGACAGGGAGGCCTGGCGTGCTGCGGTGCATCGGGTTGCAAAGAGTTGGACACAACTGAGCGACTGAACTGAACTGAACCAGAGGTCCAGAGACCAAGGGACTTCCTCCAGGCCGCACCACGAGGAGCGGCTGGGCTATGGCTAGAATTCAGCCCGTGGCTCTTTGACCTCACACCTCGGGCCTCTCCCATTGCCCGCCACACCCTGCACGTGGCTGGTTGTCTGCTGTTGTTGTTTTTTAAAGCAGACATACAAAGCTTCTCTGAAACGTACCACCTTCCTCCATCCTAATTCCAGAACGCAAGTTTCCCTTTGTGTATATGGAGATCACGGTGTCTATGGCGGATGCAGAACTGTTTGCCCCTGTGCCCTGTTGCCGCCCACAGCCTCCCAGAGAGCTCCTGGAGGGCGAGGGCCATGCTTTTCCTGGTCCTGAAGGAGCCCTCCACAAGCCTGGCCCAGAGGAGCCGATCGGCCGTGAGCGCTTCCTGAACGGAGCTGTTCCTCTCAGAGCAGTCAGCTTGCAGATTATTAACAGAGCGAGCGGTGAAGCATTTATGGGTGGATGACGTGATGATTGAGGTTTGCTTTAAATGAATAAGGGATGAAGGGGAGTGGATGAGGATGTGGGTGGGGCAGAACTGGTCAGGGCCTGGTGGTTAGAAGGGCTGGGTTTGGGTAGATGAGACTTCCTTAGAACCCATTTCCATGAAAATTCAAAATTCTCCATAATAAAAAAAAATTTTTAAGTGAATCCATCCATTCAGTTGTGTCTGGCTCTTTGCAACCTCATGGACTGTAGCCCACCAGTCTCCTCTGTCCGTGAGATCCTCCCGGCAAGAATACTGGAGTGGGCTGCCATTTCCTTCTCCAGGGGATCCCAGGGATCGAACCCACACCTCTTAATGCTCTTGCACTGCAAGTGGATTCTTTGCCACTTGAGCCATCAGAGAAGCCCCCCAAAAGTAAATTCCTCCCCAAATAACACTAATCATGGCCACAATAATAGCTGAAAGGAGGGATTAGAGTGATCATTTATTAGTCACTTACTGTGTGCCAGGCAAAGTGCCAAGAGCTTTACACGTCATCTCATTTGCTAGCACGGGTCCCCATGCTCGCATTATGAATAAATGGGTCCAGTTTATACCCAGGAAGCAGGGGTTCAGAGTCAGAGAGAGAGACACCCAGACTCAGACCAGCACCAGGGTCTCTAAATTCAGGTCACATCACGTGTCATAGCGACGTTGGCAGTGCCTGGGGTACCTCGGCCTGTATTTTGGGAAGGTCCCTAGGAACCTACATCTCACGCCTTTGGCCAACCTTAATATCCTCCTCTAAAGGAAGTGAGGCTGATTTTCGCAGTCATCCAGGAGTCACTGAAGCTAGAATCTTCTGGGCCACGAGGGCTGGCAAGTTGGAAGTGTCTGCCTTGGGTATCTAAGCTGCAGCTGTAAGCTTGTTTCTGTTTTGTAAGAAGGTTCATCCGTATCGCTGTTTAGATTCCACAGTGAGTGGTGTATCATATATTTGTCGTTCTGTGTCCGGCTGACTTCACTCTAGGGCCATCTGTGTCATTGCAGATGGCATCCTTCCATCCTTTTTTATGGCTGACTAATATTCCTGTGCTTGTATGTACCACACCTTCCTTATCCATTCATCTCTTGAGAGGTTCACAGACACAGAAATGAATTTATGTTTACCAAAGGGGAAAGAGAGAAGGGGAAGGATAGATTAGGAGTATGGGATTAAAAGATACACACTGGTGTATACAAAGCAGATGAGCAACAAAGATTTACGATGTAACACAGGGAACAATATTCAACATCTGTGATAACCTATAATGAAAAATAATCTGAAAAAATTATATATATATAACTGAATATATGGGCTAGCCAGGTGGCGCTAGTGGTAAAGAACCTGCTTGCCAGTGCGGCAGGCATGAGATACTGGTTCTATCCCTGGGCGGGGAAGATCCCCAGGGAAGGCAATGGCGGCCCACTCCAGTATTCGTGCCTGGAGAATCCCCTGGACAGAGGAGCCTGGCGAACTACAGTCCACGGGGTCATGAAGAGTCAGACAGGACTGAAACTACCCAGCGCGCACACAACTGAATGTATGTGGATAACTGAATCACTTTGTGAATCAACTACACTTCAGTTAAAAAAAAAAAAANACTGTACGGATGTAACACATTTTGTTTAGGCATTCATCAGTTGATGAGCATTTGGGTTATTTCCACTTTTAGGTTACTTTGAATACTGCTGTTAATATTCATGCACAAGTTGTTGTGTTGATACAGTTTCCGTTTCCCTTGGATATAACTGGGAATGTCATTTCCAGATCATATGATGACTCTTCCCTGGTCATCAAATGGGCTTCCCTGGTGGCTCAGATGGTACAGAGTCTGCTTGCAGTGGGAGTTACCCGGGTTTGATCCCCGGGTCAGGAAGATCCCCTGGAGAAGAGAATGGCAACCCACTCCAGTACTTTTGCCTGGAGAATCCCACAGACAGAGGAGCCTGGTGGGCTACAAGTTCATGGGGTCACAGAGAATCGGACATGACTGAGTCTAAGTCCATATATGATGACTCTATGTTCAACATTTTAGGAGCTGTCAGATGGTTTTTCGAAGTGGCTACACTGTTTTAAATTTCTACCGGCAATATATGAGGACTTCTATTTTTTCACGTCCTCACCGTCACTTGTCTGGCTTTTAAAATGTTATTCATCCTTGTGGACATGAAGTGGTGTCACATCATGATTTTGATTTGTGTTTCCCACCCCATTCCAGTACTCTTGCCTGGAAAATCCCATGGACGGAGGAGCCTGGTAGGCTGCAGTCCATGGGGTCGCTAAGAGTCGGACACGACTGAGCGACTTCACTTTCACTTTTTCACTTTCATGCATTAGAGAAGGAAATGGCAACCCACTCCAGTGTTCTTGCCTGGAGAATCCCAGGGATGGGGGAGCCTGGTGGGCTGCCATCTGTGGGGTCGCACAGAGTCGGACATGACTGAAGCGACTTAGCAGCAGCAGCAGCATGACTGTGATGCGCAACATCTTTTTATGTGCTTATTGGTCATTTGAATAGCTTACTTGGACAGCTCTTCATATTCTTAGCCTATGGGCTAAGATTTTTTAATTGGGTTATTTAACTTTTTTTGTTGTTGAATTCTAAGAGGTTATCTTTATATTTTCTAGATGAAAGTCCTTTGTAATATATATGACCTGCAAGTACTTCCCCCAGTTCTGTGGGTTTACTTTCTTGATAGTGTCCTTTGAAAGTGCAAGAGTTTTTGATTGTGAAGTCCAATTTATCTCATTTTTCTTTTGCTGCTTGTGGTTTTAAAGTGTTATCTAGTAAATTGTTGCTAAGTCAGATCATAGACATGTATTCCTTTGTTTTCTTCTAAGACTTTTATAGTTTTCTATAACTTATTTTAGGTTGTCTTTTACATATAGGGCTCTGATCCACTTTGAGCTAATTTTTATTCATGATAAGAGGCAGGCATTCAAGGAGGGCATGGCAACTCACTCCAGTATTCTTGCCCGGAGAATTCCACGGACAGAGGACCCTGGCAGGCTACAGTTCATAGGGTCAAACAGAGTCAGACACTACTGAAGCAACTTAGCCCGCACACACGAGGTAGGCATTCAACCTCATTCTTTTGTATGCAGATATCCAGTCATCCCAGAACCATTTGTCAGAATGACTATTCTAAGAATTGTTTTGGAATTTTGGTTGAAAATCAAATGACCATAAATGTAAAGTTTTATTTATTAATTCTTAATTAGAATGAATATATTCCATTGATTTATTTGTCTTTCCTTGTGTCAGTACCACTTTGTCCTGATTACTGTAGTTTTTAAAATTCTTTTTAAATTGGAGGAGAATTGATTTACAAATTTGTGTTAGTTTTCACTGTACAACAATGTGAATCAGCCATAAGAATACATCTATTTTCTTACTGTAGATGTTTAATGTTTTGTAACTGGGAAGCTTGAGTCTTCCATCTTTGTTTTTCTTTCTCAAGAATGTTTTGGCTGTCCTATCTTATCATTTTCACACAAGTTTTAGTATCAGCTTGTCAATTTCTGCAAAGAACTCAGCCAGAATATCGCTATAGTTTGCAGGGAACTTGTAGATCATTTTGGGGGAAAATCTTAATAAAATTAAATCTTTTGATCTATGAGCATGGGATGTCTTTCTGTTTATTTGGATTTTCTTTAATTTCTTTCAACAATGCTTTGTACTTTCCAATGCACAAGTTTTGCATTTTTGATTAAGTTTATTTCTTCATGTTTTAAAATGCAGCCACCATTGCAGTATAAAAAGCCACAAGAGGGAAATGGTGAATGGCCTGGCTTCTCCACATAAACTCCCCCATAATGTGATTCATTTCTTCTCCTCTGACAAAAAAAGATGAAAGTTGAGGGAGGCAGGATGAAACAAGAACTGGAAGTGTTATTCAACACAGTTCTTTTCTAGGACTAAGAAATTCCTTTAGGTGACACGACCAGAGGAAAATAGGGATTCCTGCTAGCAGAGAACCCAATGATTGACTAGATATGACAGTTGAGAAGAAAGTAACAAGAATAATTCCACAGTCTCTTGTAAGAGCAATTGAATATACTATACTGCTATTAGATGGGGAAAGGTTCTATAGAACCATTTTTGGGAAAATATAGTGAGATTGGTTTCAACAAGTTACCTTTAAGATGCCTTTGAAATGTGTGAACAAGGATGAATAAATAATTAAGAGTTTAGAAATGGACTTCATAGAAGACTACCAGCAAAGTTAGTTTGGCCTAATTAGTGAAGCCAAGTGGGCCTTAGAAAGCATCACTACAAACAAAGCTAGTGGAGGTGATAGAATTCCAGTTGAGCTGTTTCAAATCCTGAAAGATGATGCTGTGAAAGTGCTGCACTCAATATGCCAGCAAATTTGGAAAACTCAGCAGTGGAAAAGGGCAGTTTTCATTCCAATTACAAAGAAAGGCAATGCCAAAGAATGCTCAAACTACCGCACAATTGCACTTATCTCATACGCTAGTAAAGTAATGCTCAAAATTCTCCAAGCCAGGCTCCAGCAATACGTGAACCATGAACTCCCTGATGTTCAAGCCAGTTTTAGAAAAGGCAGAGGAACCAGAGATCAAATTGCCAACATCCGCTGGATCATGGAAAAAGCGAGAGTTCCAGAAAAACATCTATTTCTGCCTGATTGACTATGCCAAAGCCTTTGACTGTGTGGATCACAATAAACTGTGGAAAATTCTGAAAGAGATGGGAATACCAGACCACCTAACCTGCCTCTTGAGAAATCTGTATGCAGGTCAGGAAGCAACAGTTAGAACTGGACATGGAACAACAGACTGGTTCCAAATAGGAAAAGGAGTACATCAAGGCTGTATATTGTCTCCCTGCTTATTTAACTTATATGCAGAGTACATCATGAGAAACGCTGGACTGGAAGAAACACAAGCTGGAATCAAGATTGCNTACACACACACACTCATACACACACACACAGTCATACACACACACACAGTCATACACACACACACTCATACACACACACACTCACACACACACACACTCAAACACCCACACACTCATACACACACACACTCACACACACACACACTCACACACCCACGCACCCATACGCACGCACACGCACGCACACAGGTCATCTGGTCCTGCTTCTGTCTCCACTTTGGTAAGATTATTCCTTTTAAAGACAAGCAACTCAAGGCCCAGAGCTCTGCCCTAGCACGGGGCAAAGAGGGGACTAGAATCTGGCTCCTACACCAGTAGGCTCCACCCTGGGTCCAGAGGAGCCCCAGCCTTCACAGAGACGCTGCAGGGTCACCCCCGGGAAGAAGGGTGGTGCCCAGCGGGCCGCTTTCACCGTCGGAACAGCTCTGCTTCGGTCTGTACACGTACGTTGAGGCTCTGTGTCAGGTATCACTTGAAGAAGCTCTTCGCTGCTTAAGGAAACGCCTGACAGCTGAGGCACAGCTGCTCCAGGGAGCGGCCCGGGGGGCCTCTGAGGGATGAGCAGGTCACGATGACAGCGGTTAGGCCTCAGGACATCAACTACCCGTAAAGACGTGCCTTATTTCAACTGCAGAGCACCTTCTCCTCCCTAAGACTTTTTTGCATTTTCTCTATTCCGTCTTTGACTCAACCCACCATGCCCACTGGCTCTCAGCTGGTGGCCTTGCCTCTCACATCTCAAAGAATCCAGAGGCCATCAGACTCGAATTCTCTCGTGTCTCACACCATTTCTTCTCCATGCCCCCCGGCATTTGCCCTCTCCCCTAATCCCTCCTGCCCGAGGATAAAGCTTCCCCCCACACACACACCCCCACTACAGGCCCATCTCTGTGCCTGGACCTGGGTCCCCATAGGAGCTGCTCTGCGCCCCGTCTCCCCTGCACCTCCAGCCTCTCCCTTTCCTGGATCCGTCCCATCTGCTGCTGTTCAGGCGCTCAGTAGTGTCTGACTCCCTGCGACCCCGTGGACTGCAGCACACCAGGCCTCCCTGTCCATCACCAACTCCCGGAGTTCACTCAAACCCATGTCCGTCAAGTCGGTGATGCCATCCAGCCATCTCATCCTCTGTCATCCCCTTCTGCTCCCGCCTGAAATGCTCCACTTTCTCTCACGCAACAAACACCCTCCTGGATCTTCATGTCCCATCTTTTTGCCTCTCCTCACCTCACGCTTCCTTCTTCCATCTCCATGTTGCTGACAAGCAGCCCTTGCCGAAGTCCGAATGGTTCCCACATTGCCAAATCTAAGAAGAACCCTTCTGTGCCTGTGGGTCTTAAGCACAGGTGGCATTCTCTCCCCTGGAGACGGTCTCTGCTGGAGTTCTGGGACTAAATCTTCTGCTTGCCCCTGCCTTCCTCGCTCCATCTCCCCCCACCACCTCCACCCAGCCCCTAAGGAGGGGTCCTCAGGACTGGGTCTGGAATGTCTTCTCTGACCCCACTATACTTTCCCTTTTGATGATTTCATCCACCATGTGGCTTTTGCTACCACTTGCTGACTTGAGGATGCATTTCATCTCTGCCCCATCACTTCTGAGCCACATGCGCACGCATTCCACCTGCTTCCCGGTCCCACCCGTACGCCTCCAGGCACCTCGAACCAGCTGGTCGGCGCCTGAGCTCTCCACCTTCTCCTGACCCCTAGAGGCACTTTGTCTCAAGGACAGCTTCTCCCGCCACCCAGAACTCTGTCTGGAGGCCCAGGAGTCATGCTCGATGCTCCCACGCCTCGGCATGCCCCCTCACCCCTTTAGCTGGCTCTGCCATCTCAGCCTCCAGAAGCACGCTGGAGTCACCTGCTCCATCACGACAGTCCCCGCCCCAGCCGAGCCACCATCCTTGGCCTCTCCGACACTGCAAAGACCCCCTCTCGCCCTCCCTGCAGCCCCTTCTCCTCTGAGCAGTCAGAGGGCTGTTGTGGAAACCAAGGGCCAGCCAGCTTCTTCCCACATCAGTGGCTCCCCAAGGCCCTGCTGAGGCCTGTCTGCACCCACGCCCCTGGGCTTACCATGCTAAGACACCTCCCACTTGCTGGCCACACACGGAGTCCCCTTCAGCCAGGCTGTCTCCTGCCTCAGGGCCTTTGCACATGATAACCCCCCTTTGCCTGCCTCCTCCCCTCCAGTTTCAGAGGCTCACTGCCACTTAGCTTTGGTAAGGACAGGGGTCTCACCTCTAGACTCAGTTAAACGACCCTGTCTTGCAACTTCCCCAAGGCCTTCTTTCCCATGAATTAATTCAAAAAATGCCTGCCTCGCTCCCTAGACTGAGGGCTCCGGGAGGTCAAGAGCTCCATCTGTCTTATTCCTCGTCGTGGTACCCAGTGCTTAGCCCACAGTGGGCAGCCAGAAAACCCTTGTTAGATGAATGAATGAATTAGGACCACCCTCAGAGCTCTCGGGGTCACGTGGGGGCACCCTAAATGGCCATGTGAAGAAGCTGGGTAGGGGACTTCCCTGGTGGTTCGGGTTAAGAAGCTGCCTGCCCCTGCAGCGGACGTGGTTCAATCCTTTGTCCGGGAAGACTCCACATACTGTGGGGTGACTAAGGCCATGCTCCACAGCAAGGGAAGCCCCAGTGAGGAACCCACGCACCGCAGCTAGAGAGTCGCCTGCCCTTGCTCTCCAAAGCTGAGAAAGCCCGTGTGCGGCAATGATGATACCGGACAGCTGAGGGGAAAATGATCATATAAAAAAGTATAAATGTTTAAAAAAGAAGCTGGGCAGGAATTATCCAGGGAAACCGAGGCTCAGGGAGGACCAGGAACTTGTCCTCAGAGACACAGCTAAGATATGGGGGTGTGATGCAGCAAGCCCTGGGTGTTCCCCCAGGCCTCCGGGCAGAGAATATTCTAGTGACCTCCCCCACACACACACCTGACATTGATGACTGGCTCCAGTTAGAGTAGCGTCATACTCAGCGATAGATCCACAATCGGTTATGGATTTCATTAAGCAAACCGTGTCCCAAACCATCTATTGTGTAATTGGCCGCAAAGACACATTTTCCTTTCCCATTCAGTTACAACTTAATTTACCAGGTCAGCAGTTCCACCTAAAGTCACGGGCAGCAGCCTGGCTGTGAATACCAACTGATTCTCCAGCATCATGCGATGCGACAGGGTTCCTCCGCCCTTCCCAGGGGTAGGCATTTGACAGGGGAGGAAACTGAGGGAAGAGCTGATGGGAAGAGCTGACTCATCGGAAAAGACCCTGATGCTGGGAAAGATTGGGGGCGGGAGGAGAAGGGGACGACAGAGGATGAGACGGCTGGACGGCATCACGTGACGATGGACATGAGTCTGGGTGGACCCCGGGCGTTGGTGAAGGACAGGGAGGCCTGGCGTGCTGCGGTCCATCGGGATGCAAAGAGCTGGACACGACTGAGCGACTGAACTGAACTGAACCAGAGGTCCAGAGACCAAGGGACTTCCTCCAGGCCGCACCACGAGGAGCGGCTGGGCTATTGCCCGCCACACCCTGCACGTGGCTGGTTGTCTGCTGTTGTTGTTTTTTAAAGCAGACATACAAAGCTTCTCTGAAACGTACCACCTTCCTCCATCCTAATTCCAGAACGCAAGTTTCCCTTTGTGTATATGGAGATCACGGTGTCTATGGCGGATGCAGAACTGTTTGCCCCTGGGCCCTGTTGCCGCCCACAGCCTCCCAGAGAGCTCCTGGAGGGCGAGGGCCATGCTTTTCCTGGTCCTGAAGGAGCCCTCCACAAGCCTGGCCCAGAGGAGCCGATCGGCCGTGAGCGCTTCCTGAACGGAGCTGCTCCTCTCAGAGCAGTCACCTTGCAGATTATTAACAGAGCGAGCGGTGAAGCATTTATGGGTGGATGACATGATGATTGAGGTTTGCTTTAAATGAATAAGGGATGAAGGGGAGTGGATGAGNCCCAGAGGAGCCGATCGGCCGTGAGCGCTTCCTGAACGGAGCTGCTCCTCTCAGAGCAGTCACCTTGCAGATTATTAACAGAGCGAGCGGTGAAGCATTTATGGGTGGATGACATGATGATTGAGGTTTGCTTTAAATGAATAAGGGATGAAGGCCTCACCTACTCCTACACCCACCCCGTCTCGACCAGTCCCGGACCACCAATCTTCCCGACCCAAACCCATCTACTCTGAAGGAATCTTGGGTAAAGGTAGAAAATTCAAAATTCTCCATAATAAAAAAAAATTTTTAAGTGAATCCATCCATTCAGTTGTGTCTGGCTCTTTGCAACCTCATGGACTGTAGCCCACCAGTCTCCTCTGTCCGTGAGATCCTCCCGGCAAGAATACTGGAGTGGGCTGCCATTTCCTTCTCCAGGGGATCCCAGGGATCGAACCCACACCTCTTAATGCTCTTGCACTGCAAGTGGATTCTTTGCCACTTGAGCCATCAGAGAAGCCCCCCAAAAGTAAATTCCTCCCCAAATAACACTAATCATGGCCACAATAATAGCTGAAAGGAGGGATTAGAGTGATCATTTATTAGTCACTTACTGTGTGCCAGGCAAAGTGCCAAGAGCTTTACACGTCATCTCATTTGCTAGCACGGGTCCCCATGCTCGCATTATGAATAAATGGGTCCAGTTTATACCCAGGAAGCAGGGGTTCAGAGTCAGAGAGAGAGACACCCAGACTCAGACCAGCACCAGGGTCTCTAAATTCAGGTCACATCACGTGTCATAGCGACGTTGGCAGTGCCTGGGGTACCTCGGCCTGTATTTTGGGAAGGTCCCTAGGAACCTACATCTCACGCCTTTGGCCAACCTTAATATCCTCCTCTAAAGGAAGTGAGGCTGATTTTCGCAGTCATCCAGGAGTCACTGAAGCTAGAATCTTCTGGGCCACGAGGGCTGGCAAGTTGGAAGTGTCTGCCTTGGGTATCTAAGCTGCAGCTGTAAGCTTGTTTCTGTTTTGTAAGAAGGTTCATCCGTATCGCTGTTTAGATTCCACAGTGAGTGGTGTATCATATATTTGTCGTTCTGTGTCCGGCTGACTTCACTCTAGGGCCATCTGTGTCATTGCAGATGGCATCCTTCCATCCTTTTTTATGGCTGACTAATATTCCTGTGCTTGTATGTACCACACCTTCCTTATCCATTCATCTCTTGAGAGGTTCACAGACACAGAAATGAATTTATGTTTACCAAAGGGGAAAGAGAGAAGGGGAAGGATAGATTAGGAGTATGGGATTAAAAGATACACACTGGTGTATACAAAGCAGATGAGCAACAAAGATTTACGATGTAACACAGGGAACAATATTCAACATCTGTGATAACCTATAATGAAAAATAATCTGAAAAAATTATATATATATAACTGAATATATGGGCTAGCCAGGTGGCGCTAGTGGTAAAGAACCTGCTTGCCAGTGCGGCAGGCATGAGATACTGGTTCTATCCCTGGGCGGGGAAGATCCCCAGGGAAGGCAATGGCGGCCCACTCCAGTATTCGTGCCTGGAGAATCCCCTGGACAGAGGAGCCTGGTGAACTACAGTCCACGGGGTCATGAAGAGTCAGACAGGACTGAAACTACCCAGTGCGCACACAACTGAATGTATGTGGATAACTGAATCACTTTGTGAATCAACTACACTTCAGTTAAAAAAAAAAAAAGGAGCTGCAGCTGTAAAGTTACAAGCACGCAGCCTTCCTGGGCACAGGGTTCTTCCTTCCTGGTTCTGAAGTTCGTCCGCCTCTCCTGGGCCCCTTAATGAAGGACAGGGAAGCCTGGCGTGCTGCAGTCCATGGGGTCACAAAGGGTCAGACACACTTAGCAACTGAACATCAATGCCAGCAGCCTGGGTCCCTTGTCCCCCCTTGGTTCAGGCCTCGGCCTCACTCACCCAAATCCCCTCCTCCTTGGCCCATCTGCCTGCCTCCCGCCGTCCCCAGTCTGCTCTGACCTCTCCACAGCCTCTAGGTAGCTCAGTCTAGACCCCAGACCTGACAGGCTCATCCCTTACCGCTGGCTTCCCACGCCCCAGGGGTGACACCCAGACTCCTCACTATGGCCCTCGAGGTGATCCACTGGCTCCCTACTCTCTCACCCCTGACCTTTCAACCTTATTTATCTCACCACCCCCAGCCCCCTGCTTTCCAGGCACTCTCCTCTCCACCCCAGCCAGACTGAACAATTTCCAGGCAAGCAAAAATGCCACATTCTCCTTTAGGAAAGGAATTGCATGTCCTGTTACTTTATGTAGCTTGGACAATACATTCCTCCTCAGCCACTGCCTTCCCCAACTTAACAAACTTCTACTCATCCCCTGAGACCCAGCTCAGGTATCACCTCCTCCAGGAAGCCTTCCCTGATGCTCCAGACTATGTTGTATGTTCCCACAAGACACCATGCCTGTCTCCAGCCCTGCACACGACCCACTGGGTCATACACATCTGCTGATGCATCTCCCCACCATTCAAGAAACTTCTCAAAGGCAAGGAGCCATCTCTGTGCCCTAGATCTAGGACACAGTAAGAGCTAGATAGACCTTGGTTACATAATGATGGGCTGGTCATTTAATCTCCTAATGTGTAAAAGAGATTATTTAATGTTCACTCAGCAACTGTTTATTGAGATCGTACTATGTGCTGGGCTTGAATCTAGCCCTGCATTCACAGCTGAGAACAAACCCAACAAAACTCTCCTGCAACTGACACTCCCACAGAGGGTGACAAACAAGTCATGAGAATAAATAAGCACAAGGTACAGAGCATCCTATGGCGATGATGAAAATAAGAGGAGAGCAAAGTAGATAGTTTAAATAGTTTGATCGTAAAAGTCTTCCCTGGGAAAATGAGAGTTCAGTAAAGTCCTGGTGGAGGTGGGGAACGAGGGAGGCAGTATCCTGAAAGAAAGAAAGTGAAGTCACTCAGTCATGTCTGACTCTGCGGCCCCATGGGTAGCTGCACCAGGCTCCTCCATCCCTGGGATTTTCCAGGCAAGGGTACTGGAGTGGGTATGCTGATAAAATACATAATTAACTGAATACTAAGGGTTCTGTATTATCATTAACAAGACATCATTTTGCTTGTATTCTAACCTTCAAAAACATAAGTAAAAATAACTTAAGGCCAATGCTTGTACCAAGAAATGGCAACTGGCATGAATTTAGCTTTTACTTACTATGTGCCAGGCACAGCAGTAAGCACTTTAGTATTATCTCATTTAACCCTTACAAAAGTGAAAGTGTTAGTCGCTTAGTGAAGTGAAGGCGCTCAGTCGTGTCTGACTCTGT
This sequence comes from Oreotragus oreotragus, assembly GCA_006410675.1. Taxonomy (NCBI): domain Eukaryota; kingdom Metazoa; phylum Chordata; class Mammalia; order Artiodactyla; family Bovidae; genus Oreotragus; species Oreotragus oreotragus. Next base: position 215,710 of record SJYX01009824.1, read on the forward strand.
GACCTCGTGGACTGTAGCCCACCAGGCTCCTCCGTCCGTGGGATTCTCCAGGCAGGAATACTGGAGTGGGTGCCATTCCCTTCTCCTGGGGATCTTCCCGACCCAGGGATCGAACCCGGGTCTCCTGCATCGCAGGCAGATGCTTGGCTCAGTCGCTTCGTTGTGTCCAACTCTTCGCAACCCCATGGACTGTAGCCCCAGGCTCCTCTGCTCATGGAATCCTCTAGGCGAGACTAGAAACTCATCTAACAGTGAGGACACAAGAAGAGAAATTAAGAGATTTGTACTAGGGCAAACAGCCGTAAGCAGTGAGGCCAGGATCTAAACCAGGAAATATGACCAAGTTTGGAAACTTTGGACTGTAGCCCCAGGCTCCTCTGCTCATGGAATCCTCTAGGCGAGACTAGAAACTCATCTAACAGTGAGGACACAAGAAGAGAAATTAAGAGATTTGTACTAGGGCAAACAGCCGTAAGCAGTGAGGCCAGGATCTAAACCAGGAAATATGACCAAGTTTGGAAACTTAATACATAACACACACTGCAGTTTTGCTCTCATGTCTGCTTTCAATATTTCATGCAATTTTTAAAATCATACTGTCAATAAAGACATGCATAATTTGACCTCAAAACAGGAGCTAAATAAGGGATATTCAGGATTAAAATAAGCTCAATTGATACAGTCAGAGCAACTGATGTAGTCAACAAACCAAAAGTCTAAGGAAAAAAAGAGAACAGTTTCACATCCTGTGTTAAAGCATGCGTAAAATGATTCGTATTTCCAAGTCCCAAACTTTAAGTGCCATTTCTTCAAGAAAAGTTACGTTAAATTTTTAAATCCCAAAACTCTAACGAGCAGTGCTACTTTGCTTTTCAACTTATTTTTTCTGATCAAAAAAGCTTTTAAACCTTATAGTGTAAGCTTCCCATTAAGTATGTCTGCACTTTTTATTGAGCTTTGAGTTCCCTTTCTTTTCTCCAGGGGATCTTCCCAACCCAGGGATCGAACCTGGGTCTCCTGCATCGCGGGCAGACGCTTCACCATCTGAGCCACCAGGGAAACCGTATCTTGGAGTCATCCCTTGGAGCAGTGCAATCTCTGCAGCCGGAAAAGCACCTGCAAAGGCCCTGAGCTGGGAGCGTGCCTGCTGAGAGCCAGGGCGGACACGCAGGGCAAGGGGGGTGGTGAGACAATGCAGGACCGAGGCGGCGAAGCTTTCATTCAGAGTCTGATGGGAAATCGGTCCAAGCGGCCCGACCGCCGGACGAGAGGAGGGCAGGCACGGAACCACTTAGCGCCAGCCTGGCATAAAGGAATCCCTCGGCAGGCGCTGGCTGCGGCCGTCAGCCTGGTTACTAAGGCGTGAATGTTGCCCGGTTCTGATGTCACTTTCCAGAAATGCACCGCCAGCTTCTCTTGAAGGAGCCCTCGGCCCTCCGAGGGGGCTTCTCCGCAGGACAAACTGCCATGTTTCGAGCGGAGAACGCCTGAGTCTTTCCTCCTCCTGCAAGAACTCTGCTGGTAATGGGCTGGCTGGGCAGACGCAGCGTTGCGAAGTGCCCTCAGACGGGATGCCAGGCCAGGAGCCCCAGGGAGGTGCCCCAGGCCGCGCTAGTCAAGGGCAAGCGAGGCTTTTCCTGTGTTTGGAAGGCCTGGGTGAGGGGAGGGAGGGGGCCGGCGGTAAGGACAGCCAGGGGTCACCACCCTGCCCTCCTGTGCCTGGAGGCTGTGGACGCTTCTGCCAAGGAGACAGATGGACCCCCGCGTGCCAGGGCTGGGCTTCACCCAGCACAGAGGGGAAAGGCTCCCGAAAGGATCTGAGGGAAAGGAAGAGAAGGAAGTGAAAGATGAGAAGAGGGAGGAAAAGAAAGAAGGGGCTGCTTCCAGAGCGGGAAGCATGTGGCAGTCTGATGGAGGAGACACAACCCCTTCCTGGGAAGCTCCAATCTGATGGCGGAGGTCCACCACCAGCATGACCACCACCACCACCAGCATCATCAGCATCACCACTGTTACCTGCCCTCCTTCCTGAATGTGTCCCAGGAGACTTCCAGAAGAGGAAAACGGCCCCGAATGAACAGTCAAAATAAAATATCTTGCATGAACTCAAGGCCAAGAAGCAAGCAAAGCAGCAATGGAAGGTAGCGGCTGGTTGCTGACTCCTGCAGAAGCTTCTCCTAAGGGGACAATTGCAGTTTGTCTTTTAAATTCCAAGGAGAACCACAGGAGCAGAAGTTAAATGAGCCTCAGCCAAACCCAGAGTGATCTTGAACAGACTTGCAGCCAAGCTGTGTCTTTATAAGGCTTAGCTCTTCTTTTTTTTTTTT
>SJYX01009824.1:219848-253324 GCA_006410675.1 Oreotragus oreotragus
TTTTTTTTTTTTTTCCTGATTATGAAATTAAGACATGCTCTTTCCAGAGTCCAAGAAACAGATAGCAAAGAAGTCGAGCTGGGTGACCTTTTCTCCCGTCTTGACTTCACGTGTTCTGACACTGGTGAATCACACCTCTCACATCCTTCCACTTACTCATGCCAGGTGTTCTGGGCTCAGGGTCCTACAGCACATAAGACAACAGACTCCTGTCCTCGCAGAGCTGATGGGGAAACTGGCAAGAAGCTAGTAACTTCGTGCATCAGATGGGTCCAGCAGGCGATAAAGGGAGTGAAAAAGTAAAATAGAGTGGCAGATAGAGTGACAGAGGGGTGTGGGGCAAGGTGATCAGGGAAAACCTCTTTGGAGGGAGAGTATTTGGGCTTCCTTGGTGGCTCAGACGGTAAAGAATCTGCCTGTGATGCAGGAGGCCCGGGTTCAATCCCTGGGTGGGGAAGATCCCCTGGAGACGGGAATGGCAACCCACTCCAGTGTTCTGGCCTGGAGAATCCCATGGACAGAGGAGCCTAGCGGGCTATGGTCCATAGGGCCACAAAGAGTAGGACCCGACTGAGTGGCTAACACTTTCACTTTTTTCATCTTTGCTGGGCCCAACCATGGAGGGCTTCCAACACAGTGCAGTGGTAAAAGAATCCATCTGCAATGCTGGAGACACAGGAGACTCGTGTTCAACCCCTGGGTGGGGAAGATCCCCTGGAGGAGGAAGTGGCAGTCCACTCCAGTGTTCTTGCCTAGGAAATCCCATGGGCAGAGGAGCCTGGTGGGCTACAGTGCACGGGGTCACAAAGAGCCAGACGCAGCTGAGCGCTGAGCAGGTGTGTGTGCGGCCAGGGAGGGGCCAGCCGCCAGGCCAGGCCAGAGAAGGTGTTCCAGGAGGGGGACCCAGAAGGGACCAACTCCCAGGAGCTGACTCTCGCTTGGTGTCTTCAGGGAGCAGAAAGACTGTCAGAGTAGCTGGAAGCGTGTCTTTGTGCTATGAGAGCTCAGGATGAATTTCTTACACATCCAAGGGCTGCAGGTTTGAACTGGTGACCAGTGGACTTTGTCCTTGAGCAGACATGGGCATCCCACAGCCTGAATATGTCCTAGAATCAGAGCGTGAAGGAGACATTTAGAAACTGCTTTCCAGATTTTCAAATCCAGGTGAGAGTGCGCATCGGCGTGCTGGCATGCTGCTGGCTAACAGCCGCGCAAGCTGCCTCCGGACCGGGCACTGTTTTAGCTTGATGAAACTCTTCTTATCCACATGACAGCCCCGTAAGAGAGGTCAGTCTCCCATTTTACCAATGAGTAAACGGACGCTCAGGACTTCCCTGGTGGCTCAGATGGTAAAGCGTCTGCCTTCAATGCGGGAGACCCGGGTTCGATCCCTGGGTGGGGAAGATCCTCTGGAGAAGGAAATGGCAACCCACTCTAACACTCTTGGCTGGAAAATCCTATGGATACAGGAGGGTGGTAGGCTGCAGTCCATGGGGTCGCAAAGAGTCGGACACGACTGAGCGATTTCACTTCACTTGAAATGGAGGCTCAGAGCTGAGAAATATCTTGTCCTGGGAGGCCCAGAGGTTAAGTGGTGGGCCAGGATTCAAATCCAGGCCATCTGCTTCCTGAATCCATGGGGAGCTATTAACCACTGCCTCCTCGGGGGGCTGGGGGATTAAAAAGTGACACTTCTTCCTGGAGCTCCCATTTTGCTTGATGACTGGGGAGAAAGACGCTAAGTAATTTAACTGGTAAGTTCCCCATTATTTTTGTACCAAAACAAACACGAGTTGATGACAGGAGTACAAAGCAAAACGAACGTGCGTTTTTCAGGGAAAACTCAAGACTTTGACAGAAATTGTTAGCTTCTTCTAACTGCCTGAGAGCACTGTACCGCTAGACAGATGAGCAAACTGAGGCCCAGCCCAGAGAGCAGAGGTGACCCATCCCTAGGGCTGTCTCCCAAGGCAGCAGGTTGGCCCCGAGACCCTGAGAGCCCGCGCCCAGTGACCTGAGAAATTGCAGGGAGCTGGAAGGAAGACAGCAGGCACCAGCCCGCCTGTGCTGGCAGCTTGGATGGCCCCACAGCGCAGGCGGGACAGACCAGAGACGCTGACATCAGCTTCTGCTGGCCAGCGCCACGTGGTGGCCGATCAGGAAGACCCCACCCCAAGTCAGGGGCTCCGCACCTACGGTCATGCAGTCAACACAGCCGGCCCACCCAGAGAGCAGCCGAGCCAGTGGCCCAGAGGAGAGCAAGCAGGCGTTGCACCCAGCCAGCCGCCAGCCCAGTGACCCCTCCTCCGCCACACACAGAGAGGGGAGGGCGCAACGCGGGGGTGAAAAGCACTGGCCAGGCCTGGCCTGGATCTGCGTCAGCACACAGATGGAGCAGTCGGAGGGGCGCGTGGATGCGCAGGTGGAATTCAAATAGGGAGTCAGAGATTAGGACAGGCAACTACCAGAGGCCCGCCAGAGAGGGGGAGGAGAGCGCACACCCGCGTGCCAAGTCACTCAGTCGTGTCCAGGCCTCTGCGGCCCCATGGACCTCTGTCCGTGGGTGCTCCAGGCGAGAGTACTGGCGTGGGCGGCCCTTTCCTTCTCCATTGTGTGCCCTTAGACATGTATTCACTGTTGTGTCATATAGCTCAGTATACTTTCCAGATGCACAGATCCTGTGCTCTAGGTACGTGGGTAAATGCCGTGGTAGGCTAGAATCAGCTCATTCAGCTAAAAGGAGCCAACCAGACATTTCTCCCTAACTCGGCTCAATGATAGCATGTCAGTTACTTGAAATCAGTCTTCGTGGGAATGTTTGCACCATAGAAATACACAAGTCAGGTCTTACTTTTCTCCCAGACTTGATTTACCAGTACACCACCCATTATACATGGTATATGATGAGTCAGCCAATTGTACACATCTCAGACAGACGATATACACGTGTGTGTGTGTGTATGTTCTATACATATAAATATACACACACGCATATACACACGTGTATATAAGGGAGATTGCAGGTGCAAGTTCGATGGATTAGTTAATAGATAAAAGATGCCTGTCTATATTTTATCAAATCTGTAATGTATTGGCTGAACCTTATGAAACTGCTGTTATTCAACTCTTTTAGGTATACACCAAAAAGGCGAATTCATATGGTTGTGAGAGACTGTATGCATGTATGTGAAAGCACCCCAGACTGGGAGTCGAAGAGGAGACCAGGGCCCAGGAATTCCACCACTTACAAGCTGTGTGACTCCAGGCAAACAATTTGCCTTCTCTGAGCCCGTTTCCTTGCTGGAAATGTGAAGGCCCTGAGACCCCATTCCAGCTCAGCTGGAAGGGCTATGGAAGGGAAGAGTCCAGAGCTCAGTCCAGGAAAGGCCTCCAAGGGGCCCCTCAGGCCTGAACCAGACCCACCAGCACACCCCCGCTTCCTGTCAGCTCTGGGCGTCCTGGACCCCACTCCGGAGGACCCCTGTGCCTGCAGAAACAGACTCTCCCATGAGGAAAGAAGCACAAAGCACCTTTCCTGACCCCCATCCCTCCCCATGCCTCCCAGCTTAAGACTGAGGTGGCGCCAGCTGACAGATGTCGCAGGCCGGCGCCTCGCTGGAGCCTGGCTGTGCTGTGACCTCCCTGAACCATCAGTCAAGAGAGCGATGACCAGCACTTATCCCCGAGAGAATCCATCATCAGTCCCAGCTCACTCATCTCGTTCCAGCAGACTCCCTCGGGAGAAGGGCCAGGGGGAGCCTTCCCACGGGGAGAGTCGGCGTGGACCCGGGAGCCTTTCCACGGGGAGAGACAGCGGGGACCCGGGAGCCTTTCCACGGGGAGAGACGGCGTGGACCCGGGAGCCTTTCCACGGGGAGAGACGGCGTGGACCCGGGAGCCTTTCCACGGGGAGAGTCGGCGTGGACCCGGGAGCCTTTCCACGGGGAGAGTCGGCGTGGACCCGGGAGCCTTTCCACGGGGAGAGTCGGCGTGGACCCGGGAGCCTTTCCACGGGGAGAGTCGGCGTGGACCCGGGAGCCTTCCCACGGGGAGAGACGGCGTGGACCCGGGAGCCTTCCCACAGGGGAGACAGCGGGGACCCGGGAGCCTTTCCACGGGGAGAGACGGCGTGGACCCGGGAGCCTTTCCACGGGGAGAGTTGGCGTGGACCCGGGAGCCTTTCCACGGGGAGAGTTAGTGGACCCGGGAGCCTTTCCACGGCGAGAGTCAGCGGGGACATGGGAAGGACCCCAGGGTCTCAGCGTGACCGGTGTCACAGGTCGGCCCACTGCCCCTCTGGCCTTCGGTTTCTTTTCTGTACATTCAGTCTGTAGGTGTTAAAAATCAGCTAAAAGAGAAAGAAAGTAAAACAAAATCCTGTGCCAGCCAGAGAAAGCGGCCTCCGGGTGACCCAGCCCCGGACAGAGAGGTCGCACCTCTGCCCTTGACACAATCAGCTCTCAGGATTCTTGCCTCAGCAAGCAGTGTAACACAGGAGCACACGGAGAGTTCAGCTCCAGCTCTGTGACTTGCTGTGCAACTTTGGGCAAGTGACCAAACCTCTCCTAATCTGTTTCCTCATCCGTAAAATGAGGACAATAACCCTCATGCCCAGTAACCCACGGGGTGCTCATGCTTGCTGAGTCACTTCAGTCGTGTCTGACTCTGTGACCCGTGGACTGTAGCCCGCCAGGCTCCTCTGTCCATAGGGTTCTCCAGGCAAGGAAACTGGAGTGGGCTGGCATTTCATCCACCAGGGGATCTTCCCAACCCAGGGACTGAACCCCAGTCTCCTGCACTGCAGGTAGATGCTTTACCACTGCACTCCAGGGAGGCCCCTCTTTACCACTAGATATTTTAAAAATAACATAAAGATAACATCTGCCATTTTTAAGACACTGGCTACATACCAAGCTCTGTGCCATAAACTTTATATGTTATCTAACTTCTTTCTACAATAACCCCGTGAAGTAGATACTATTATTCTGCCCACTTTATGGAGGAGAAAACTGAGGCCCTAGGAGGCTAAGTGATATGCCCAAGGCACACAGCTGGTAAGTAGCAAAATCAGGTTTAAGAACTCAGGCTGTCTAGCTCCAGAGGCTATGGGCTGGGCCTCTATGTCACACTAGAAACAGATGTAGGATCCCTGACATAAAGTAGATGCTGTCCACACCAGTTATCAGATAATCTTCATTAATTTTTAATCCTTCCTTTCTTTGACTAAAAGGACCTTCTGAACTAGGACATTTCCTCCAGGGCTATGCCTTGGGGTTTTTGGATCAAGTCTGTGAAGGGAAAGGAGCTCTCCCATCTCTTTTGAAGTAGATCAAAGCCTGGAGCAGATGAAGACCGTCCCTTCATCGGACACAATCTTGCTGTCTTCTGACGAGAGCTGTGTGTAGTCAGGGGCCCTTTCTGTGTCAGGGTATGAGGGGCTGTGCCAAGACCCATGGAAGGAAGCAGTGAGGGGAGGGGTGAGCAGGGGGTGCAGAGCCTCAGGCTGGCCCCCGGAGCATCCCCTGGAGGGGAAGACAGGGGTGGGAGACGCCAGAGAGATCCAGGACCAAATCTGGGCACTCCAGTGGCGAGCTGTGTGATCCTGAGTGGGTGAGCTGACCTCTCTGGGCCTCTGCTTCACAAGGCGCTGATGCAGAGAAATGCCTGGCACATGACAGATGCTTAAGGGACGGTAGCGGCCACCACTTATTATCACATTTAGGCAAGCCCACTGTTTCTGAGCCAGTTGCGGTCAGCCAGCTTCAAACTCAGCGGCTTTTGGCCAAAATCTTGCTGGCTGGTTTCACTTTATCCAGGAGTTTGAAGGCCAAAGCTCTTGGGAGAGTCAGTTGCGTTTCACTGCTGGTTATTTGCAAGGCGTCTGGAGGCTCAAACCCAGCCCGGACGGCTCTTCAGGGACCATCTCTGGACCGAAGGGTGCACGCAGGCTGCGTGCAGGAAGCCCAGCTGTTCCCTGCTCATCCGCAGAGCAGCCAAGTGGAGGATGGAATTTCAGCTCTTCCTTTTCAGAACAAGGGTCTGCGGCTGCAGGCAAAAATCAAGCCTGGCTGAGCCCCAGAGGCAGCTAGCGTGGCCCTCAGCCTACATCTGCAGAAAAGGCAGGCTGGTGCTGACAGCTCAGGCGCCCTGCTCCCAACCTGTCCCTTTAACAGAGCCGTCAGCCCGCGAGCTGCGGCCTTGCTGTGGAATATTCCAGTTGCGGCGATCAGGTGTGAGATGCTGCTAAGGTCCACAGGTGATCCTGCAATCATCCTTGATGTGTTGGCAGGGCAGCAAGAGAAGAGCCAATCCCCTGCTCTGGGCAGACCCCCCATCCCACTGGGGTGTGTCCCAGCTCTGGCCGTCAGTCTAAGTGAAGGACAGAGCGGCAGGACTTGAAGGGGGGATGGAGGGGAAGTGGCCAGTATGCTTAGGGCTCCACGGAGTGGGGGTGGGGGGCGGGATGGGGTGCTGGGAGGGACCCATGTGCTGGAGAAGGACCAAGCAGGAGACGCGAGGAGCCGTGCGGGGTTTCCTTCCACCTCTGCTGGGTGACACTGAGGACGCTGCTTGCCATCTCTGGCCCCCTGCTACCTGATCTGAGCAGCAGTGCAGACACAACCCTAAGTGGTACAAGACAACTGGGCTTCTTTTCACGGCTGTACGCGTAGCCTCCAGCTCAAGGCCCGGCACACAGTCAGCCCCCTATAAATAATTACTGAAGGAAGGCGCCTCTCCCTCCATCCCCTTCAAGTAATTCTCCCAAAGGCAAGCTTTTGATTAGAGAAGAGTTCTATGTGGGCACAGATTGTTCCTGATGCAAGGTATGCAGCAGATTTTAAAAAAACATCGATCCAGACTGTTGGAGGCTTAATGAGGCAGAGACGAGAGAAGCCTCGGTCCCTGCGCCCCGCTCTGGACTTGACCCCCCACAGCCACAGCGGGGCTGAGGGCTACCGCAGCCAGAAAGCTCCTCAGGCCCCAAAGCTGGGACGGCAAGCCGAGAAATGTCCAGGGCTGGGCAGGCACTGGAAGTGAGCGGGGCCAGGTGAGGACTGGGTCAGACCCTCCCCGCCGCAGGGCAGCTCCTATCCGTCAATCATCGCCAGAGGGACGGTACACTCAGTGCAGCCGGTTCTCGTATTTTTCAAAGATGAAAATCTAAACTTTCATGTGAACTGCCTGATCCCTAAGTGTTGGTAACTAATTCAACATTTTTTCAAAAAAATATTGGATGAGGCAAACAGAACATTCTGCAAGCTGGAGTCAGTCAGGCCTCTGAGGCCCAATGGGTCGTGAAGAAGAACGTTTTCAAAGGAGACTCGATCCCTCACCCTAGGGGACCTGTCAGTCTGGTGGTGGAGACATAGCTCTGCCCTGGGGAACCCCTGGTTCTGGTGGGAGAAGCAGGAAGAGACAAAGTCCCAGACCCTTCCAGTTCTGTTGCTGTTCAGTCAATAAGTCGAATCTGACTCTTTGCGACCCCACAGACTGCAGCACGCAGCCTCCCTGTCCTTCGCCATCTCCCGGAGTTGGCTCAAACTCATGTCCACTGAGTCAGGGATGCCATCCAGCCGTCTCGTCCTCTGTCGCCCCCTTCTCCTCCTGCCCTCAACCTTTCCTTGCAAAGCAATGCCCAAAAACGTGCAGGGGCACCCCACGACACTAAGACCACGGGCACCGGAGAGCCCATGATGGAGGACGTGTGGGCTGGCAGAGGGAAGAGTCCCCGGTGGGGCGCACGGGGGAAGCAGAACCCCAGAGGCAGAGCGGAGCAAGGTGCTGCGGCGGGGGGCAGGCAAACCTGGAGGCCGAGTGGAGAGGCGCAGCCCCGGGACGTCTAAGTCAGACGGACTCCTAAAGTTCACTGGGTCCCACAGTCCCGACACACAGATGGGGAAACAGAGGCTCTCCGGCGGGAGGAAGCTGCCCGTGGCCATGAGGTGAGCTGTGATACAGTCAGGCCAGGAAGGGAGAGGCGGAGACCAGGCCAGGCACAGGAGGGGGCAAACAGCCACCGGCGGGAGGCGCTCGGCTGCGCGGGTGGAGAGGCTCTGGCTGCGCCTCCACCCCCTCCAGTCTGCGAGCTGGAGCCAAGTGGAGGTCACGTCCCGGCTGCCCTTTGAATTAACCTTTAGACTGCGCCAGTTACGAGCGCCATCCATCTTCCACACAAGCGGCTCCAGAGGTCTGACGAGGGGTGTGGTGCACATGGCCCAGAAGGGGCCCGGGGTCCAGCGAGAGCTCAGAGGGCGGCTCAGACACAGGAGGCCTTACCTGCCAGGGCTCAGGGCCCTGCCGGGCTGGGAGGGAGGCTGAGCAGCCCTGACGGAGATAGGGCCAGACGCCCAGGGCCGGGGGTCTCGCCGGCTGCACGTCCCCAATTCCTCTTGGCAATCCTGAGAGGCCAGGCCTCGCAGAACCCATTTCACAGATGAGGAAACAGAGGCTTGCCCAAGGCCACCCAGCCAGATGGGCAGCTCCGAGATTCTGAGCTTTCACAAAGGGAAGCCTGGCAGTGTCACGGCCCTACTGGAGCCTTTCCCTGGGCCCCACCCGTTTCTCCTGCCTCATCGCCCCTTTCTCCCACCCTCAGGCCGGCCCCTCAGCCTGTCTGCACACAGGCCCTTGCTTTGTTTTCCCTTTGGCTGAGCTTTGTTGGGTCTTCACTGCGGCGCCTCTCGTGGAGTGTGCTCTAGAGGGCATGGGCTCACTCGTTGCGTTGCAGGGGTTCGACTGCCCCACAGCACGTGGGGGCCTTAGTTCCACAAACAGGGATCGAGCCAGCGGCCCCTGCAGCGGGAGGCAGATTGTTAGCCACGGGACCACCGGGGAAGTTCCTGTGCACAGGGCCTTTACGCTCGCTGCTCCCGCCTCCTGGAACACTCTTGCGCCATCTTCCCTCCAGCTGGAGGCTTTCATGAATCGGCAGAGCACTGGTCAGCACAAGGCGGTCAAGAACTTGAACCAGAGAAGACTAGAGGGCTGAGTCTGGACGGGCCTCGTGTGCCCGCCCAGCTACTCGGGCGATCATGACCCAGCCAAGGACGTTTGCGCCCTGTGTAATTGAAGCTGAATTTTCTTTGTTCTGTTCTTTAAAAAAATTTTAACTGAGATATAAAACGCATAAGGGCAGGTGTGGAACTCAAGTGAACAGCTCAGTGACCTTCTACACATCTGTGTCCATGTAATTTCCACCTTCTCTCAAGGCATAGCTCATTTCCCACACCCCGAAAGCACCCTGTATGCCCCCTTTCCAGCCAAGACAACACTATTCCGCCTTCTGTTACCATCAATCAGTTCTGCCTCCCCTTGACTTTCGTATAAAGGCGGTCATGGAGGATGTGAGCTGCAGCAGATGGCATGTCCCCATTCCACTTCTCACTGTGTGACACTGACACCCCCCCACCCCACCCCCACCCCCCAGTAGAGCAGTGGGGGCTGTGCCCCTCTGCTGGATTTGGGATGGACTCTGCCTCAACCTTGACTCAGAGCGTGTGGTGGGAAAGATTCTGTGTGACCTCTGATCGTGAAAATCCCACGCACGTGCTCTCCTGGGTCACTCGCTCTTAGAACCCAGCCACCATGCTGGGAGGAAGCTCAAGCAGCCTGTGGAGAAGCTCATATGAGAGGAATCAGAGCCCTGGCTGAGCTCCCAGGCAACAGCCGGCAACAGCCGGCCAGCCACGTGCGTGGTCCATCTTGAAACTAAGGTCTTCTGACCCAGTCGAGTTCCCCATGGATGCCTTACTGAGCAGAGACAAGCCATCCCCACCACGTCCTGCCTAACTGCATCTTGAGAGCGACTCTAGCAAGTGCTTTCGTTTCATGCCACTAAGTCCGGAGTGGTTTGTTATATGGCACCAGATACTTGAAATGTGGTCCATAAAAACGGTTTTAGCAGAACAGTGATGTTCAAGTAAGTCTTTAACCCTTATATACAGTGAAAGTCAGTCCTAAAGGAAATTAACCCTCAATATTCATTGGAAGGGCTGATGTTGAAGCTGAAGCTCCAATACTTGGGCCACCTGATTCAAAGAACTGACTCACTGGGAAAGACCCTGATGCTGGGAAAGACTGAAGGCAGGAGGAGAAGGGGGTGACTAAGGATGAGATGTTTGGATGGCATCTCCGACTCAGTGGACATGAATTTGAGCAAATTCCAGGAGATGGTGAAGGACAGGGAAGCCTTGCATGCTGCAGTCCATGGGGTCACAGAGAGCTGGACTTCCCTGGTGGCTCAGATGGTTAAGTGTCTGCCTACAATGCGGGAGACCCAGGTTCAGTCCCTGGGTTGGGAAGATCTCCTGGAGAAGGAAATGGCAACCCACTCCAGTATTCCTGCCTGGAGAATCCCATGGATGGAGGAGCCTGATAGGCTACAGCCCATGGGGTCACAAAGAGTCGGACACGACTGAGCGACTTCACTTTCTTTCTTTTCTAGAAACTGAACAACAATGAAAGACTCAACACAGATTGGCTTAAAGGGGAAAAAACGGATTTCCCTGGTGTCCAGTGGTTAAAACTGTGTTTCACTGCAAGAAGCGTGGGTTTGATCCCTGATCGGGGAACCAGGATCCTGCATGCCATGTGGCATGGCCGAAAAAGAAAAAAACAATAATAAAATAAGTATTTTTAAAATATTCCTCAGTTTAAAAAAGAAGAAGAAGAAGAAAGATATAATGGTCCTCAGACTAAAAAGTGCAAAGGGGTGGTTGTATTAGTTTGCTCAGGTTGCCATAACAAAGTGCCACAGATCAGGAGCTTAGACAACTGAGATCTGTTGTCTCAGAGTCTGGAGGCTCGAAGTCCAAGATCAAGGCGCTGGCAGGGCCGATTCCGCTCCAGGCTGCGGGGGAGGGTCTCTGCTAGAGCTTTCTCCTTGGCTTGTAGGTGGCTGGCGTCTCCCTGTGGCATCATGTCATCTTCCCTCTATGCGCGTCTCCATGTGCAAATGCCCCCTTTACAGGGACACTCGTCCTGCTGGGTTGATTAAGGGTCCTCACTCCTCCAGTGTGACCTCAGCTAGTTACATGTGGGTCGGGAAGATCCCCTGGAGGAGGCCATGACAACTCACTCACGTAGTCTTGCCTAGAAAATTCCATGGACAGGGAGCTGGGCGAGCTGCACTCCGTGGGATTGCAAAAGAGCTGGACACAAGTTAGCAGCTGAGCAAAGTCACCTCTGCAACAGCCCTCTTTCCAGATCAGGCCAAATTCTGAGGTTCTGGAGGCCAGGACTTCAGTGCATGAACTTGGGGGGTGGGGGCGACCTAACCCATAATCCAGCCGTCCATACCAGGGTCAATCCAGCCGTGGCCATGGTCTCCATCAGCTTGCTTTTCTGTGTTTGAGTCGCTCTCAGACCCTGTGTGATGAGAAGATGCTCCAGGCCTGTAGCTGAAGAAAAGAGAGCTCCCAATAGCCCCAGCATGCAGCTCCTCCCGTCTCAGTTCCCCGAATCTGGCCACGGAGCCATACTGAGGCTGGTTACAGTGGCCAAGGAAGGCCAATCTTTAATCGATCAAGCCCGACTCCCACACGCACCCCTGGGGACAGAGGGAATGGGCACCAGAGTGCAATTCCCAGAGGAGTGGCATGGCCAGAGAGCCCACCACAGACACAAGGGGATGTACCGACCTGGGCCAGAGCCCCCCAGTGAGCAGAAAGGGCGGGAGGGAGTGGGCAGCTCCGGGCCGACCTCCTCACCGGCCAGCAGCACCTGTAGGACCAGGTTCTGCCGTCCCCCAATCTCCTGTGCCACGTTTCCATTCAAAGAATGACAGGCTCAAAGCCCAGCCCTCAGATTATGCAAAAAAATAATATTTCAAGGCCCTTATTAAAGATACTCAGAAGGCCTTTCGAATGTCAAACAGCTGTGCGCAAACCCTAATTTGATGATCTACGTGTTAATGAATCCCAGACATACAGATTAAATTCTCTTTAAATTGCACGTGGTTTTAAAATGCATTTCTCTCCAGTGTGTCTGGTTCAAAATAAGGTTAACAAAACACCTGTTAGGCAGGTCCACTGATCCAGGGACCAACTGAGCAGGAGTTGAAGACAGGTCTGGCTCAGCCCCCCGGGAGCTTGCAAGCTGGATATAGAAAAAGACACAGAGAGATGGGTTAGCGATGGTGTGGACAGTGGCTTGCTGAGCATGGTTCTCCACTCAGCAAATATTTACTGAGCCCCTCGGCTGGGCCAGGCCCTGCCCGGGGAATTGGGGGTGCACTGGCAAAGACAGAAGCCACAGATCCTGCCCTCCTAAAGCATTCGGCCAAAACGGGGTGATGAGTAAGGAGGCGGATTGAAACGGGGTGACGAGTAAGGAGGCGGACTGCTCATCACGGTGACTTCAGAGCTTAATAGACCAAGAGAAGGAGCAGCGGTGTGATACTAGGGTAGGCGGGGAGGCAGGGGGAGGGGCTATCTGAGGAAAGGAGCGAGCCATGGGAAGGCTGGGGGCAGCAAGTGCAAAGGCCCGCCAGGGCATCGGAGCAGGGGCGGCAGTGGCGGGTGGCACTCAGCAGACACGCACAGCAGGAGACTCTGAGGCTGGGGCGCTGTCAGCCAGCCACACAGATGCCACAGTGCCGGCTAAGAGGCGGAGGAGAGCTGTAACTCAGCCACCACTGGGAGGCCAGAACCACACGCACGTTCAGGAAAGAGGCCTGGCGGGACTCGGGGCTGCTCCTCACGGTCAGCTTCCTGATCTAAGGCTCTTACACGGCTGAGTCCACTTCCAGAAAAGTCCTCATGTGCATTCTCCCATGGGTATGTTACTCCTCCGAATATTTACTGAAATTAATTCCCTGGTGGTCCAGTGGTTAGGCCTCTGTGCTTTCACTGCCAAGGGCCTGGGTTCAATCCCCGGTCAGGGAGCTAAGATCCCACAAGCTGCACAATGTGCCCAAAATGAAACTAAATTTAAATTAAGATAAATAGAGTGAAAAATAAAAACTTACCCGCACAGGAAACAGCAATGCACTTTTTGCAAGAATGTATATCAAATAAAGATGGACCTAAGTGAATTACAGTGATCAACTGGGAGGGCTAAGATTTGTAAAAAAAAATCTTCCTGAAGTACCCAGACATGGTTGTAAGGGACGTAGGTGTATCAACTCACTCACATATTTTACTTTCTCCACAACTCTATGATCTTGGTAAAGCTTACCGTCAAGTGGAGAGGGTAGACCAGTTATCCCCATTTAACAGATGGAGTGATAAGAGTGAGTGAATGAACTGGTGAGTCAGTGAATGAATGAATGAGTGAGTGATTGAATGAATGAGTGGATGAATGAATAAGTGAGTGAGCGAATGATTAAATGATTGAATAAATGAGTGAGTGAGAGAATGATTAAATAATTGAATGAATGAGTGAATGAATAAGTGGGTGAGTGAGTGGGTGAGTGATTGAATGAATACTGAGTGAGCGAATGAGTGGGTGAGTGAATGGGTGAATGAGTGAGTGAGTGGGTGAGTGAGTGGGTGAGTGGATGATTAAATGATTGAATGAATGAGTGGGTGAGTGAGTGAGAATAGGCAAGCTCCTGTGCCTCTGAGGGGCTCTTGACACGCAGGTGGAAGTTGCCAACAGACACTTCAGAGGCCAGTGCTGAGCGTTTTCCCCACCTCTGCAAATGGAAGCCCCCGATGGGCCCCCCAAGACCACGTCCAGTCGAGGTGGGAGCCAGCCCTTCCATCCCTTCCACAAGCTGCGCACGGCCCTGGGCAGGCGCCCTGCAGCCAGCAGCCCTGTGGAGCCGGGTGCCGCACGACGGATCGGGGGCTCGACAACAGGAAGGAGACGGTGGCTTCCCCTGCCCGCCATCTACTTTTCTTTCTCTCTGAACCCTGAGAGACAAGGGTTCCAGCAAGCCGCTCCCACTTGAAGTGTCTCAAGTGGCTTTATCGGCATCCACACCCGGAGTTCCAGACCCGGGGCCTGTCCGGGGCTGGCGAGCAAACAGCCAGGCCTGGGCTCCAGCCCCTTGGACGGGGAGAAGCCCCTGCCGGGGGTGCAGGGGCGGCTGAGGGGACGGGAGGGTCCCAGGCCACACGTGGGGCCCTTCTGTCGTGGCCTGGCCATGTGGCCCCAGCACCCCACCCACGGTCCGCGCTCCCACATCCACAGAACAGGCGGGGTCACCCCAGGCCCTCCCGGTCACGGAGATGTGGGGGGGAGGCAGGAACCAGCAGATAACGTTTGTTCCACTGTCTAAGCTGATGCTCTGAGATGAAACTGCTCCTGAGGGTCCTTGAAGGGTCTCAGCGCTTTCACTCCCTGACCCTGCAGCCCACCAGGGTCCCCACTGTGTCAGGGGCAGACTGCCCACATTTGAAATAAGGCCAGGCCGGAGCCAAACCCCAGGGTCCAGTCTCCAGCCGTGTGACCCGGACAGGTCCTTCCTCCCCCTGGGCCTCAGTCTCCTTATCTGTCCAATGAGGCTATTCCTGGACATCACTGGAGAGAGGTGGGCACTCTTGCCACCAGGCATCTGGCACATACTAGGTATCAGCAGGTGGGGGTCACCGTGATCTTGCAAAAAAAATATATATATATATATATATATTACCCTGGGACTAGGTGAGCAAGTGAGTCCCCCGGGGTGTAAATTTTAAGGAGGTCCTTACTAACCAACCGTGAGAGCGAGTGTCTCCTTAAATTTTTATCGGCTTCACTCTGCCTCAGTCCCACCCCGTGGCCCAGAAGGGTGGCCTGAGGGATGACGGCAGGAGCGTTCCATTATTTATTAGGCGCCTACTGGATGCCAGGCACAGAGTGTCCTGAGGGCCTTCAGGTTCACCGTCACCGTGGGCGTCCCCGGGGAGGAGACGGGTGTCAGCGCCCTGGGGCTGTGTCCCCGCCCTGAAGGGGGGCAATCCAGATCTGAGCTGAGCATCCCATGCTGCCAAACCCGAGCCCTCAAGGGTGCGCTAGCCTGCCCCCCGCCCCTCGCTAGCTCAACTCGACCCCCTGGGGAGGGTGCAGGGCAGCCCCAGGCGGCAGGGCCCTCCACACTCACTCTCATCCCCACATTCGCCCACCTCTGGACCGGCCAGGGCCCTCCCCTGTTCCTCTGACCGTCCATTCTCTACCCCTGGCCCAGAGCGCAAGGCCTCGGTGATGGGGCGGAGGCCACTGCTACCATCTCAATGCAGCCCTGGGGGTGGACAGGTCTATGGGCTCACCCACCTGCTGCCAACCTGGTCCAGCAGCGAGGATGGCAAACGAGCACTGCTGAGGGCCAGGCTCGCCCACGCCATCCTGTTTCTTCCCTTCCTAGCACATCCTGTGATCGTTAGTTATCTTATTTATAGACTGGCTGACTTGCTAACCCTGGAGAAGGGAATGGCAACCCACTCCAGCATCCTTGCATGGAGAGTCCCACGGACAGAGGAGCCTGGCAGGCTGCAGTCCACGGGGTCGCAATCACTGTTTCCACTCAGCCGGTGGTTTCCATGAGAGCCGGCCTGGGGCCTGCCTCGTCACTCAGGGTCCCCAGGGCGNGCCGAGGGCAGTCTTGTACTTTGGGCCTTGCTCAGGAGCGGGGACGGTGAGGGCACAACTTCCTGGCACTTCTGAAGAGGTGCCTCCCATTAATCAAGGACAATCTTGCAGAGAAGGCTACAGGGGAATGACAGCCTTTCTCAGCCACACCTGCAGCTGTTTGGGGCTGGGCTCCCCCGACATGACAAGGGGTCCCAGGGGCTGGACAGGGCAGTAAGGGCCCTACCCCTAAACAGGGTGCAGAAGTGTCATCCGCCCCACCATGTCCAAGCCTGGCCAGTGCAGTTCCTGAGAATGGCGTGCTTCTAGGGTCTTCCCTGGGCTCACGCATCTTGAGCGTGGCAACCATCAATAGGTCTGATCCCCAGGTGTCTCTTTACTGCTGCTGGGGGGCATCCGTCCCTGGAGGGAATAAGGAGCTGACAAAGGGATGCCCTGAGGTTGTTCAAGCCCTTTCTCTGTGCTGAGGCCCACCTGGTCTGTGCTTTGTGTCTGTAGCCCTTGGCAGGTCCTGGCATGAGCAAGCCCTTGGGAACAGCTTGCTTGTATGAGTGAATGAATGAATGACTAGATGAGTGAAAGAATGAAT
Source organism: Oreotragus oreotragus (assembly GCA_006410675.1). Lineage (NCBI taxonomy): Eukaryota > Metazoa > Chordata > Mammalia > Artiodactyla > Bovidae > Oreotragus > Oreotragus oreotragus. The sequence goes on from SJYX01009824.1 coordinate 235,951, forward strand.
GAGTGAATGAATGAATGACTAGAATGAATAAATGAGTGAGTGAATGAATGACTAGAGTGAATGATAAGTGAATGAATGAGTGAGTGAGTGAATGAGTGAGTGAATGAATGAATAAATGAGTGAATGAATGAGTGAATGAATGAGTGGGTGAGAGAATGACTAAATGAATGATGAGTGGATGAGTGAGTGAATGAATGAATCAGCGAGTCAGTGAATGAATGAATGAGTGAGTGATTGAATGAATGAGTGGATGAATGAATAAGTGAGTGAGCGAATGATTAAATGATTGAATAAATGAGTGAGTGAGAGAATGATTAAATAATTGAATGAATGAGTGAATGAATAAGTGGGTGAGTGAGTGGGTGAGTGATTGAATGAATACTGAGTGAGCGAATGAGTGGGTGAGTGAATGGGTGAATGAGTGAGTGAGTGGGTGAGTGAGTGGGTGAGTGGATGATTAAATGATTGAATGAATGAGTGGGTGAGTGAGTGAGAATAGGCAAGCTCCTGTGCCTCTGAGGGGCTCTTGACACGCAGGTGGAAGTTGCCAACAGACACTTCAGAGGCCAGTGCTGAGCGTTTTCCCCACCTCTGCAAATGGAAGCCCCCGATGGGCCCCCCAAGACCACGTCCAGTCGAGGTGGGAGCCAGCCCTTCCATCCCTTCCGCAAGCTGCGCGTGGCCCTGGGCAGGCGCCCTGCAGCCAGCATCCCTGTGGAGCCGGGTGCCGCACGACGGATCAGGGGCTCGACAACAGGAAGGAGACGGTGGCTTCCCCTGCCCGCCATCTACTTTTCTTTCTCTCTGAACCCTGAGAGACAAGGGTTCCAGCAAGCCGCTCCCACTTGAAGTGTCTCAAGTGGCTTTATCGGCATCCACACCCGGAGTTCCAGACCCGGGGCCTGTCCGGGGCTGGCGAGCAAACAGCCAGGCCTGGGCTCCAGCCCCTTGGACGGGGAGAAGCCCCTGCCGGGGGTGCAGGGGCAGCTGAGGGGACAGGAGGGTCCCAGGCCACACGTGGGGCCCTTCTGTCGTGGCCTGGCCATGTGGCCCCAGCACCCCACCCACGGTCCGCGCTCCCACATCCACAGAACAGGCGGGGTCACCCCAGGCCCTCCCGGTCACGGAGATGTGGGGGGGAGGCAGGAACCAGCAGATAACGTTTGTTCCACTGTCTAAGCTGATGCTCTGAGATGAAACTGCTCCTGAGGGTCCTTGAAGGGTCTCAGCGCTTTCACTCCCTGACCCTGCAGCCCACCAGGGTCCCCACTGTGTCAGGGGCAGACTGCCCACATTTGAAATAAGGCCAGGCCGGAGCCAAACCCCAGGGTCCAGTCTCCAGCCGTGTGACCCGGACAGGTCCTTCCTCCCCCTGGGCCTCAGTCTCCTTATCTGTCCAATGGGGCTATTCCTGGACATCACTGGAGAGAGGTGGGCACTCTTGCCACCAGGCATCTGGCACATACTAGGTATCAGCAGGTGGGGGTCACCGTGATCTTGCAAAAAATATATATATATATATTACCCTGGGACTAGGTGAGCAAGTGAGTCCCCCGGGGTGTAAATTTTAAGGAGGTCCTTACTAACCAACCGTGAGAGCGAGTGTCTCCTTAAATTTTTATCGGCTTCACTCTGCCTCAGTCCCACCCCGTGGCCCAGAAGGGTGGCCTGAGGGATGACGGCAGGAGCGTTCCATTATTTATTAGGCGCCTACTGGATGCCAGGCACAGAGTGTCCTGAGGGCCTTCAGGTTCACCGTCACCGTGGGCGTCCCCGGGGAGGAGACGGGTGTCAGCGCCCTGGGGCTGTGTCCAGGCTGAGCGCAATCCAGATCTGAGCTGAGCATCCCATGCTGCCAAACCCGAGCCCTCAAGGGTGCGCTAGCCTGCCCCCCGCCCCTCGCTAGCTCAACTCGACCCCCTGGGGAGGGTGCAGGGCAGCCCCAGGCGGCAGGGCCCTCCACACTCACTCTCATCCCCACATTCGCCCACCTCTGGACCGGCCAGGGCCCTCCCCTGTTCCTCTGACCGTCCATTCTCTACCCCTGGCCCAGAGCGCAAGGCCTCGGTGATGGGGCGGAGGCCACTGCTACCATCTCAATGCAGCCCTGGGGGTGGACAGGTCTATGGGCTCACCCACCTGCTGCCAACCTGGTCCAGCAGCGAGGATGGCAAACGAGCACTGCTGAGGGCCAGGCTCGCCCACGCCATCCTGTTTCTTCCCTTCCTAGCACATCCTGTGATCCTTAGTTATCTTATTTATGGACTGGCTGACTTGCTAACCCTGGAGAAGGGAATGGCAACCCACTCCAGCATCCTTGCATGGAGAGTCCCACGGACAGAGGAGCCTGGCAGGCTGCAGTCCACGGGGTCGCAATCACTGTTTCCACTCAGCCGGTGGTTTCCATGAGAGCCGGCCTGGGATCTGCCTCGTCACTCAGGGTCCCCAGGGCGTAGCTCTGCCTCGTCACTCAGGGTCCCCAGGGCGTAGATCTGCCTCGTCACTCAGAGTCCCCAGGGTGTAGATCTGCAGCTGCCCGGTAATAGAAGCACAACAGACATTCTCTGAATGAGAGACTGCCTCAGCAAAGGAGGTAATGGGTCTTTCCATTGCAGATGGGAACTGGGGTTCCACGGAAAAGCATCTGAACCCGGGACTTGGGAGTTACAAGCCCTGCCTCTTCCCCTCTTGGATGCCAGGACTGAGGCCTCTCTCAGGGTCCTTGCTTGAAAAGGGAAGGTAAGGTATAAACTGGTGCTTGCAAATAAAATGCAAACAACAACGCAAAAATATCACAGAGCTGTTTCCAGGACACTCCAGTCTCTGGGATACCTCTGTGAGTACTGGCTGTCTGTGGGAAGCTCTGCTGTAACCTGAGTTCCTCCGGGTGGCAGCTGAGTGGGGGTGGGAGAACCCCCAGAGAAGGCAGGGTGGGCCAGGGGCTGGGTTAGGACACTGGCCCTGACCCCAGTCTGCCCCTGTGGTCTGAGGTCTTTGGAGTGGCGTGGACAGTCCTGTGAACTCAGGTCCCAGCCTTCCCCATCTGCAGAGAAACCCAAGTGCTGGAGTGAGGACCCTGCTGTGATGATGAGGTTTGGAGTCCTCATCCCGGCCCAGGCTTTACACCCATGATCCCACTCAGTCCCCACAACAACCTTGAGCAAGAGGTAATTGTGTGCCCACTTTACAGATGAGAAAACTGAGGCCTAGCAAGTTTAAATAACTTCCCTGAGGCTACAGAGCTAGCAAGCCACTGGGCCAGATATGCATGCCGTTGAAGCAGCCCATCTGAACCCCTGCACAATGCCATGCTGCCCGTTCACCCCTTCATCCCCTGCCCTCCTCAGCCACACACGCCCGTGTGGTTCCTGGCAGTGCTCTCTCTTAACCCTCCTTCGGAGGCCTCACCATCCTCCAGCCTGGTGGAAGCCCTCCTCCTCCAGGGACCCTCCTTCCATCTCCCTCCTCGGGGAGTCCTGCGGAGGAGAGAGGCTGTGCCCACAAAGCTCTGACTCCACTTCCTCCCCATCTTGCCCCGGTCACGCCTCCCTGTTTCTTCAGCCCTTGCCCTGGTGCAAACCATATCACCTCCCACTGGGACAGCTCCTACCACCTCCGCCACACAGGCCTCCTTTCTACGTTTCCAGTCCATCGCTCCGTTTCTGCCCCAGGGCTTTTGCACCTTCTGGTCCGTCTGCCTGAAGTCCAGTGCCTCTCTCAGTGGCTACTCCCTGTCCTGTGCCTGGGGTGACATTTATGTCCCCCAGCCCCCAGAGATCCGTTTCCTTGCTTCTTATTTGTTTCATTTCCTTTCTTTTTTATTTTGAGCTGATTCCTTTTTCCCCTTAAATTCTATTTATCTGTCTCCTTGGTTGTGCTGGGTCTTCGCTGCTGCTCACAAGCTTCCTGCAGTTGCAGCGAGTCGGGGCTGCCCCCCAGTTGCAGTCTGCGGGCTTCTCGCTGCGGTGGCCTCTCTCGTGGAACACTGACTTCAGGTGCGAAGGCTTCAGGACCTGCAGCACGCAGGCTCAGCAGTTGTTGCTTGCGGGCTCCAGGGTGGTGCCGTCTCTGTAGCTGTGGCAACGGGCTTAGCTGCTCCTCAGCATGAGGGCTCTTCCCGGACCAGAAACCGAACGCATGCCCCCTGCACTGGCAGGTGGATCCACCACCACGGGACCACTAGGGACGTCCCCGCCTCGTCTCCTTAAGGCACAAGCCACACCGCCCTCTTCTGGCACAGAGCAGGCACTCAGTCAGTAGCCACTGAATAAATCAACCAGTCAGTTGAACAATTAATCACAAAGGAAGGTTCTGTGCTTTTTGAAGAGGCACCATTCCAGAGCCACAGGAAGACTCAAAGCCAGCATCCCAGAGCGCTAATGGGTACCACCCGGCCGGTCAAACAGTGAGTCAGAAGACACTTGCCCTGTCCCCGAGTGTGCCTCCGAGAGAAGAGAGACGTTGAACTGCAGGGGCCGAAGTTCACAGCGACTCGCGCACCGGGGAACCAGACACCTTGACCATCTCTCCCTGCGTATCCAGCTTTTGCCAGACACTAGGCACCAGGCCGGGGAAGCCACGCATTCATTCAACGTCTGCTCAGAGGAAGGCGGTGAAATGATCGGCCCTGTGGACCTGGGTTCAAACCCTGCCTCTGCTACTCACTGGGAGCATGGTTCTCAAGAGGTTGCTTTGTTCCCTGGGCCTCGGTTCACCCACCAGCGAACGGGAACACAAAGGTACCTCCTGCAGAGTGGAGGGGCTGCCCTGGGGGAGTTAACCCAGCGAGCAGCCCCGCAGTCCCTGGCCCATGGAGTGCAGCCCGCTCTCATCAGCACCCCACGAGGTGCCAGCTGGGCCCTGGGCATACAGAGAGGACTGTCCCCGCGGGACAGTCCTGGACCCACAGCAGGACATGGGAGAGTCACGATGAGTGCAGTGAGTGTCACAGCGGACAGAGATGAGGACCTCAAACCCGCCCTGGGACCAGGCCCAAACCTGTCACCCCCCACTCGCACCCTGAGCTCCTCTCGTCTCTCCCGAGAGCTGACACTGTGGCTCAGCCCCTCCCCACCCAGGGTCCCCAGGGGCCTGGAGGCTGCCCTCCCCTCTCTGCAGAAGCCCAGGGTCCCCTCGGAGAGTGGCGGGGGTCTCCTGGACAAAGGGAAGAGAGATGGGTGAAGCTTTCATCCTGCCCCTGGCTCATGGGACCTCCCGGGCCTGGCTGGGGAGGGCTTCCCTCCATCAGGCTGCACAGGGCCTGAGGAAGCTTGTTCCGAGAGTTCCTCATTTTAACGTCCCATGTAAGTGGCTCAGTGGTAAAGACTCTCCCTGCCAAGAGACCCTGGGCTCAATCCCTGGGCCGGGAAGATCCCTTGGAGAAGGAAATGGCAACCCGCTCTAGTATTCTTGCCTGAGAAATCCCATGCATAGAGGAGGCTGGTGGGCTACAGTCCATGGGGTCGCAAAGAGGTGGACACGACTTAGTGACTAAAATAGCAACAACAATAATAATAACGGAGGGTGTGGGGGCCCAGCCCTAGGTGGAGGGGGAGCCGCACAGCCTTGCCTTCCCTCAGAGACAGTCCACCACTTCCTGCCCAGAGGGGACGCCGAGCCCCAGGAGGCCTGGTGGGGGGTGATGTCCAAGGTCACGCGGAGAGACAGGACTGGCACTCAAGGCTCCTGACCCCCTCAGGACACCCGAAAATAGAGGGTGCGGCACTCCACTCCGAATGAACGGCTGGGCGCGCAGCCTGGCAAGCACGGGGTCGCCGCCCGGTCCAGCCTCTGCCCTCCCGGCTGCCCCGCTCCCTGCCCGGCCGCGACCGTGGCCTTGGGACGGGGCTGCGCCCGAGCCTTTGGCTCTGCTGCCCCCTGGCGGTCGCTGGCTTCAGTCTCCAGCTCCAGGCCTCTGACTCAGCTGTCGGCTGGTCCAGGGACGGGCCCGCAGGAACATGGATATGGGGAAAGAGGGACCAGGAGTGAAGATGAGGGGGTCACGGGCGGAGATGGAGGTTTGCCTCCTCCTTCTACGGTCACACACACGCGCATGGAAAGCGCTCCCATGGGAAGAGCAGAAGCTGGCCAGTGGGGGGCAGGGGGGCAGGACAACGCCTGGGCGGGGGTGCGCAGGGTGAATCTCCAGTAGCAGCCAATCCTCGCTGCGTCTGCCACCCCGGGGTGGGGTCCACGTCCCTCCCCTGGACTCTGGCCATCTCTGGACCAGCTCTGGCCGGTAGAGCGCGGCAGAAGTGATACCATGCAAGCCCCAAGGCTGGGCGTAGCTCTCCTCCTAGGCGGCTCCTAGGAACCCGGTGGCCATGTTACCCGGCGAGGAGGCCACACGAAGGAAGACAAAGGCGCTCCACAGGCAGCCCCAGCTGAGCCCTCGGCCAGCCAGCATTCAGCCACAGGCGCAGCCGTCGCGGACGCACCAGCACTGCCTCCACGCGAGGGCAGGGCTGGCTGACGCCGGGGCGGCACCGGAGCCCGGTCAGCCCACGCCACGACAGGCAACAGCGCTGGCGCTTTCTAGCCACTAGGTGTCGGGGGGGCTTGATGTAGAGACGGATGCACAAAGCCAAGCCGCCCCTCCCCTTGGCAGCTGTGTGTCCTTGGGCTTGTCACTTAGCCTCTCTGAGCCTCAGTCCCTGGATGGGGTAACAAGGCCCCGCGTAGTGGTGGGGCTAAGTGAGATGCTGTGTGGGTGCACTGAGTACCCAGGACCCATTAGTACGCAAAGTGCTGAGCGCACACCCGGGGCCGGGCAGCCTGCTCGGCGTCCCGTGAACAGCATCTCGCTAAACCTCACGGCAGCCCTCAGAAGTCCTCAGATTTACTGTTGAGGAGGCAGATTTCCCAGGCAAGCACTCCCAATTCACAGTGAGGAAGCCAAGGTATAGAGGGGATAAGTAACTTGCCCCAAGCCTTAGCTGGTTAAAAAAGGAAAAAAAAAGAGCCAGGATTCGAATCCACATGGTAAGCACAAAACAGAAACCAGCCGTCATCAGCGTCCCCAGCGCCACGGGCACGTTCGCCACCTTCTCCGCCATCACCCCCGTCACTGTCATCACCAGCATCGCCGCCACCATACTCCTCATCATCATCCCCACCATCCTCGCGTCAGCGTCAGCGTCACCGTCAACAAGAAGCCGTGTGTCCACGGGACACTGGCAGGAAGACACAGACAAGTTCCAGAACACAAACAGGCCGGAGCGCCCGGAGCAGGGGCACTTAGCAGGTGGCAGAAGCTTGGAGGGGCTTTGGCTGGACACTGGGGCCACTGCTTGGTGTTGGGCAGAGCTGTACTGAGATCTGGCTCGTTCTTAAACAGTTCCCTCTGACTGCTCCGTGGAGGGCATGCTTGGAAGGTGGAAGCGGGGAGCACAGTGAGGAGGCTGCCCAGCAGCACAGGGTGAGACGCTGCTGGCCAGGATAGAGTGGTCCCAGCGGGGCGGGAAAAGCAGCGGCGTCCGGATGTGCTCTGATGATGGCGTGCTGACCAGGGCCCCACGACAGATCCACTATGGTTTGATTTCAGCTTTCCATCCCCCCGCGAAGGGGTGTGGCTACTCCCATTTTAGAGTTGAGTTGACTGAGGCCGAGGTTCACTCAGGGAGAGGACAGCCCAGTACGGCTCTGCAGTAAGTGGTGTTTCTTGTGTCCAGAAGCCCCGGAAATGAGCTTGGGGCCTCGGGCAGAGGGCAGTGAAGGGGGCCGACACCTGCCTGCCCAGCACCCCATAAAGCCAGCTGGAGCATGAATTGATGGGCCATTAATGGCCCAGCGCTCAGAGCAGCCGTGTCCTCAGCAGTTTATAAACTCATAAAAATGCCGAGTTCATGGCCACACATCCCTGCCTCCTTTAGCTGAGAATGAATGGGCTTTCCCGGGGAAAGAGGCAGCAAGCTTCTGGGGTGTCTCTGAGCGGGGGCAGGACCGCGTCCCTTCTTCCTTCCCCTCCAGCCCTGGCCCAGAGGTCCGCCCGTGGCCACGTTCCATTTCCTATTCCTGCCTCCTGGCTCTATTTCTGCTCCCTCACTCTCCAAGAAACCCCCCTGGTGAGGGCAGGGGAGAGGATAAAGGAAGGAAATTCACATCTGGCAGTTCACACTTTCTGGGTGCCAGGCACGATCTGTGGTCACCACAGCTTCCAGGAAGGGCAACGTCAGCCCTTGTGGGCCTGACGGATAAACTAAAGGTCAGACCCCTGAAGCGACGCGCCCACAGCTCCAGAGTCAGTGCCCCTCACCCTGCCCTCTGAGCCACGCGTGTTCCCCGGGCCTCGGTGCCCGGGGCGGGGGGGCGGTGTAAACAGCGTGATGTGGCCCCGAGATGCACGGGGCCACCCAGATGTCACCCTGCCCCCGGCGGGACTCTGACACCCTGGTTGCAGGGACCCACTGCAGTCGGCACCGGAGTCCAGCTGGGACTGCATTTTCAGCTTCTACTGGGGTATCTGCTCCCCACCCACTCACTCAGCGAGCGCCGGTGGTGTACTCTGCCAACCCCCAGCACTTTCTCTACTGCCAGGCGCAATTCCAAGCTCCAGGTCATTCATTTAACCCGCCCAGCAATTTCGTTAGAGGGGTAGGAACAGGCACAGGAAGGCTGAGTAGCTTGCTGCCCCCCGCGGCACCCGGCTGGTGGCAGACCAGGCTTTGAACCCCTGCCTGTCCACCCTGAACCCGCGGCGCCGCCCGGCCGCCCCCTCTCCAGGGTCTAGGCCGCTCCCCCCCAGGGCCTCCCCACCGGCTCCTGGGCGAGGCCCCGGGACAGCGCTGGCTGGGCCGGCCCCCACCCCCACCGCCAGGGACGGGTTTGGCTCTGCTCCCACCCCCGGGTGAACCCCAGCGGAGGCCCCGCCGCTCGGGAGAGCCCCCAGGGCACCAGGAGGGGCGTCCCGAGGGGCGCGGGCACCGGGGCGCCAGGAGGCGCGGGTCGGCTCTTAACCGCGGCAGGCGTGCTCGTCCGCGGCCCCGCACCTGGCCGCGCAGCCGCCGGCCCGGCGGGCTTGGAACCCCGGCGCCTCCCCCGGTCTCTGCCGGTCCGCATACCCGCCGGAGCACGCATACCCTCGGAACTATGATGTATTGCGTACGTTCTTCTTTAAAGCAACCCACGTGTTTCATTTAACCTCATCCATCAGACTCCAAGTCTCGTTAGTTGCCTTTTTTCCAAGTATGTTGTAAATATTAAATCCACAATTTCCAAAACCGTGTGCCTCTTAAAATCGTCTCCCGCCTCGCACGTTGGACAACACCCCCCACTCCAGAGCTGACCGCTGCTGGCGCTAGTTCCGTCGCGGAGGGTGGAGTGCCTCCCCAACGCCCAGGGACGGTCCCAGGCCTCCCCCAACCTGCAGTGCAGAAGAGAGCCAGACTACCAAAGACTCGCAAAGGTAACGTTGTGACTTAATGTTGCTGCTGCTGCTAAGTCGCTTCAGTCGTGTCCGACTCTGTGCGACCCCATAGACGGCAGCCCACCAGGCTCCCCAGTCCCTGGGATTCTCCAGGCAAGAACACTGGAGTGGGTTGCCGTTTCCTTCTCCAATGCATGAAAGTGAAAAGGGAAAGTGAAGTCGCTCAGTCGTGTCTGACTCTTAGCGACTCCATGGACTGCAGCCCACCAGGTTCCTCTGTCCATGGGATTTTCCAGGCAAGAAAACTAATGTTACTGCATTAAAAAATCCGTTTGCTGTGGGGAAATGGGAAACACTGGGTAAGTCTGCATTTAAGGGATTTGATCTGATTGGGGAAGTTAAGGAGCACTTCCCAGAGGAGGTGGGACTTGAGACCTGAGGGAAGAACAGAAAAAACTGAGTCAAGAGGGAAAGAAAGAGTGTTCTGGGCAGAAGGACCAGCGTTTGCAAGATCCCTGGGGCAGGGAGGGAGCCTTTCCCCGGAGTTCTTAGCCTTCGCCTTGAAGCTTGGCTCCCTGCCCACAGAGTGGGAATTTTCTAGATGTAGCCTTCCTTCCGTCCCTGGCCCTCAGCTCCAGCCTGGCTCACTCACCCACATCCTCAGCACGGCCACGCGCTTTTGGTCTACGCCCCTTTCATCCTCTTAACCATGCAGTTTTGCTCCCAGGATGCCCATTTGCAAGTCAAGGAAAGTGAGTTTCAGAGGTGCCAGGTTACTTTCCCACAGTCGCATAGCTGTTCAGAACCAGGATTGGCACGCAAACCTGGGGTCCGTGGCCTCGTACTCCATCAGGCTGCCTCTCAATAGCGCCCCAACGCTTGCTCTTGTGGACTTCGAATCAGGAGACCTGGAAGTAATGTTTGACTTAGCACGAACTTGCTGAGCAAATTTGAGCAAGTCATCACGCCTCTCTGAACCTCGGTCCCCTCATCTGTAAGACAGTGAGAGTGCACAGTAACAACAGCTAATCTCCGCTGTTCCTCACATAAACCCTTTACAGCAAGCACTAGTGTTATTCCCATATTACGGATGAGGAAATAAACTCAGAGCGGTCTAGTGACTTGTCCAAAGTCACACAGCTGGTCAGTAACAGAGCAGCATGGAGTCACCTCCAAGGCCTTTTCTGGTAATGACGTTCTCAGCCCGACTTCACCAAGGAAACTCGGCTTGTCCCTGGAGTGTCAACCAGCCGCTGGCCCCTGCACCGTGCTTCATGCCCATTTAGTCCCCTCCCGCTGTCTGTGAGTCTGAGACTTCTGTCTCCCAAGAGGCAGGGGCTGAGGGAAACCGCCTGCCTCACCTCGCCAGGCCCATGGGGTTCTGGCAAAGCCCATCATTGCCTCCCAGGCCGCCCATACAGCCCCCACCGCAGAGATGGATGGGCCAGTCTAGAGAGCCTTGGGCAAGCCTTTGCTCTTTCTGGGGCATCTCATTCTTCTGACCTCTGGTCAGTATATGGGTTTGTTCCTGGAATGGAAAACATTTAACTGCCAGCTCCATAGCGCTCTGTCCAAGCCGCCTTCCCTCCCAGGGACAGCCCCCCTCCCTTGGGAGTCCTGAGACACCCAGGCTGGCTTTCTTTAGCCCAGGGCCAGGCTGCCTGGCAGAAAGGGGCAGAGCCAGGGTGTGAGTGCAGTTCCGCCCAGGCCTCCCACGGGGCCCCTGGGGACTGACCCAGTACAAGCTCTAATGAAGCCATCAGGAATGGGGCATGCGAACCCTTCAACCAGCAGAGGAGTTGGCCAGGCCCTTATGAAATGTGACGGCCTGGCTCCTTCCCCACCAGAGCCCCCAGGCAGCTGGGACAGACCTAGCTTCCACCTTTGGCAGCTTCAGCCTCGGAGGCAGGACCGCAAGATGAAAACAGCATTTTGAAAAGCTACAGATAGACAAAGGCAAACAGATGCCCAGGAACTGGAGGCTGGGCCGTGAGTTGAGAGTTTGGCAAGGGTTTGGCGTCAGGCACAGCCGGCTCCGTGGGGGAGGCCATCACAGCACCAGGCTGTGGGCAAAGGAAAGTAGCGACTGGCCGAAGGCATGAGGGCGAGCGTCTGGAGGAAGAAACAGCCCTGTGTGGAAGCTCGAAACCTGGGATTGGTATAGACCGTGCAGAGGCGGGTGGTTGGACGCTGAGGGCAGATCTCAGACTGTCAGAGAAGAGCCAGGCTTTGCAGAGCGCTGAACCGTGTGCTGGCTGCTTCTAGGGGCTCCACGGCCTCGTTTCATCTGGTCCTCCTCACAGCAGCCCCGTGAGCCAGGGCTAACACGTTGTCATCCTCAGGCCAAGGTGCGGCAGCTGCAGCACAGAGAGGCTAAGTAACTTGCCTGAAGTCACACAGGCAGTAACTGGTGACGCTAGGAAGGTTCTAAGGAATGACCCCATTTAACCTCTCTGTTACAAATGACCCCTAAGTCCCAGAGACGGGCAGGAAGTTGCTCACTGGGGCCAGGGCCAGAATGGGGGCTGAGGTTCCAGCTTCCTGACCACAAGACAGGGAAGGGACATTAACACAGGAAGGTCAGTCTTCTCTAGACCCAGTTGATCCAGGGAGGGTGTGGAGGTGGGGTAGGCTGACACGAGGGATGAGGAGGGACTGCAGGGAGTGAAAGGCAGCCTTGCTGANGGAAGTTGCTCACTGGGGCCAGGGCCAGAATGGGGGCTGAGGTTCCAGCTTCCTGACCACAAGACAGGGAAGGGACATTAACACAGGAAGGTCAGTCTTCTCTAGACCCAGTTGATCCAGGGAGGGTGTGGAGGTGGGGTAGGCTGGCACGAGGGATGAGGAGGGACTGCAGGGAGTTAAAGGCAGCCTTGCTGAGGAAGTCTCAGACCCGCAGCAGCTATCTGCCAGAAGTTTACCGTCAGTTCATATTGTTATTTTTTTTTTGAATTTTTGTGGGGGAGGGGCTGCCATTCTGAGTCTTCGTTATGGGGCACAGGCTTCTCTAGTCGCAGCATGCGGGCCTAACTGTGCTGTGGCAGGTGGGGTTGACCCATGTCCCCTCAGTTGGAAGGTGGATACTTTACCACCAGAACACCAGGGAAGCCTCTCTCACACGAACCTCTTAAAACTGCAAAAGATTTAGATGACATTTCCCCAAAGAAGGTATATAAGCAAGAGATAAGCAAATGAAAAGATGCTCAACCTCATTAGACATTAAGGAAACAGCGATTAAAACCACAATGAGATGCCACTGTACATCTGTTAGAATAGCTACGAATCAAAAGTCCAACCATCCCGGGTGCTGGAGGGGAGATGGGACCCGCAGACACTGCTGGGGGGAGGGCAAAACGGCACAGTCACGTTGAAAACATCTGGCAGTGGCCTGAAAGTCAAATCAGCACCTACTGTGTGATCCGGTCATTTCATCCTTGCTGTTTACCTACGAGAAACGAAAGCAAATGTTCACTGAAGCTTTATACAACTGGCCCCAAACTGGAGANACGTTGAAAACATCTGGCAGTGGCCTGAAAGTCAAATCAGCACCTACTGTGTGATCCGGTCATTTCATCCTTGCTGTTTACCTACGAGAAACGAAAGCAAATGTTCACTGAAGCTTTATACAACTGGCCCCAAACTGGAGACAACCCAGAGATCCACCAGCAGGTGATAGATGAACTGTGATGCATCCGTAGAATGGAAGACTCAGCAATATAAAGGTACAAACTGTTAATGTACACGACGACATGGGTGGATTGCAAAATAATTACGCTACAGAAATAAGCTAGAGAAATCCTGTATGATTCCATCTGTTTAACATTCTAAGGAATGGGAACTGATCAGTATGACAGAGCAGACCGGCGGTTGCCTGTGGGAGCGGGGGAGGATGGCTGGGGCACAGGGAGACTTTCCGAGCTGATGTGTGTTCCTCAGGCTCCACTCATAGCTCTCAGCTGGGGAGGAAGCCGCCTGCAACGCGGGAGACCTGGGTTCCATCCCTGGGTCAGGAAGACCCCCTGGAGGAGGAACAGGCTCCCCACTCCAGTATTCTTGGGCTTCCCTTGTGGCTCAGCTGGTAAAGATTCCGCCTGCAACGCGGGAGACCTGGGTTCCATCCCTGGGTCAGGAAGACCCCCTGGAGGAGGAATAGGCTCCCCACTCCAGTATCCTGGCCTGGAGAATCCCATGGACTGTGTAGTCCAGGGGGTCGGGAAGAGTCGGCCCCGCCTGAGCGACTCACTTCACCGTGTGTTCATCATCGTGAGGCTGGCGATGGTTCCAACAAAGTATGAGGGGAAGGGAACTCGCCCAGTCGTGTCTGACTCTTTGCGGCCCCCTGAGCTGTAGCCTGCCAGGCTCCATCCATGGGCTTCTCCGGCAAGAATACCGGAGCGGGCTGCCATTAACTTCTCCAGGGGATCTTCCCCACCCAGGGATCGGACCCGGGTCTCCCGCATTGCAGGCAGACGCTTTTACCATCTGAGCCACCAGGAAGCCCAACAATGTTTACGTATAGCAAAACCCACCAGGTGGCACACTTTAAATTGGGAGATCGGAACTGACACATGCACCCTACTGATACTCTGTATAAAATGGATGACTAATGAGAAGCTACCAGATAGCTCAGGGAACTCGACTCTGCACTGTGGTGACCTCAACAGGAAGGAAATGCAAAACAGAGGGGAAATGTGTACGCGAATAGTTGCTTCACTTTGCTGCACAGCAGAAGCTGACCCAACGTTGTAAAGCGCCAAGTCGCTCAGTCATGTCCGACTCTTTTGGGACCCCACGGACTGTAGCCCACCAGGCTCCCCTATCCGCAGGATTCTCTGGTTAAGAATGCTGGAGTGGGCAGCCGTTCCCTCCTTCAGGGGATCTTCCTGACCCAGGGAGCGAACTCACGTCTCTCCTGTCTCCTGCCTTGGCAAGTGGGTTCTTGACCACTAGCGCCACCTGGGGGGCCCAAAGCAACTATACTCCAGTAAAAATTAATGTTCAAAGATATGTGCAGTTCATGGTAAGTCCACTGAATCTCAGTAAAGCTCTTTAAGTAAATAGTGTGGTGTTAAGCAGCCCAGAGGAACAGAAAGATGCCTCCTGGACCAACGTGATCTGGTGATCTTTACCACCGGAACACCAGGGAAGCCTCTCTCACACGAACCTCTTAAAACAGCAAAAGATTTAGATGACATTTCCCCAAAGAAGGTATATAAGCAAGAGATAAGCAAATGAAAAGATGCTCAACCTCATTAGACATTAAGGAAACAGCAATAAAACCACAATGAGATGCCACTGTACATCTGTTAGAATAGCTACGAATCAAAAGTCCAACCATCCCGAGTGCTGGAGGGGACATGAGACCCTCAGACACTGCTGGGGGGAGGGCAAAACGGCACAGTCACGTTGAAAACATCTGGCAGTGGCCTAAAAGTTAAATCAGCACCTACTGTGTGATCCCGTCATTTCATCCGTGCTGTTTACCTACGAGAAACGAAAGCAAATGTTCACTGAAGCTTTATACAACTGGCCCCAAACTGGAGACAGCCAATTGACCCTGGTGACCCACACAACCCCAACCCACAAAGCCTGGGGTTTCAGGAGGAGCCTGAAGTTAATTAGCCCCACCCCTTATGTTACAGAAGGGGCACCGAGGCCTGTCCATTACGCCACAGCTGTCTCCAGATTCAGCACGATGGTGCATCCTAGGAGGCCCCACCTTTAGCGCTGGCGGTAGAACGGCCCATGCCGGCCCTGGGCACGGGTCTCGCACAGGGCCCCTCAGTGACTGCTGTGCACCGGCCACCCTGAGCTTCAGTTCTTCGCGTGCAAATGGGGGTAAGAATGTGGGGTGGCTTTCTGAGGAGGCTTTCAGGAAGTCCACCTCTCGCTGCCTTCAACCATAAAGGGAGCCCGTTGGCTCACATCACCACCGCCCAGTGCTGTCTGCTCAGGTGAGGCCTGACCCAGCAGTGGCTGAGAGATTCGACCACCACACTGGTCTCGCTCTGTCTTGCTCTCGGCCTCTTGCAGTGAGGATTTCCCCATGAGCTGGCCACCACGTGGTCCCAANGCCCAGTGCTGTCTGCTCAGGTGAGGCCTGACCCAGCAGTGGCTGAGAGATTCGACCACCACACTGGTCTCGCTCTGTCTTGCTCTCGGCCTCTTGCAGTGAGGATTTCCCCACGAGCTGGCCACCACGTGGTCCCAAAGAGTGGCCAGCAGTAGGACAGTGCCCGTAGGCATCCTCGTCACGCCCTGCAGGAACAAGAAGGCATCTTTGCTCCAGCCCAAGAGGGAAGGCGTTCGCGTTCCCTGACAGGGCATCACTGCTGTCTGGGCAGGTGTCAGTCTCAAGTACCCCTGTCTGCTGGGACCCAGGGGCGGGGTTCTAGGAATGGAGGGCAGGGGAGGGAGACAGGGGGCTGGGGGCGCTGAGGAACGGGAGAGCGAAGGATGGAGGGCAAGCAGAAGCAGCAGCTGTAACCGGCCACAGCCAGGTGTCTGGGTAACCCAGGAAGGTCCCCTGGAATAAATGGGCATTTCCAGTTCGTGGGAGGAGGATGGCTGAGCCAGACAGAAACCACTCTCCAGGTTTTTCTTCTTCAGTCTGAGAGGGTGCATCTGAGAACAGAGACGAGTGTATAAAACATAATGTGCGTCCTTGGGCAGTTTCATTTTAAATTTCATTTCATTTTAATTTTCGAACAGCAATCTCATTAACTTGCTTCAAAAACCAAAAGACATGCCAACGTACATAGTACCCTGTCTCCCACCTCTGCCCGCATCTGTCGGCCCGCAGCCCCTCCCCCAGGTAACCACCAAGGTTTCTTAGGTATCTTTCCAGCACTCCTTCTGCATGCCCGGGCAAACAGGAATGTCCATTCTCAGTCTTGACTCTTTTGACACAAGACGTAAACTGTCGAACATGCTGTCTCTCCGCTTAATTTCTCCCCTTGACCGTGGTTTTCCATTGTATGCTGCTGCTAAGTCACTGCAGTCGTGTCCGACTCTGTGTGACCCCATAGACGGCAGCCCACCAGGCTCCGCCCTCCCTGGTGGGTGGACCAAAATTTCCTTAACCAGCCTCTGATTGGTGGGTGTGGACTGTTTCCAATTATTTGCTACTATGAGGCAGTGAGCAACTTTGTAAACAGCTGCCATCTCACGTGCCTGCAAGTATTTCTGTAAGATGACTTCCCCAAAGGGGGAATTTCTGGGTCAAAGAGACCATGCATTTGAAATGTTGATGGACATGGCTAAGCTGCCACAGAGCCCAGACACTCAGACACTGGCCCACCAGCAGAGGTGGAGAGGGTCCATTTCTCCCACAGACGCACGGATAGAAGGGATCGTCTTGCCTTCAGAGTCTTGCCAGTTGATGAGGGGAAGCAACGTGTGGATGTCATCCCAGGGACGCGGATCCTGCTACACGCAGGCTAAACTCTTGGTGCTTGTTTAGGCAATTCAGGAACTTCCTTTTCTGTCTTTCCTTTCCTTTCTGAACTGTCTGTTCACAAGATTGTCTGCCTTGTGTCGCGCTGTTTCACTTTCTCTAATCAATTTCTGTAAGTTCTTCTGGAGAGAGATTAGCCCTTTGCCTCTGATATGAATTACAAACATTTTTCCCAGATTGTCATTTGACTTTGCTCATGATAAGATTTTTTTCAGCGTGCAGAATATTTTTTCTTTCTATATAAGTAGATTGTGTGTGTGCTCATTCGCTTCACATCGTCTGACTCTTTGTGACTCCACGGACGATAGCTCGCCACGTTCCTCTGTCCATGGGATTCTCCAGGCAGGAATACTGGGGCGGGTTGCCATGCCCTTCTCCAGAGCATCTTCCCAACCCAGGGATCGAACCTGCATCTCCTATGCATGCTGCATTGGCAGGCAGCTTCTTTACCACCAGGGCCAGCTGGGAAGCCCATAAATAGATTCACCAGTCTTTTTTAATGGCTCCTAGATTTTTTAATCATAAACAGAAAGTCCCTGTGCACCCCTCCCCCC
>SJYX01009824.1:254378-295235 GCA_006410675.1 Oreotragus oreotragus
CTTTTCCAATGAGTCAGCTCTTCGCATGAGGTGGCCAAAGTACTGGAGTTTCAGCTTTAGCATCATTCCTTAAAAAGAAGTCCCAGGGCTGATCTCCTTCAGAATGGACTGGTTGGATCTCCTTGCAGTCCAAGGGACTCTCAAGAGTCTTCTCCAACAACACAGTTCAAAAGCATCAATTCTTATAGTGTATTACATATTTGAAGGTTGCTAAGGGAGTAGGTCTTCATCGTTCTCAGCACAAGAAGAAAAGTTTTAAGTGTGAAAAGGAAAAGAAAATAATACAAAAGAAAGTCCTTGCACTTTAAAATCATGGAGGAATTCTTCCATGTTTCCTTCTAAAACTCTTATGATTTCATCTGAACATTTAAATCTTCGCTTCCTTTGGGGTGTGTTTGCCCTGTTTAATTTTTTTAATTGAAGTGTAGTTGATTTACAATACTGTGTTAGTTCCAAGTGTACAGAAACGTGGTTTAGTTTAATATTTACATATACAGTCTGTTCTCCGTTCTTTCCCACTACAGGCTACTATAGACGCTGCACAGTTCCATGTGCTCTTTACTAGTTCCCTAGTGAGTCCTGGCGGTTTCGCTGTTTTCCGGGAGCATCGGTTAATCCCGTCTCCTAACTTACCCCTCCTCCCTCCCCCTTGGTAACCTGAGTGTGTTTTCTGTGTCCGTGAGTCTGCTTCTTCTACTATAGACGCTGCACAGTTCCATGTGCTCTTTACTAGTTCCCTAGTGAGTCCTGGCGGTTTCGCTGTTTTCCGGGAGCATCGGTTAATCCCGTCTCCTAACTTACCCCTCCTCCCTCCCCCTTGGTAACCTGAGTGTGTTTTCTGTGTCCGTGAGTCTGCTTCTCTTTTGCAAATAACTTAGTTTGTACTGGCTTTTAGACCCCATGCATGCGTGGTGGCGTACGATGCTTGCCTTTGGCTTTTAGACCCCACGCATGCGTGGTGGCGTACGATGCTTGCCTTTGACTGGCTTCACTCAATGTGATAGTCGCTAGGTCCATCATGTTGCTGCAAATGGCATCGTTTGTAATCTAGTTCAGGGAAAGAGTAAAGATCCAAAACCTGTTCTCTAGACGGCCATTCAGTCATCCCAGTACTATTCACTGAATAACTCAGTCTTTCCCCATTGGTGATGTAGCAACATTATCAAATGTTAAACGACACCTATCTGAGTTGAGGCGGCCAATTTGGGGGTTTCTGTTCTGTTTCGTTGGCCCATGTGAGAATTCCTGGGCCGAAACCACATTGTCTTAGCGGCTGAAGCATCGTACATAATACGGTTCTTTTCTTCAGGGCCCTCCTTTTTCCCAGGGTTTCCTTGGCTATACTCACTGGTTAATTTTTCATGCAAACTTTAGGATAAACACCCAGTTCACTGAGAACTGTTGATATTTCCCCAAGAATCAAAGTATATTTATCAATTCACTTAGAAAGAATTAGAATTTCATGGTGCTGACTCTCCTTCCCCCTACATGACGCATCTTTCCACTCTCACATCTTGTCTTTTAAGAGCTGTGTTAATTGAACTACGTATTTAAATAGAACATGGATACAGAAAAGTCACAAATCATTAAGGGTGCAGCTGGGTGCATTTTCACAAGGAGAGCATCCCACGAGATCTCCTCCCAGATTGAGAAATGGAGAACGTGAGCATCTCCTCTAAGACTGTCCTCCCACAGAGGAGCCGCTTGCCCCAAGTCCACCCTCAAGCGTGCTTTTCCTGGTCTTGACGGTCACCATGTAGATCACACCGCCTGTGGTCTTTGGTGTCCAGCTTCTTTCAGTAGTTTGTTGGCAAGATTCGTTCCTGCTGTTCTGCACAGCAGAGCTTTGCTCCGTCTCAGTCCTGTATTGTTTCTCACTGCGCTCAAGCTTTCCACACCTGGAGGGTGTTTGGGTCGTTTCCAGATGGGGGCTATTAAGACGAGTGCTGCTCTGAAAACTCTAGCCCTTGTGTGTTGGTGCGTTCCTGTACAAGCTTGTCCCTGTTGGCCCTCCAGGGAGAGGCGTGTCTGGGCCGCAAAGTGTGTGTTTGAGAGCTTTGCCAGACACCAGCCAATAGTTTTCTGAAATATCGGGACTCGGGACTCCCCGGGGTCCAGGGTTAAGAATCTACCTTCCCGTGCAGGGGAGGTGGGTCCGACCCCTGGTCAGGGAGCTAAGACCCCGCACGCTGCAGGGCAACCAGGCCGTCCATCCCAGCTAGAATGTGTGTGCTGCGGAGAAAGAACTTGCACGCCACAACTGAGAGGCCTGAGGCAGCCAAATAAATAAGTACACATACTTTCTAATAAATAAAGTACTGGCATTCACTTCTACTCCAAGTGTTGTCTACTTAAATCCCTTCCCCTCTTCCTGGACACACTGAGCCTACATCTCCCAGCCTCCCTTGCAGTTAAATAAGCCATGTGGTGCCAAGTCCTCGTCAAGGGCCCTGTGTGTCCCTTCCAAGCTCCAAGAAGAGTGAACCAGCCTCCTCCATGCTCCCTCCCCTCTCTCTGGAACCCACAGGGACTCACGTCAGCCACGCAAAGGACGGCAACACAGTGTGGGAGGGCAGAGGAGATGCTGGATGGGATCTGGCTTCCCGACCCCGCGGCCCGTGGCCCTCTTTGTTACAGGCTGGGGAGAGTCAGGTTCTCCTGGTCTGACTGCAGGCAACACCTGCCCCTGCGATATTTGAAAGAGAGGTGCTCTCCTGCAGGGCGAGTCCCTCGCTGGCAGGAAGTATGTTTTTGCTCGTGTTCTCTAGTAGCCAACAGTCACACCACCTAGAACATCCCATGCGGTGTCTATGACCCTTCACCCCGCAACTTTACCAATTGCAGCTGCAGTGGGCAGCCGCCGTGTACTCTGAGTCTGCATGCTCCGACTTCTAGCTTGGACTTCTGTTCGCCTTTTGTATGGTCTCCAGGAAGACAAATGAACGTTGCCGTCTCAGAAGGGACTCCTCCTACACTGCTGGCGGAGAGTACGCTGGAACAGTCTCCATGGAGAACGGTATGGCGGTTCCTAGAAACAGCACCACCGTATGAGCCTGCAATCCCACTCCGGGGCACGCATCCAGAGAAAAACACGGTCCGAAAAGATGCATGAGCGCCAGTGTTCGCTGCAGCGCTGTTTACAGTAGCCCAGACGTGGAGGCAACCTGAATGCCCATCAGCAGAAGAATGGGTGAAGACGACGTGGCACACAGGATACAACGGAGTATCACTCAGCACTAAATGCGGCACGCAGGATACAACGGGGTATCACTCAGCACTAAAAAGATGGAATAATGACGTTTGCAGCAGCAGCGATGGGCCTAGAGATCGTCCTATTGAGTGAAGTCAGGCAGAGAAGGAGAAATCTCGTAAGACATCTCGTATGTGGACTCTGAAAAGAAATGACACAAATGAACCCATGTACCAAACAGACACAGACCCACAGATTTGGAGAACAAACTCATGGTTTGGGGGAGGTGGGGGGAGGATGGGGGAGGGATGGATAGGGAGTTTGGGGTAGACACGTACACTCTGCCGCATTTAAAATGGACCTACTGTGCAGCTCAGGGGACTCTGCTCAACGTTATGTGGCAGCCTGGACGGGAGGGGAGTTTCAGGAGAGTGGATGTGTGTGGCTGAGTCCCTTTGCCATCCAGCTGAAACTATCACGACACTGCTGGTCGGCTATATCCAATATCAAGTAAAAAGTTAAAGCATAAACCCGCCGGAAGAAAACTGCCGTCTTGTGCAACAGACACACCTCAGCAGCCTGTCGGGTCATCCCAGCAGCTACCCACCTCCACTGCTGCTCTGCAGGGCCCCAGGGCCCACCTCAACAAGGCGCCGCCTGTCTCCCCCCAGAGCCAGAGACCCCCCCAGCGGCAGACGCTGCTTCTCCCCCCGCATACTGGGAGTTCTTAAAGGACCCAAGCGACAGCTCCCTCTTCAGATCAGAAAACTTCCAAAGGGAGAGGCGACGTCTTCTGTTGTCGCACATAAAATTACAGTATATAGGCTGTCGGGCTTCCCAGGTGGCGCTTGTGGTAAAGATTCTGCCTGTCAGTGCAGGAGACATAAGACACGCAGGTTCAATCCCTGGGTCAGGAAGATTCCCCTGGAGGAGGGCATGGCAACCTGTAGGATTTTGAGCAAAGAAAGTGATCGAACCCAGGTCTCTGGCATTGCAGGAAGATTCTTTACCAGCTGAGCCACGAGAGAAGCTCAAGAATACTGGAGTGGTAGGCTGTCCCTTCTCCAGGGGATCTTCCGGACCCAGGAATCAAACCAGGGCTTCTTGCATTGCAGGTGGCTTCTTTACCAAGCGAGCTATGAGGAAATCCCCTGACCTAACCTGAATTACCTTTCAAAGGATCAGCCTGGAACCCATGGAGAGAATAGACTGTAGAAAGGCGGGAAGTAGAAGCAGAGTCAAGCTCTCTGGAACGAGTTTCTTGCCTTTGACACTGACAGGCATCCAGCAGCTGATGGTCTGAGGTCTGGGAGCCTCAGACCTCGGCTCTCCCCTCACCCTATGGAGTCCCAGCTGACGAGCAATTATTCTCCCTAAGGACAGAGGTCATGTACGGACCTCTGAAGGCTGAGCACCAAAGAATTGATGCTTTTGTGTGGTGTAGGAGAAGACTCTTGAGAGTCCCTTGGACTGCAAAGAGATCCAACCAGTCCATCCTAAAGGAGGTCAGTCCTGAATATTCATTGGAAGGACTGATGCTGAAGCTGAAACTCCAATTCTTTGGCCATATGATGCAAAGAACTGACTCATTGGAAAAGACCCTGTTGCTGGGACAGATTCAAGGTGGGAGGAGAAGGGGACGACAGAGGATGAGATGGTTGGATGGCATCACCGACTCGATGGACATGGGTTTGGGTGGACTCTGGGAGATGGTGATGGACAGGGAGGCCTAGCGTGCCGTCCATGGGGTCACAAAGAGTCGGACACGCCCGAGCGACTGAACACCAACCAACGACGAGGGCGAGGACCCTATACCTTCCCTGCTCGCTCCCATTTGCCCTCCAGTGATTGGGCACAGAGGTCCTGACCCCTGGGAGCTTAGGGCAGGGTCGGGGGTTGTTTGTAGAGGGGCCACTGAAGTCTGGCTGAGCCTCGGTTTCCGGAAGAGAAAGGCGCGGGGTGGCCACTAGGGGCCAGCATTGCTCCGCTGAGAAGGTGGCGCTCCCGTCCCAGGGAGAAGGGAGCAAAACCTCGCCCTGGCCCTGCGCACGCCTTCGCGGACGGCGACGCAGTGAGGCTGGGGATCACTCCAGGGGTTTCCACCGCAGAAGAGACCTTTCACCACACTCGCGTCTAGTGACTCGCGGAAACTTCTGTGAGATGGCCCTCTGGGGCCCTAGCCGTCCGTCTTATGGGGAGAAAAGTGAAAGTCGCTCAGTCTGTCCAACTCTTGGTGGCCCCGTGGAGTGCATCCAGCCAGGCTGCTCCGTCCAGGGGCTTCTCCAGGCAAGAATACTGGAGGGGTTGCCATGCCCTCCTCCAGGGGATGTTCCCGACCCGGGGATTGAACCTGCATCTCTTGCATCGCAGGCAGATGCTTTACCTTCTGAGACAGCAGTGAGAATGGAGGTGCAGAGATCTCAAGACCCTCCAACAGCAGAGCCTTGCTCTCGTCTAATCCTCCCGCACCCCCCGGAATCTAAAGCGGTGGCGGGGTGAGCCATGGGCACCGAGGAAGTGGGGAAAGCTGCCTTTACTGGCCACGGTTTGGGGGTCCAAGGAGCTTAAGCACTTCTGAGGGTGAGGGGACAATCAGAACCTCAGCCCATCAGCTTGGAGGGGTAGCTAAAGCCAACCCACGTAAAATCAAAATGGGATCAAACGTGATGGCAAAGCAGGAGAAATTATGTTTGGGATTGCCTAGCTGTCTTTTGGGGAAAGAAATGTCTTTTGGGGAAACCCACTCCAGTATTCTTGCCTGGAGAACCCCCCTGACAGAGGAGCCTGGTGGGCTGCCGTCCACGGGGCCAGGGAGTCTGGCACCTGAGAGCCCACCAACTAATGGCATTTGCTTGATCACTCAAAAGAGAGGGCGTGGCTCCCTCTAAATGCCCTCCCCTGTCAACCCAGCCAAACCCTGCACCACCAGGCAGCGCGCACCTCCCCTTTATCACCATCTCAAGGACCCCACTGACGTTCTCTGAAGTAACTACTGGATTACTCTCTCTCTCCCTGATCAGCGTGTTAGCCTCCTGGGAGAAAGGCGTTGGTCTCCTTGGGCTCCAAATTGTAGCCTCGTCCCCCAGCGCCCGTGTGTGGCCCTAGAGAGCTGCTCGGGAAGCAGGAATGAGCGCGCCCGTGAGTGAGCGAGAGCAGCGCTGTCCTGGCCCAGTCCCGCGTCCTCCTCCAGCTGCCCCTTCTCCCCCGAGCGCTGCTGCGCCCACAGGAGGGAAGCGACCTATTGCTGCGTCAAGGGTCACTGTGTCCCGCAAGCCCAGAACCGAAGTTGGCTCCACGTCAAAAGCTTCCCCAGCCCGGCTTTGGACCGATGCCCCCCGGATGGGCAGACAGAGCGCCGTGTGCGGTGACCCGGTGACGCCAGCCCCCAGCCCTGCTCCTGTGCCCCCCCGCCCCTCTGATGGCTGGGAGTCCGGAGAGGCTTGCTCATAAATTCCATTTCAGGCGGTCTGCTGGGAAGATTAGGATCGCACTGGTTTGGAGCCAGGGCTTTCCAGCGTCTCCCTGCAGGAGACGTGGTTCGGGGATAAACGCCCAGCAGTGAGAGAAGAGGAGGGAAGGGAGAGAGGGGAGGGCTGGAAAGGAGGGAAGGCAGGGCGGCAGGACGGGAGAGGGGCAGAGAGCCGGAGCGGCCAGACAGACAGGACGGGAGGCCGCAGGGCGGGCAGGGCCTGGGGCAGGGGCGGCCGGCGGGGCGCCTGTGCGGGCAGGCCATGGGCACAGCCCTCACCTCTCGCCGCTTCCGCCTCACCTTCCGCTGGGCAGGTAGGCTCTGGTGCACACGCCCGTGTGTGGCACCCGCCCCCAGCCCCCAGCGGAGGGCCAGCACAGCAAAACCCCCACTAACACCAATTAAACACCGTCCGGGCCCCAAACCCCAGACGAAGCGTTCTAGGAGGATTATCCGGCCTAATCTCCCCAACCGCCTCACACCCCTGAGTGTGTCCGTCACCTGAGGGTGAGAGATTTACCTGCTCCCCCACGGGGTCACTCGGGGCCTGTGGCCAACCCTCCGGTCTGCTGGTCACTGCGGTCTTTCAGGCCTGGGGGAGGAGCTGGCTCAGAGCAGGCGCTCGGGCCGCGGCTGGGTAGGGAGCCTAGGAACCATCATTGGTCCCCTTCTGCAGGTGAGGGCGCTGAGGCTTAGAGAGGCCAACTCAGTTGCCCAAGATCCCACAGGGAGGATACGTTGAACCCCGGCATCCAGACTCCCACATCCTGTACAGTGGGAGTACAGAGCGTAACATGAGTACGCGCACATGTGAATGAGTGAATGAGTGCAGTACCCTTCCTTCTCACCTCGTCCCCTTAGGTGGCCTGTGCTTTTTCAGCATCGTGGGGCAAAGTAACCCCTTGAAATCTGCAGGCAGGAACTAGACCTAAGACCCTGACCTTGGAGCATCAGCTCACCGGTCCTGCTCAGAGACAGGCATCAAGGGTCCTGCGTCACACAGCCTGGTGGTTGGCAGACAGACATCTCCTCCCTCAGGCCTGCCCCTCTCTGAACGGACCCTGTGCTTGGTGACCCAGCACAGGCTGGGGGTTAAAATCCTGCCTTGCTGTTTGCTTGCTGTGTGACCTTAAGTGCATCCTTGCCCTCTCTGAATCTCTCCCACTGCAAAAATGGGAATATTGCTCCCAAACCCCCCAGGGCTGTTCTGAAAACTAGGACGTGAAATCCTGGACCCCCAGCTCAGTTGGAGAACAGAGCTCTGCTCAGCAAACCCCAGCAGCCTCTCCCAGCCTCTCGGCCTCTGCCCCACAACCATGACCACCAACAGGGGCCCGCCAAACCCCAGAACCAACCTGACAACTCGGGGAGGTCTGCATCCGAGGAAAATAATTGCGGTTAATTCCTCAGCACCTCACACGTACCACCCACCTCTCCTCCCAGCAGGCCAGGGAGGATTTATGAGTCAGTGGCGGCACTGTCATGTAAAGGGCTTTGAGGTCCTTGGAGAGAGGGCCCTGGGGATGTGGAAAGTATGAAATGGGAGGCGTAATGGTATTAGCACCCAACTACTCCAGGGTGACCACTCCAGCTTTCCCAGGAGCTAAAACCGAAGAGCCATCCGCTCCAGGACCCCCTCCATCGCCCCGGCCAGGACCAGGCGGGGGCAAGCAGGTACCCCTCTGTCCTAGGAAGTGCCCACACCCTCTCTGGGTGCCTCTGGGTGTCTGGCCTCATTACCTGGCCTGAGGGTCCTGCAAAGCAACAGGCCAGTAATGCAGAGCCTGCTCCTCTGCCCCCTGTATGGCCCCATAGCGCTAGACCAGGCCACAGTGGTCGTGCCTGGGTGTCCACCCGGGACGGAAGCCGGGGAGCTGGCTCCCGGCCCAAGGTCCTTCCCACCCCTCCCCCTTAGACATCCCCTGAGGACACATGGTCAAATGGGTCCCAGAATCCATGACAGAATACTTTTCATTTACCACGCTGCCACTGAGTACCTTTCATCCGTTCAGTTCAGTTCAGGGGCTCAGTCGTGTCCGACTCTTTGTGACCCCATGGACTGCAGCACGCCAGGCCTCCCTGTCCATGACCAACTCCCAGAGTTTACTCAAATTCATGTCCATGAGTCGGTGATGCCATCCAACCGTCTCATCCTCTGTCATCCCCTTCTCCTCCTGCCTTCAGTCTTTCCCAGCATCAGGGTCTTTTCATAGACCTTTCAAAAGTCTCTTTCATAGCAACACATTTAATCCTTACCACAGCTCTCTATAAAGTACTTACCAATAGCGTCCCCAGTCTGTGGATAGGGAAGCTGAAGCCACGTCCTTGCCCAGGTTCCCATGCTGGGAAGCAGGCCTGCACGGTTCACCTCCAGGAGGGCCAGCGCCTGCCCCATGTTCTCATGCTCAGGACTTCCCGGCGGGAGCCTCTGCCAACCTTGCACTCATCCTTGCTGATGAAACGTGAACAAAGTTGTATTGAGCCTCTACTGCAGACCAGGTTCTGTGCTGAGCGCTGGCCCTCTTATACCAAACTCACCTCCCAGGAAATGGGGTGCTTCATCGCCAGTTGATGGGGGCAGCATCTGAGGCGCGGGGAGCAGTCCCGCGTCCCTGGTCTCGCGGCCGCAGTGCCACCGCTCCATCGTCCGCGGCCCCACCCGCACTCACGCCCTCTGCAGGGCTTCCTCTCAGCTCACCTGTTCACGTGTTCGTTTCTGGAAGGCGTTTATTTTGGCTGACCTGACTTTGCATCCTCATCTGGCCGTACCCGTCCTATTCCATGCTGTGCCCCCAGTGCCAGGAGCTGTGCCAGGTGCATAGTAAAGTGATGTGGGAGTGAAAGTCGCTCAGTCGTGTCCGACTCTTTGCGACCCCATGGACTATGCAGTCTGTGGAGTTCTCCAGGCCAGAATACCAGAGTGCGTAGCCTTTCCCTTCTCCAGGGGACCTTCCCAACCCAGGGATCGAAGCCGGGTCTCCCACACTGCAGGCAGATTCTTTACCAGCTGAGCCACCAGGGACGCCCAAGCTGCATATTAGGTGCTCAACAAACACTGGGTTGGCCAGAGTTCATTCAGGTTTTCCACTCCAGCTTATGGCGAACCCGAACGAGCTTGTTGGCCAACCCATTATTATGACTAAAGGCTGAAAGGAAGCATTTTGTAGTCCTGGGTGCCCTCCGCACAGGGGAGGGAACCTTAGACTTGGCCTTGAGTGAGGTAAGGAGGCTGGGACAGGGGTGAGCATGCTCAGAGGAGGACAGTCAGCAGAATCATCAGGGCAGGGATGCCACCCACCCAAAGCAGTGAGATTTCTGGGACAAACGTGCAGCGAGATTGGCAGCCAGAGGGAACCTCGGAGCCCCTCCCCACGGGCGGCTTGGGGGCTGGGGGTCCCAGAGCCCTCCCCACAGGCGGCTCAGGGGCTGGGGGCCCCAGAGCCCTCAGCGCCCACTGCTCCTTGCCCAGGACTGACCGCCCCACCAGTCTTTCCCATTGGAGCCATGCACCCCTTGCGGATGAACCTAAGCGCTTCCCTCTTGCTTCCTTGGACATGGCCAGCACTGCCAGCAGGCTCCCTGCCTTTACCCACCCACCCCCACCGCACCTCCTCCACCCATCAGAAGTTAATTCCTCGGAAAACTTTCCTTGGGAGCAATTTCCACTTCTTATTATGCCCGCTGCGCCGGCCCAGCTCTTGCTATCTGGCTCCCTACAGCAGGGAAGACGTCTGACACTTGCCTGGAATAGCAGAGGTGACGGAGGTGGGGGGCTGACTCCTGGGATTACGATAAGGGCTGGCAGGCCGTTTGGTATGCCAGCCCAGGCCACACGCTCTCCCTTCCATATTGGGGTGATAAAGATGATTTTCCATGCTGGTCCCTATCTGCTATCAAGACCAAACATTCAAATGCAGCCCTCCGTTTTAAACTACCCCCCCGCAACCTCCTACAAGATACCACCTCCTCCAGAGAAAATTGAACCTTCTGATTTGAAAGAAGAAAAAAAAAAAAATTAATTGAAGTAGCCAGGTCATTCCCTCCCTAGGACTCTCGGATTTAATGAAAAAATGGAGACGATTTTGAAGCCAGGTGTGCTTGTGGGATGCGGAGGAGGGAGAGAGAAGAGGCCTGGGAGGCCTTTCTTGGGTTGGTTCTGAGGAGGCCCTGCTCTATCCGGAGGGTTTGGGGTAAAGGCACCGTGTCCCGACCCACGTGCCGGATGCTCTGACCTCAAAACTGTAACATCAGACATCACTCCTCGACTCAGGAGGAAGATCTTGACCCAAAAGAGAGGTGCCGGGTGGAGGGGTGGGCAGGGAGGAGGCGTGACTTCACATCCCATCTTAACAAAATGTTACCCAAAGAGAAAGAGGCTTCAGGAGGGTTTGCATTCTCTCTCTTTATTATCATTATTTTTCAGAGTTTCAGAGTTGTTTCCTAGGTTTGGAGGCTGTCAGCAGAATACTTATTGTACTTTATGGTGCATTAGTAACAAGATTGTCTTCCCTTCCCAGAGCCGACTTCAAACCCCCGTCTGTCTGGAAGGAGAGTGTATTAAGTATGAGGATTTCTTTTTTGCCAAAGTCAGCAGCTAGAGCAGAGACACCCCAACTCCCAGAGCTCCAGCGGTCACGGTGGCCTGGCCCATGGAGGCTTGGGGAGCAGGGAGCCTGCTGGACCTGACCCCCATGGCCATCCTCCCGCCCCACCCTGGCACGGGCACCCCAAATTCTTCAGACGGCCGCAGGGGGCTGCTGCCCCTCGGGGTCTCCCCACCCACCCCCCAGCAGGGACCCACACCCCTAGGATGGGGGAGGGATGGATAGGGAGTTTGGGGTAGACACGTACACTCTGCCGCATTTAAAATGGACCTACTGTGCAGCTCAGGGGACTCTGCTCAACGTTATGTGGCAGCCTGGACGGGAGGGGAGTTTCAGGAGAGTGGATGTGTGTGGCTGAGTCCCTTTGCCATCCAGCTGAAACTATCACGACACTGCTGGTCGGCTATATCCAATATCAAGTAAAAAGTTAAAGCATAAACCCGCCGGAAGAAAACTGCCGTCTTGTGCAACAGACACACCTCAGCAGCCTGTCGGGTCATCCCAGCAGCTACCCACCTCCACTGCTGCTCTGCAGGGCCCCAGGGCCCACCTCAACAAGGCGCCGCCTGTCTCCCCCCAGAGCCAGAGACCCCCCCAGCGGCAGACGCTGCTTCTCCCCCCGCATACTGGGAGTTCTTAAAGGACCCAAGTGACAGCTCCCTCTTCAGATCAGAAAACTTCCAAAGGGAGAGGCGACGTCTTCTGTTGTCGCACATAAAATTACAGTATATAGGCTGTCGGGCTTCCCAGGTGGCGCTTGTGGTAAAGATTCTGCCTGTCAGTGCAGGAGACATAAGACACGCAGGTTCAATCCCTGGGTCAGGAAGATTCCCCTGGAGGAGGGCATGGCAACCTGTAGGATTTTGAGCAAAGAAAGTGATCGAACCCAGGTCTCTGGCATTGCAGGAAGATTCTTTACCAGCTGAGCCACGAGAGAAGCTCAAGAATACTGGAGTGGTAGGCTGTCCCTTCTCCAGGGGATCTTCCGGACCCAGGAATCAAACCAGGGCTTCTTGCATTGCAGGTGGCTTCTTTACCAAGCGAGCTATGAGGAAATCCCCTGACCTAACCTGAATTACCTTTCAAAGGATCAGCCTGGAACCCATGGAGAGAATAGACTGTAGAAAGGCGGGAAGTAGAAGCAGAGTCAAGCTCTCTGGAACGAGTTTCTTGCCTTTGACACTGACAGGCATCCAGCAGCTGATGGTCTGAGGTCTGGGAGCCTCAGACCTCGGCTCTCCCCTCACCCTATGGAGTCCCAGCTGACGAGCAATTATTCTCCCTAAGGACAGAGGTCATGTACGGACCTCTGAAGGCTGAGCACCAAAGAATTGATGCTTTTGTGTGGTGTAGGAGAAGACTCTTGAGAGTCCCTTGGACTGCAAAGAGATCCAACCAGTCCATCCTAAAGGAGGTCAGTCCTGAATATTCATTGGAAGGACTGATGCTGAAGCTGAAACTCCAATTCTTTGGCCATATGATGCAAAGAACTGACTCATTGGAAAAGACCCTGTTGCTGGGACAGATTCAAGGTGGGAGGAGAAGGGGACGACAGAGGATGAGATGGTTGGATGGCATCACCGACTCGATGGACATGGGTTTGGGTGGACTCTGGGAGATGGTGATGGACAGGGAGGCCTAGCGTGCCGTCCATGGGGTCACAAAGAGTCGGACACGCCCGAGCGACTGAACACCAACCAACGACGAGGGCGAGGACCCTATACCTTCCCTGCTCGCTCCCATTTGCCCTCCAGTGATTGGGCACAGAGGTCCTGACCCCTGGGAGCTTAGGGCAGGGTCGGGGGTTGTTTGTAGAGGGGCCACTGAAGTCTGGCTGAGCCTCGGTTTCCGGAAGAGAAAGGCGCGGGGTGGCCACTAGGGGCCAGCATTGCTCCGCTGAGAAGGTGGCGCTCCCGTCCCAGGGAGAAGGGAGCAAAACCTCGCCCTGGCCCTGCGCGCGCCTTCGCGGACGGCGACGCAGTGAGGCTGGGGATCACTCCAGGGGTTTCCACCGCAGAAGAGACCTTTCACCACACTCGCGTCTAGTGACTCGCGGAAACTTCTGTGAGATGGCCCTCTGGGGCCCTAGCCGTCCGTCTTATGGGGAGAAAAGTGAAAGTCGCTCAGTCTGTCCAACTCTTGGTGGCCCCGTGGAGTGCATCCAGCCAGGCTGCTCCGTCCAGGGGCTTCTCCAGGCAAGAATACTGGAGGGGTTGCCATGCCCTCCTCCAGGGGATGTTCCCGACCCGGGGATTGAACCTGCATCTCTTGCATCGCAGGCAGATGCTTTACCTTCTGAGACAGCAGTGAGAATGGAGGTGCAGAGATCTCAAGACCCTCCAACAGCAGAGCCTTGCTCTCGTCTAATCCTCCCGCACCCCCCGGAATCTAAAGCGGTGGCGGGGTGAGCCATGGGCACCGAGGAAGTGGGGAAAGCTGCCTTTACTGGCCACGGTTTGGGGGTCCAAGGAGCTTAAGCACTTCTGAGGGTGAGGGGACAATCAGAACCTCAGCCCATCAGCTTGGAGGGGTAGCTAAAGCCAACCCACGTAAAATCAAAATGGGATCAAACGTGATGGCAAAGCAGGAGAAATTATGTTTGGGATTGCCTAGCTGTCTTTTGGGGAAAGAAATGTCTTTTGGGGAAACCCACTCCAGTATTCTTGCCTGGAGAACCCCCCTGACAGAGGAGCCTGGTGGGCTGCCGTCCACGGGGCCAGGGAGTCTGGCACCTGAGAGCCCACCAACTAATGGCATTTGCTTGATCACTCAAAAGAGAGGGCGTGGCTCCCTCTAAATGCCCTCCCCTGTCAACCCAGCCAAACCCTGCACCACCAGGCAGCGCGCACCTCCCCTTTATCACCATCTCAAGGACCCCACTGACGTTCTCTGAAGTAACTACTGGATTACTCTCTCTCTCCCTGATCAGCGTGTTAGCCTCCTGGGAGAAAGGCGTTGGTCTCCTTGGGCTCCAAATTGTAGCCTCGTCCCCCAGCGCCCGTGTGTGGCCCTAGAGAGCTGCTCGGGAAGCAGGAATGAGCGCGCCCGTGAGTGAGCGAGAGCAGCGCTGTCCTGGCCCAGTCCCGCGTCCTCCTCCAGCTGCCCCTTCTCCCCCGAGCGCTGCTGCGCCCACAGGAGGGAAGCGACCTATTGCTGCGTCAAGGGTCACTGTGTCCCGCAAGCCCAGAACCGAAGTTGGCTCCACGTCAAAAGCTTCCCCAGCCCGGCTTTGGACCGATGCCCCCCGGATGGGCAGACAGAGCGCCGTGTGCGGTGACCCGGTGACGCCAGCCCCCAGCCCTGCTCCTGTGCCCCCCCGCCCCTCTGATGGCTGGGAGTCCGGAGAGGCTTGCTCATAAATTCCATTTCAGGCGGTCTGCTGGGAAGATTAGGATCGCACTGGTTTGGAGCCAGGGCTTTCCAGCGTCTCCCTGCAGGAGACGTGGTTCGGGGATAAACGCCCAGCAGTGAGAGAAGAGGAGGGAAGGGAGAGAGGGGAGGGCTGGAAAGGAGGGAAGGCAGGGCGGCAGGACGGGAGAGGGGCAGAGAGCCGGAGCGGCCAGACAGACAGGACGGGAGGCCGCAGGGCGGGCAGGGCCTGGGGCAGGGGCGGCCGGCGGGGCGCCTGTGCGGGCAGGCCATGGGCACAGCCCTCACCTCTCGCCGCTTCCGCCTCACCTTCCGCTGGGCAGGTAGGCTCTGGTGCACACGCCCATGTGTGGCACCCGCCCCCAGCCCCCAGCGGAGGGCCAGCACAGCAAAACCCCCACTAACACCAATTAAACACCGTCCGGGCCCCAAACCCCAGACGAAGCGTTCTAGGAGGATTATCCGGCCTAATCTCCCCAACCGCCTCACACCCCTGAGTGTGTCCGTCACCTGAGGGTGAGAGATTTACCTGCTCCCCCACGGGGTCACTCGGGGCCTGTGGCCAACCCTCCGGTCTGCTGGTCACTGCGGTCTTTCAGGCCTGGGGGAGGAGCTGGCTCAGAGCAGGCGCTCGGGCCGCGGCTGGGTAGGGAGCCTAGGAACCATCATTGGTCCCCTTCTGCAGGTGAGGGCGCTGAGGCTTAGAGAGGCCAACTCAGTTGCCCAAGATCCCACAGGGAGGATACGTTGAACCCCGGCATCCAGACTCCCACATCCTGTACAGTGGGAGTACAGAGCGTAACATGAGTACGCGCACATGTGAATGAGTGAATGAGTGCAGTACCCTTCCTTCTCACCTCGTCCCCTTAGGTGGCCTGTGCTTTTTCAGCATCGTGGGGCAAAGTAACCCCTTGAAATCTGCAGGCAGGAACTAGACCTAAGACCCTGACCTTGGAGCATCAGCTCACCGGTCCTGCTCAGAGACAGGCATCAAGGGTCCTGCGTCACACAGCCTGGTGGTTGGCAGACAGACATCTCCTCCCTCAGGCCTGCCCCTCTCTGAACGGACCCTGTGCTTGGTGACCCAGCACAGGCTGGGGGTTAAAATCCTGCCTTGCTGTTTGCTTGCTGTGTGACCTTAAGTGCATCCTTGCCCTCTCTGAATCTCTCCCACTGCAAAAATGGGAATATTGCTCCCAAACCCCCCAGGGCTGTTCTGAAAACTAGGACGTGAAATCCTGGACCCCCAGCTCAGTTGGAGAACAGAGCTCTGCTCAGCAAACCCCAGCAGCCTCTCCCAGCCTCTCGGCCTCTGCCCCACAACCATGACCACCAACAGGGGCCCGCCAAACCCCAGAACCAACCTGACAACTCGGGGAGGTCTGCATCCGAGGAAAATAATTGCGGTTAATTCCTCAGCACCTCACACGTACCACCCACCTCTCCTCCCAGCAGGCCAGGGAGGATTTATGAGTCAGTGGCGGCACTGTCATGTAAAGGGCTTTGAGGTCCTTGGAGAGAGGGCCCTGGGGATGTGGAAAGTATGAAATGGGAGGCGTAATGGTATTAGCACCCAACTACTCCAGGGTGACCACTCCAGCTTTCCCAGGAGCTAAAACCGAAGAGCCATCCGCTCCAGGACCCCCTCCATCGCCCCGGCCAGGACCAGGCGGGGGCAAGCAGGTACCCCTCTGTCCTAGGAAGTGCCCACACCCTCTCTGGGTGCCTCTGGGTGTCTGGCCTCATTACCTGGCCTGAGGGTCCTGCAAAGCAACAGGCCAGTAATGCAGAGCCTGCTCCTCTGCCCCCTGTATGGCCCCATAGCGCTAGACCAGGCCACAGTGGTCGTGCCTGGGTGTCCACCCGGGACGGAAGCCGGGGAGCTGGCTCCCGGCCCAAGGTCCTTCCCACCCCTCCCCCTTAGACATCCCCTGAGGACACATGGTCAAATGGGTCCCAGAATCCATGACAGAATACTTTTCATTTACCACGCTGCCACTGAGTACCTTTCATCCGTTCAGTTCAGTTCAGGGGCTCAGTCGTGTCCGACTCTTTGTGACCCCATGGACTGCAGCACGCCAGGCCTCCCTGTCCATGACCAACTCCCAGAGTTTACTCAAATTCATGTCCATGAGTCGGTGATGCCATCCAACCGTCTCATCCTCTGTCATCCCCTTCTCCTCCTGCCTTCAGTCTTTCCCAGCATCAGGGTCTTTTCATAGACCTTTCAAAAGTCTCTTTCATAGCAACACATTTAATCCTTACCACAGCTCTCTATAAAGTACTTACCAATAGCGTCCCCAGTCTGTGGATAGGGAAGCTGAAGCCACGTCCTTGCCCAGGTTCCCATGCTGGGAAGCAGGCCTGCACGGTTCACCTCCAGGAGGGCCAGCGCCTGCCCCATGTTCTCATGCTCAGGACTTCCCGGCGGGAGCCTCTGCCAACCTTGCACTCATCCTTGCTGATGAAACGTGAACAAAGTTGTATTGAGCCTCTACTGCAGACCAGGTTCTGTGCTGAGCGCTGGCCCTCTTATACCAAACTCACCTCCCAGGAAATGGGGTGCTTCATCGCCAGTTGATGGGGGCAGCATCTGAGGCGCGGGGAGCAGTCCCGCGTCCCTGGTCTCGTGGCCGCAGTGCCACCGCTCCATCGTCCGCGGCCCCACCCGCACTCACGCCCTCTGCAGGGCTTCCTCTCAGCTCACCTGTTCACGTGTTCGTTTCTGGAAGGCGTTTATTTTGGCTGACCTGACTTTGCATCCTCATCTGGCCGTACCCGTCCTATTCCATGCTGTGCCCCCAGTGCCAGGAGCTGTGCCAGGTGCATAGTAAAGTGATGTGGGAGTGAAAGTCGCTCAGTCGTGTCCGACTCTTTGCGACCCCATGGACTATGCAGTCTGTGGAGTTCTCCAGGCCAGAATACCAGAGTGCGTAGCCTTTCCCTTCTCCAGGGGACCTTCCCAACCCAGGGATCGAAGCCGGGTCTCCCACACTGCAGGCAGATTCTTTACCAGCTGAGCCACCAGGGACGCCCAAGCTGCATATTAGGTGCTCAACAAACACTGGGTTGGCCAGAGTTCATTCAGGTTTTCCACTCCAGCTTATGGCGAACCCGAACGAGCTTGTTGGCCAACCCATTATTATGACTAAAGGCTGAAAGGAAGCATTTTGTAGTCCTGGGTGCCCTCCGCACAGGGGAGGGAACCTTAGACTTGGCCTTGAGTGAGGTAAGGAGGCTGGGACAGGGGTGAGCATGCTCAGAGGAGGACAGTCAGCAGAATCATCAGGGCAGGGATGCCACCCACCCAAAGCAGTGAGATTTCTGGGACAAACGTGCAGCGAGATTGGCAGCCAGAGGGAACCTCGGAGCCCCTCCCCACGGGCGGCTTGGGGGCTGGGGGTCCCAGAGCCCTCCCCACAGGCGGCTCAGGGGCTGGGGGCCCCAGAGCCCTCAGCGCCCACTGCTCCTTGCCCAGGACTGACCGCCCCACCAGTCTTTCCCATTGGAGCCATGCACCCCTTGCGGATGAACCTAAGCGCTTCCCTCTTGCTTCCTTGGACATGGCCAGCACTGCCAGCAGGCTCCCTGCCTTTACCCACCCACCCCCACCGCACCTCCTCCACCCATCAGAAGTTAATTCCTCGGAAAACTTTCCTTGGGAGCAATTTCCACTTCTTATTATGCCCGCTGCGCCGGCCCAGCTCTTGCTATCTGGCTCCCTACAGCAGGGAAGACGTCTGACACTTGCCTGGAATAGCAGAGGTGACGGAGGTGGGGGGCTGACTCCTGGGATTACGATAAGGGCTGGCAGGCCGTTTGGTATGCCAGCCCAGGCCACACGCTCTCCCTTCCATATTGGGGTGATAAAGATGATTTTCCATGCTGGTCCCTATCTGCTATCAAGACCAAACATTCAAATGCAGCCCTCCGTTTTAAACTACCCCCCCTGCCCAGCTCTTGCTATCTGGCTCCCTACAGCAGGGAAGACGTCTGACACTTGCCTGGAATAGCAGAGGTGACGGAGGTGGGGGGCTGACTCCTGGGATTACGATAAGGGCTGGCAGGCCGTTTGGTATGCCAGCCCAGGCCACACGCTCTCCCTTCCATATTGGGGTGATAAAGATGATTTTCCATGCTGGTCCCTATCTGCTATCAAGACCAAACATTCAAATGCAGCCCTCCGTTTTAAACTACCCCCCCGCAACCTCCTACAAGATACCACCTCCTCCAGAGAAAATTGAACCTTCTGATTTGAAAGAAGAAAAAAAAAAAAATTAATTGAAGTAGCCAGGTCATTCCCTCCCTAGGACTCTCGGATTTAATGAAAAAATGGAGACGATTTTGAAGCCAGGTGTGCTTGTGGGATGCGGAGGAGGGAGAGAGAAGAGGCCTGGGAGGCCTTTCTTGGGTTGGTTCTGAGGAGGCCCTGCTCTATCCGGAGGGTTTGGGGTAAAGGCACCGTGTCCCGACCCACGTGCCGGATGCTCTGACCTCAAAACTGTAACATCAGACATCACTCCTCGACTCAGGAGGAAGATCTTGACCCAAAAGAGAGGTGCCGGGTGGAGGGGTGGGCAGGGAGGAGGCGTGACTTCACATCCCATCTTAACAAAATGTTACCCAAAGAGAAAGAGGCTTCAGGAGGGTTTGCATTCTCTCTCTTTATTATCATTATTTTTCAGAGTTTCAGAGTTGTTTCCTAGGTTTGGAGGCTGTCAGCAGAATACTTATTGTACTTTATGGTGCATTAGTAACAAGATTGTCTTCCCTTCCCAGAGCCGACTTCAAACCCCCGTCTGTCTGGAAGGAGAGTGTATTAAGTATGAGGATTTCTTTTTTGCCAAAGTCAGCAGCTAGAGCAGAGACACCCCAACTCCCAGAGCTCCAGCGGTCACGCTGGCCTGGCCCATGGAGGCTTGGGGAGCAGGGAGCCTGCTGGACCTGACCCCCATGGCCATCCTCCCGCCCCACCCTGGCACGGGCACCCCAAATTCTTCAGACGGCCGCAGGGGGCTGCTGCCCCTCGGGGTCTCCCCACCCACCCCCCAGCAGGGACCCACACCCCAGGATGGCCTCAGCACTCCAGGCAAGCGCAGATTCCTGGCCAGCAGGGGAGTGCTGGTAGGGGCGCAGGATGGGGGGTGGCCCGTCTGCCCCTTCTGAAGACCAGGGGACAGAGGACCGGAAAGGCTGGCCGCTCAGCCCGCCACCCGCCCGCAGCGGCTGCCCATACAGGTTTTACAGGTCTGCCCTGGAGACGGGGAGAAGCGTGGCCACAAGCCATTCATTACAAATTGGTTCAGGGAGGGCAAGACTGGAGAAGCTATTTACACACACACACACACACCCCACGCCCCAACCTCAGGTGGAAATTCTCTACTCCAGTCAGGATGGGCCCCAGAGCAAGCACTGGGCTGGGAACAGCATCTCCATTTGTTTGCTGGGTGATGTCCAGTGGGTCCCTGGTCCTCTGAGCCTCACTTTTCCCCATCTGGCAACCCAGCTGTTGGATTAGATTGGCTCTAGCAGTATTCCTGATTCTGATCACGTCTGTGTTCAATTCCGTTCAGTCCAGTCACTCAGCCGTGTCCAACTCTTTGCGACCCCATGAACCAGAGCATGCCAGGCCTCCCTGTCCATCACCAGCTCCCAGAGTCCACCCAAACCCATGTCCATTGAGTCAGTGATGCCATCCAACCATCTCATCCCCTTCTCCTCCTGCCCCCAATCTTTCCCAGTATCAGGGTCTTTTCAAATGAATCAGCTCTTCACATCAGGTGGCCAAAGTATTGGAGTTGCAGCTTCAAAATCAGTCCTACTAATGAACACCCAGGACTGATCCCTTTAGGATGGACTGGTTGGATCTCCTTGCAGTCCAAGGGACTCTCAAGAGTCTTCTCCAAGACCACAGTTCAAAAGCATCAATTCTTCTGTGCTCAGCTTTCTTTATAGTCCAACTCTCACAACCAAACATGACCACTGGAAAAACCATAGCCTTGACTAGACGGACCTTTATTGACAAAGTAATGTCTCTGATTTTCAATATGCTGTCTAGGTTGGTCATAACTTTCCTTCCAAAGAGTAAGCGTCTTTTAATTTCATGGCTGCAATCACCATCTGCAGTGATTTTGGAGCCCAGAAAAAATAAAGTCAGCCACTGTTTCCCCATCTGTTTCCCATGAAGTGATGGGACCGGATGCCATGATCTTTGTTTTCTGAATGTTGAGCTTTAAGCCAACTTTTTCACTCTCCTCTTTCACTTTCATCAAGAGGCTTTTTAGTTCCTCTCCACTTTTTGCCATAAGGGTGGTGTCATCTGCATATCTGAGGTGATTGATATTTTTCCCGGCAATCTTGATTCCAGCTTGTGCTTCCTCCAGCCCAGCGTTTCTCATGATGTGCTCTCATAAGCAGGTGACGATATACAGCCCTGACGGACTCCAGGATTTGACTAACACGTCTCTGTTAGTTATTCAGTTGTATCTGACTCTTTGCGACCCCGTGGACTGTAGCCCACCAAGCTCCTCTGTCCATGGGATTCTCCAGACAAGGATACTGGCGTGGGTTGCCCTTGCCTTTTCTAGGGGCTCTTCCGGGCCCAGGGATCGAGCCCGCGTCGCTACGTCTCCTGCACTGGCAGGCAGCTTCTTTACCACAAGTGCCCCCCGGGCAGCCCGAGTCTGATCGTAACAATCGTTGCATAGCGACGGTAACAACAGTGCGGTGCGAGCTGACTGGGGGCCCACGCCGTGCTGTCCCCTCCTAGTATCTCGTGGAATTCTCAAGCAACACCGCGGGCTGGGTGTCATTACCCTCATCGCGCAGATGAGGGCGCGGGAGCTGAAGCAGCAAGTTCAGTGGCCCAGGAGGTGGAGGGCGCTTCGTCGCCAGGCAGGCAGTACCCGGCCCCATCCCGCCTGACTCCAAATTCCCCGTCTCCTGACTCTCAGCATGACTACCTTGGGTAGTTCTGCAGGTCTAGGATGATCCATTTATCTTCTGACTTCTCCTCAATTAAAAACAAAGAAGGAGATGTGTCTAGAATCTTAAGACTTGCAGAGGCTTTCCTGGGCGGACAGTACTCAGCCATGCCTATGCAAACATCTGCTGAGAGATGGGGAAGGCCAGGTCTGGGTCTTCATTCTAGGAGGTGGGGAGGGTGCGGAGAAGGCTCCCAAACTCTGTGAGTGGAAGTCCCACCTGCCCACAGATCGTATTATCACCCTCCCCATCTCCTCT
The DNA here is from genome assembly GCA_006410675.1 of Oreotragus oreotragus. Classification (NCBI taxonomy): domain Eukaryota; kingdom Metazoa; phylum Chordata; class Mammalia; order Artiodactyla; family Bovidae; genus Oreotragus; species Oreotragus oreotragus. The sequence continues at coordinate 276,253 of SJYX01009824.1, forward strand.
CCTCCTCCAGGATGCCCCCATCCCACGGGGCTCACCCCTCCTCCCACTGGGCCAGCATCTAGAGCAGGGCTTCTCAGCCTCAGAACCAAAGACCCACTGGGTTGGCAACGCTGTGTTATAGGAGCCTGTCTTGTATACTGCAGGACGTAGAACAGCATCTCTGCCCCTGCCCACGAGACCCGAGTGGCTTCCCCTCACTTATCCCTGCCCCCATCATTGTGACAGCTGCAAATGTTTTCAGGTATCGCTGAATGCCCTTTGGGGGATAAAAGCATGCCCCAGTTGAGATCTGTTGCTCTAGTTGCTAAAAGTACAGGGGCCAAGGCACCCCGGTTCAGATGTCCCTCTGCCACTGAGAGGGTCCCATTTGGTTATCCTCTCTAAAGCTCCGTCTCCACATCTGTAAAAGGGGGGCTGGTAAAGACACACAGGGACGTCGTCTGAGGAGCCCATGAGATAAAACCTGTGAAGGGTACGTGAGGAGCTTAGCCCGGCAGCTGGCAAATGTGCTTCACCAAGGAAATGGTCCCAGGATGGGAGGAACAGACTGCGTCTCCCAGAGATCAGCATCAGAGATGGAAGTTGCCAGAGCCAGTTGGGAGCAGCGCAGGCTGGAAAATGTGTGGACTTTGAGGCTTGATCCTGAGGACCCTGCTGGTCACACTGTCCAGCCCTTTATCCAAAGACCCCTCATCAGGGATGCTTCCTTTCACCAGGTCATCAGTGCCTGACCAGGGCAGTTTTACCCCCAAAGACATTTGGCATTGTCTGGAGATCCTGTTAATTATCCCGACCGAGGTGGGTGGAGAGTGGGGGTTGTTTCTGGCCGGGGGTGCGGCTGAAGACACCACAGCACAGGACAGCCCTTCGCAGCAGGGGGCTCTCAGCCCAGCACGCCACTGCTGCCCAGGTCGAGAGACCCTGCACCAGACTGATAGAACCGCCTTGCTTCCCCTCTTGGCACGGGCGAGCAAAGTTCTGATGAGTCAGCCCCGCCATCACAGTCCTCCACCAACCATCACCCTCCCTTCCGTGCCACCAGGCTGCCTGAGGCGAACACCAGACTCAAACCCGCAGAAGTAAGTGTATCCATGCAATGGAACATTATTCGGCCATAAAAAGGACTGAGGTCCTGATTCCTGCCACAACACCGATGAACTTGGAAAGCGTCCTGCTAAGCGAGGGATGCCAGGCACTGATGAGACAGGTTGTGTGATTCCACTGAGAGGAAATATTTGCAGTAGGCAAACCTGTAGATACGGAAAATAAATGAGTGGTTGCTAAGGGCCGGGGTCAGACCTCCCAGGCAGCGCTAGTGGTAAAGCACCTGTCTGCCAGCGCAGGAGACATAAGAGACACGGGTTCGATCCCTGGGGAGGGAAGATCTCCTGGAGGAGGGCCTGGCAACCCGCTCCAGTTTTCTGGCCTGGAGAATCCCATGGACAGAGGAGCCTGGCGGGTGACAGTCCATGGGGTCACAAAGAGTCGGACACGGCTGAGTGACTTAGTGCCCACACACGCAAGGGCTGGGGTCGGGGGAAGCGTGAGAGACGGCTGCTACTGGGTAAGTGGTTTCCTTCGGAGGAGGGAGAATGTCCCAGAGCGGCATAGTGGTGATGGCTGTGCGGTGTTGTAAGGGTTCTAAATGCCGCCGTACTGTGCAGTTTAAACGGTTAGACATGGCATGCTCTGCATGTTGTGGCTGCTTAGCCACTAAGTCACGCCCAACTTTTTGCAACCCCATGGACTGTCGCCCGCCAGGCTCCTGTGCCATGGGATTTCCTAGATAAGAGCACTGAAGCGCTTTGCCATTTCCTTCTCCAGGGGCTCTTCCCGGCCCAGGGATCGAACCCACACCTCCTGCATTTGGCAAGCAGGTTCTTTACCCCCGAGCCACCAGGGAAGCCCTTCCGTGGTTCATATGCACACATGTGTGCTCCCACAATTGTTTTAAATGTAAAGAAAGAATGGAAAGAAAAGGAGGAGGAGAAAGAAAGACTTAGGAAGGAAGGAAGGAACGGAGGGAGAGAGGGAGAGCAGGACGAGTGTGGCTCCTCGCCCGAGAGTGTGTGTGGGCGTCTGTTTCCTCCTCCTCTGTCTTTCTGTTTGGGAATATCCTTTGCACAACAAACGAGTCAACAGCCCAGCCCCTGCAGCAGCTGAAGCCTGGCTGACTGGGAACCAGCGGGTCAGAGAGGTGCTGCGGTCGGTCTGCCAGAGGGTTGTTTTGTCTGTGCAGTGCGGCACAGCTGGTTCCAAGCTTGGGGCTTTGCTTGCTTTTCCCTCGCTTTGACTGGCTGCCTCAACTTGGTGAACAAGCAATTTGAGAATGACTGCGGAAAAATAATATTTTCACTCAAGCCCAGGTTTCCAAATTGCCCAATTAATAGAGGAGGGAGAGACCTCTCCTTGAAGGACCTGGCCTCAGGCATTTGGAGTCAGAGTGACTGTTGGCCCCTCTCCAAGCGATGGGAAAGTGATGCAAGAGGCTCGGCTCTTTCCCGGGGCCGAGAGAGGAGGGTTTATACAACAGGTGCGCCCGGGGCGGGGGCTCATCATCACAGCCTTATTTCTCCTGGGGGAAGGGGAAAGCAACCGCAGAAGTGTCAGCTGGGAACAGCTAATGGAACTGCACTATATCCATACAATGGAAGATGGTGCCGTCTGGATAAAAAAGCAACTGTGAGCATGAAGACATACTTCCTGTAGATCTGAGTAAAACAGCACAGACTAGGGTGGCAAGTGTAGGCACAGGGAAAATACTGGAAACAGACACGTGAAAAGAAGAAAATGCAGCGAGTGACTTTGTGATGGGCAGTCTTTATTTCATCCTACATCGCAAAGAGCGATGTTGCTTTTATAATCCAAAACATTTTTTTTCTCCAAACATTTTCAGGGACTATCAAGGACCAGCCTTCCCTTTGAAATGGCTTCTAGCTTGCAAACGGCCTAAACTCGTCTCTGCTCTCTGCCTGTCACGGCAGCGGAGGGGGGGAGAGGATTCAGATCACAGGCGGAGAAGCCACACAGCACAGGCTGCCGGCCACTTCCTAGAGATGCTGCCTCGGCAGAGAGCAGCAGAGAAAACAGGCGCTAGGGAGGCCGTGGTGTTCGAGGGCTGCGGGGCGGGGGTGGGCAGGCGAGGGGACACACAGCCCCTCTCCAGGAGGAGGCGGTCCTCTCCATTCCCTGGCTCCGCCCGTCATGAACCTCCTTCTCAGAATCAGCACCGTCCTCTTCCAGAGCGACCTGAGCGTCGGTGGCCCTCCCCTTCCGCCCCCCATCCTGCCTTCTCTCGCGCGGGCCCTCCACCACTACTTCGATTGCATAACTGGCTGTGTGTCCTTGAGCAAGTCATTTGAATCACCACCATTGAAGGGAAATGCAGGGACTTCCCTAGTGGCCAGTGGCGATGCGGGGGGCTCAGGTTCGAATCCTGGTCGGGGAACGAAGATCCCACGGGCCACAGAACAACTAAGTGAGCCCATACACTGAATGCGGGCCACAAAACCAGAGAGCCCGTGGGCCACAACCAAAGATCCCCAGCACAGCAACCAAGACCCCGTGCGGCCAAATCAATAAGCAAAAAAGAAACCCACTCTGTCGCCGTGGATGCTAACCCGAGGATCCAGAGGGTGAGCTGTGTTCTGCTGCGCCGTACCATTTCATATGAGGGACTCGAGCGTCCGCAATTCAGGTGCCCACGAGGGCTGCTGGAGCCAATGCCCCATGTATGCTGAAAAGAGAGAAACGAGGTCGTTTCAGTGGGACTCAAATGAGCAAGTCCTCGGCGCTCCAGTCCTGCCTGTGACTTTAACCCCGCATCCAGGCCACTCCGGCCTACTCAGCCACCTATCTGGACAGCTCCCCGGGGCAGACGGACCTCTACCAGCGAGGAAAGCCACACTGCTGGAAAACGGCAGAGTCGGGGTTTGAACACAGACCTTAGGCTCAGGGCCAAAGCCACTTTGAACTGTTCCTTGCCCTTGGGTTCACGCTGTCCCTCTGGCTACAGTGTGGCTTGGCAATAAATGTCATCTGGTTCAGTAAACGTGTGTGACAAATCTTTAATAATAATAAACGTTGATTATGCAACTACTAAATGTCAGCGGCTGCGCCAAGTGCCTCTCGCGCACCAACTCGGCTAACATTTCATCAGTTAGGTACCAGCCCCACTTTACAAAGAGATGAAGAAACAGAGGCACCCAGGGTCACACAGCTTGGTGAGCCAGGGTGTCTGAACCCCAGAGGGCTGGCTGTGCGGAAGTTTACTAGCTCTGTGGCTTGGGACTTACAGCTGGGATCTGTATAGCTGGCTCAGCGGTTAAGAACCTGCCTGCCGATACAGGAGACGCAAGAGACTCGGGTTCAATCCCTGGGTAGGGAAGATCCCCTGAAGAAGGAAATGGTTATCTCCTTCAGCATTCTTACCTGGGAGATCCCATGGACGAGGAGCCTGGCAGGCTACAGTCCATGGGGTCACACAGAGTTGCATGACTGAGCGCGCGTGCGCGTGCCCACACACACACACACACAGACACACACACACACCATCTATTAATAAACAGGACCAGGGGTAATGGGTCCCGCCCTGGGTAGGTTCAGGGGGTGAGCTGTGTTCTGGAAAGGTCACTGGAAACCTTGACCCCAGGTTCTGGCTTAGAGCTGGGCAGCAGTGCCCTGGGTCTAACACTGTTGGTACCTTGGGTCTCCCATTGCTCAGCAGAGACTGGCAGCAGGGAGCATTGGCTCAGCTGGGAACAGCTAATGGCCCGGTGTGGACGCTGGGACCTGGTGGACGCTGGGACCCAGCTGTAGGTCAGCGGACATCACCGGGTTGAAAGACAAGCTATGATACCCTTTCCTCTGCAGCCTAAGCACGTGCCCCACTGACGAAGTGCAGGCGTTCACTTCCCAACCTCTCACACATCATGCACGCAGAGACTGCTAATCCCTGGGATGAACCAGGCTTGCAGCCGGAGGCAACTGACTCAGCCATCCCCATTCGCACCCCAAGTTTGAGGATCCAGATCTTGGTACACAAAGTGGGAGGCTTTGTGTTCAGGAAGCTCTCTCCACTGCCCTCTCCCATTCCTGCCCTCTAGGGTTTACTTAGCACTTGAAAGGAAAATAAAGAATTTGCCTCTGGAGGGTTTTTAAAGGACTCCCAGTTCTTTCCAAGGAAGCTCTGCTTTCATGCCAACTCCCAGTTTTCCTGCAAAAGCTTTGGTGTCCAGGAGCATTTGAAGAAATGTTTGACTTTCCAGTGAGCACATTTGAATGGCTCACAGTTTGCAATTCACAGCAACCGACCCAGGATCAGTCAACACTTTTTGGTTAATGTATCTTTCAGGGAATAAAGACAACTGAAGTCTGCTCCATTTATCTGTATCTGTCTACGTCTTCCAAGAGTTCCAGCCCACAGCAGTCTTTAGGGCACAGACGTTCACTGCAGCCATGAAATTAAAAGACTCTTGCTCCTCAGAAGAAAAGCCATGACAAACCTAGACAGCACTTAAAAAAGCAGAGACTTCACTTTGCCAACAAAGATTTTTCAAGCAGTCATGTATGGATGTGAGAGTTGGACCCTAAAGAAGGCTGAGCTCCAGAGAATTGATACTTCTGAACTGTGGTGTTGGAGAAGACTCTTGAGAGTCCGTTGGACAGCAAGGAGGTCCAACCAGTCCATCCTAAAGTAAATCAACCCTGAATATTCATTGGAAGGGCTGATGCTTTTTAAGTTGAAGCTCTAATACTTTGGCCACCTGATGCAAAGAACCAACTGATTGCAAAAGACCCTGATGCTGGGAAAGACTGAGGGCAGGAGAAGGAGACGACAGAGGATGAGATGGTTGGATGGCATCGCTGGCTCAGCGGACATGAGCTTAAACAAACACCAGGAGACAGGGAAAGACAGGGAAGCCCAGCGCGCTGTAGTCCACGAGGCCACAGAGTCAGACACAGCTTAGCTACTGGACGACAGACGCACCAGTCCACACACACACACACACACACATTCTCACTTGACAATCCCGTGTTTCTCCCCTGGGGTTAATCAACACAGGAACACAGCTCTGTGAGTCTTCTCAACCAGACCCAGCTCTGGACATTCCGAGCAGAAAATGATTTTCAGGCTCCAAATCCTGGATACAATCTTCTAGGGACCCTCAGACCCTGTAATTAAACCGAGGAGTCCACTGAGGCCCAGAGGGGAAGTGGCTTGGCCAAGGTCATCCAGTGAATCTGTGCTGGAGCCCAGGTGAGCCCCAGGCCCCTTGGCTCCCAGTACAGCACTGCCCAGAGAGGTTCAAGAACCAAGGTCGTTGTCTAAATCGCAAGGAGACGAATACACTTCCCCATCCCCGAGGAGAGCCAGTGGAGGGACTCTTCGCAGGCACAATTGCCACAAAAAGTTTTCAAAGCCTTTCCTAACCTAATATATGTAAAGAAATCTTTGGAGAGTCATTCCCCATTAATCAGCTGTCAGTAGCGTTCTGAGGGACGGAGGAGGAGGGGAGGGGAGACTAACGCATTTCCCAGAGCCTGTCTTCAGGATTTCAAAAACGAGTTTAGCAGAGCCAGTCACTTTGGGGGCATCTGAAAAAGATGAGAAATGCCTCTCACGCCCCAAATACACGTCCCCCAATACTGGCACCGTGGCCCCCCTCACGCCCCCAAATACTCTAACCCAGCACCAGGATCCTGAGTTAGCGACCCTCACCCTTTACATGAATCATCTGGAAGGCTATTAAAACACAGATCCTTGCCGCCCCCCCCAGACACCCTCTCACCCGCCCAGAGCTTCTGATGGGGCAGGCCTGGCATGGGGCCTGAGGAGTTGCCCTGCTGACAAGCTCCCCGGCGACCTAATGCCGCTGGGCCCAGGGAGCACGCTTGGAGAGCCAGTGTTCTCTGCTCCTGAAGCTGCAGGAACAGTCCAGACAAAAGAGTGGGGGCGGGGAAATGGGCTATTTATCTGGGAGCCGGATAACACAGCGGTCGGGCCCAAGACTCCAAGTCAGACAGAGGTTCTGGCCCCCGACATCCCTAACTGCAGGAGCGCCGCTGCCTGCTGTCTGGGGCCAGCATGTCGTGGGTGTTGGGGAAAGAGCTGTTGGGGGTGCCGCCTTGGTTGCTGGGTGGAGGTAAATCAAGCAAGTGTTTCCCCACTCCCTACGTGGAAAGGAAGGGCGTCACAGCACAACAGTCTAGGGGCGCATCATCTAGGAGAATATCAAGAGTGGCCTGAGGGGCTTCCCTGGAGGCTCAGCAGGATCCACCTGCCAATGCAGGAGACACGAGCTCAGTCCCTGATCTGGGAAGATCCCAGAGGCCGCAGAGCAGCTAAGCCCAGGAGTTACAACTCCTGAGCCCGTGAGCCACAGCTCCTGAAGCCTGAGCGCCTGCCAGCCAGCGCTCCGCGGCAAGGGACACCGTCACAGCGGGACGCCCAGTGCCGCTCGAAGCGGAGACCTCGCCTGCCGCAGGAGAGAATGCCCACGCAGCAACAAAGACCCCGCACGGCCACAAACACATAAACAAAATCACTTTTAACAAAGAGTGACCCGAGTCTCATTTCTTTGCCTTGATACTGGGCTGGGGGGTAATTAGGTGCTAAGACAGCAACATGGGCTCGAAGTTTCTTTCCGTTTATCATAATTTGCAAGTGGATATCTTTCTTTTTCAAAGTTAAAATCCTCCCGATGGAAGATTCAGAAAGTGCCTGGAAGCAAAAAGAAGAAAACTATCTTATTCTTCAGCAGTACTTATTCATTGTTTGGGTCAACATTCCTCTGGGGCTACTTTGCTACGCATAAGTTTTGCTTTTTTTTTTTTTTTTTTTTTATTTTTTNTTCAAAGTTAAAATCCTCCCGATGGAAGATTCAGAAAGTGCCTGGAAGCAAAAAGAAGAAAACTATCTTATTCTTCAGCAGTACTTATTCATTGTTTGGGTCAACATTCCTCTGGGGCTACTTTGCTACGCATAAGTTTTGCTTTTTTTTTTTTTTTTTTTTTAATGTAGTATCACGCCTTTTTTGGAAGTGACTTTTTTCACTCAATATTTCATAAACGTTTTGCCAAGTTATTAAAAATTCTGAGAGGCAGCATAGTTCAGACAGACCTTGCATCCGGGTGACCTGAGTTCACCCTGAGGTCTGCCACTGACCAGGTAAGAAACCGAGACAAGTTAACGTCACTGTGCCTCATGCTCTTCCCCAGCTGGGATGGCAGTGTTAGCAGCTGTCTCGAACAGTGGTAGGTATTAAATGAGCCAAGCACTTAGAGTGGTTGCTGGCGTGGATATTATGCACATGTTACTCCCTGCCCCTGTGATGGTCCGGAGTGTGCCTCTGTATGGATGTTTCGTAACGTACTGGCACTGCCCTCTTGTTAGAAGTTTCTTTGCCTGTTTTCCCTACTGTGGAAAAAAAAAAGATGTGATGAACACACTTACGTCTTTGCCCAGATGCATGATAAATTCCTAAAAGTATAACGCGATAGCCAGAGGATAGCTCTAAACATCCCTAAAGCTTTAGAAACGTGCTTTCCAAGTTGCCCTTCAGAAACTGATACCAGTACAGTCTGCCACAAACAGTATGCGAGAGTCCCAGCTTCCAGAACCCTCAGTAATCCAGACAGTATCATTTTCCCCCTCATAGCTGCCACTGTGATGGGTGAGCATGGTAACTGGTTAATTTCGTCCCTTGGGTATCTGGTAGTCCAGAGGATCTCAAAGAGTCGGACACAACTGAGCAACTGAACTGAACCGACTGGGTATCTGGTAAGACCGGCAACTGATGGCTCAGACAGGAAAGAATCTGCCTGACAAGTGGGAGACCCAGGCTTGATCCCTGGATCAGAAGATCCCCTAGAGAAGGAAATGGCTACCCATCCCATTATTTCTTGTCTGGAGAATTCCATGGACAGTACAGTCCATGGGGTCGCAAAGAGTCAGACACAACTGAGCGTGTGTGTCTTTAATAAATTGCCTGTCCATGTCCATTGACCAGGGGTTGTTCGTCATCCTTATTGGTTTGCAGGAGCTCTTTGTATAGCAAAGACGCGAACAGCAGAGATACTGAAAGCATTTGCTTCAGCTTGTCATTTACTTCTCAGCTTGACTTTCGGTGGGTTTTCCCACCTTGTGTGTTACTTTGTTCTCCTCGGATCCATCTGGTGACAAGCCGGGGGGGCTATAGCTTCCTCCGCATCCGCATCTCCCCTGCCCAGTTCCGTCAGCCTAGGGCCCTTTTAAGTTTGCGGCCTGGGGCAGTCCCTTTCATTTACTGCCCCCTACATAATGAAAAAACCCAGATTGGAAAGTGGTCTCTCAGATCTTTCCAGAAGTCCTAGATGACCCCAAATCTCCTGGGCTCCCACCCCTGCTGGCTGCATAGGTCACAGGTCATCACGCCCCAGTGACCCCCAAAAAAGGGATAACTCAGGCCCCCTTGGTGATAGCAGTTGATGCTAGCCTACTGGTTTGGCGGCTTGTGTCTCTAAATTTCCCTGATAATTTTTGGTGGAATGTAGGTTACAACCCAGGACTGAAAGAGGGAAAACACCATTCAGTTGAGAAAAGCGAGGAGAGCTGCCCTTACTGAGCCCTGCTGAGTACCTTCTCTCCCCAGCAATCCCCACAAGTTAAGTGTTTCTGTGCTCATTTTTAAAACAAAGAAACCAAAGTTCAGAAAGGTTATGTCACTTGCCCCAGGAAACACAGCTCCTGAGGACCAAAACCTAAATGAAAATGGAGCTCATCAAGATATAAAGCCTATGTCCTCTTGCAGAATCCCACTCACTGAACCTACCTGGATTCTGCAAACTGGCTTCCCTCATAGCTCCGTTGATAAAGAATCTGCCTGCGATGCAGGAGACCCCGGTTTGATTCCTGGGTCAGGAAGATCTGCTGGAGAAGGGATAATCTACCCACTACAGTATTCTTGGGCTTCCCTGGTGGCTCAGCTGGTAAAGAATACACTTGCAATGTGGGAGACCTGGGTTCGATCCCTGGGTTGGTAAGAGCCCCTGGAGAAGGGAAAGGCTACGCACTCCCGTATTCTGGCCTGGAGAATCCAGTCCGTGGGGTTGCAAAGAGCTGGACGTAACTGAATGCCTTTCACTTTCACTTTGCCACCTGCTTGCTCAGTGACACCAGGAAAGTTGCTTCATGCCTCATCTCAGCTCTCCTTCATCTCGGGAGGATAACAGCCTGCCTCTATGTCACGCCACATTAGGAGAGAATCAAGTTCTCTTCTTTTTTTGGTGGGTTCCAGTGTCTTCCCATCGACGGCTGTTCAACAGCTGGTTGTGATTTTGGACTCTGGCCAGAGAAAATGAGCACGCATCCTTCTACTCTGCCATCTTGAACCAATCTCTCGGTTTTCTTATTTGAGGCCATCCAGCTTGGATCTCAAGCTCCCGAGAAGCCTGGGACAGTCAGGAAGCTGTTCCATCCTCTTCAGTTCACCCGCTGGCAGTGGTTCTCAGCAGAGAGAACATGGTCATGAAAACTCCATAAATTGTAAAAGTGGTCAGATGAGGTGCAAATCCTAGATGAATTTCACAGAAGCACTTACTCACAACCTTACAATTTATACCAACATGTATCAACTTGAATTCATCACATACTATAAACATACAGGACAGATTTCCCGCTGGTTCCTACCCTCACAATCACACGCATTCATTTGCTCAGCAAATAATCACTGGTTCCTAGGTCCTGGTCGGGGTGGTGGGGGAGGCGGACTGTATCTGTGAGCTCAAGGAGCTCACACTAACACACACACGTGCACATGTACTCATACACACATCGCGCACACATGCACACACATTCTTGTCTCCACTTGAGTGTTCCTGTTGAGTGTCTTGCTCTTTATGTCTGGGAACATTGCCTCTTCTGAGGTCTCAGAAGCACGGAATCCTTCAGTTCGCTTGAAATCAGGTTCCCATAGCTTCTGCCTGCTGCAATGATCCGAGCCTTCCCATCACATGGCAAGTCTGTGCTCATCCGGGTCCCCTACCTGCAGGGGCAGGGAGGCAAGTGTGGGGCTGCCCTGACAGAACAAGGCAGCCAGAGGCACCTCAGCTTCTGCCCAGCAGAGTATTTCACAGAGGCAAGAATCAGGCCACTCCAGATCCAAGTGCATTTGCCCAGCACACTAGATACCTCTCCGTCTTTGAACTAACACCATCTGGAACTGCTTTCGTGTTGCAGGGGATAAGAGTCTGCCTGCCAGTGCAGGAGACACGGGTTCGATCCCTGGTCTGGGAAGATCCCACGTGCCTCGGAGCAGCCAAGCCACGCTCCCCAGAGCCCTCGGGTCCTAGGGCCTGTGCTCGTCGACGGAAGAAACCACCGCCCGAGACGCCAGGCCAGGCACCGCAGCGAGGAGCAGCCCCGCTCACCACAGCTAGAGGAGGGCCCGCAAGAGAAAAGCAGTGAGGAGCCGGCACAGCCCCCAAACAAGAAACTGACAACTGCTCATGCCAATCAGGATGAGCTTCAAAAACATTCTGTTGGGGAGTGAAACAAGCTTCAGGATGAAACCTACTTATAGCAGTATATAAACTGTAAAGACTACATATTTCAATGTAAAAGGTTGTAAGATTATAAAAGGATGTATTTTACTTTCCCATGATTGTGGTAACAGATTTCAACCGGCTTGGTGGCTTAAGACAACAGGAATTTATTCTCTCATGGTTCTGGGGATCACGCGGTCACCGGGCCGAAACCAAGGTGTCATAAAGTACGCTCTCCCTGGAAGCTTCGTGGGAGGATCCACCCCTTACTTCCTTCGGCCTCCGGTGGCTGCCAGCGTTCCTTGGTTTAGGGCTGTATCGCTCCAGTCTGTCTCCACAGTCACAGCAACGCATCCTCCTCTGTCTGCGTCAAATCTCTTTCTTCCCCTCTCCTCGAAGGACACATGGTATGGCATTTAGGACCCTCCTAGAAAATCCAGTATAATCTCCCTGTCTCAAGATCCTTAGCTCAGTCTCATCTGCAAAGATCCTTTTTGATTTTAAGGTAACATTTACAGGTTCCAGGAATTAGGACCTGATACCCCATGGACTACAAGGAGATCAAACCAGTCCATCCTAAAGAAAATCAACCCTGAATATTTATTGGAAGGACTGATGCCGAAGCCGGAGCTCCATTACTTTGGCCACCTGATGTGAAGAGCTGATTCCTTAGAAAAGACCCTGATGCTGGGAAAGACTGAAGGCAGGAGGAGAAGGGAACGACAGAGGATGAGATGGTTGGATGGCATCACTGACTCANACTGATGCCGAAGCCGGAGCTCCATTACTTTGGCCACCTGATGTGAAGAGCTGATTCCTTAGAAAAGACCCTGATGCTGGGAAAGACTGAAGGCAGGAGGAGAAGGGAACGACAGAGGATGAGATGGTTGGATGGCATCACTGACTCAGTGGATGTGAGTTTGAGCAAGCTCCAGGAGAGAGTGAAAGACAGGGAAGCCTGGTGTGCTGCAGTCCATGGGGCTGCAAAGAGTCAGACACAACTGAGCGACTGCACAACAGCAACCTTTGGGGCTATTATTCAGCCTCCTTCAGCGTGTACAGAAATAACAGCAAATTCATGACTGCGTTTCTTCTGAAGGAGAAGAAAGGGAATGATTCGGTAGAGGAGAACATGAGGAAGTTGTCTATAGGCGCCCACTCTGTTGTATCTGCGTGAAATACTTAATAATTAAAAAAAAATTTTTAAACCCTGCCACCTCCGAGCAGGGTGACCCTGGGCAATTTATTTCACATTTCTGGACTTTCATCTCCTCTTCTGTAATATGGAGATATCGATCCCTCCTTCGCGAGAATGTAGGAGCTTTCAAAAGTATCATGTTTATGAAGTGCCTAGCAGGTGTCTGGTTCATCATAAGCCATCATTATTATTATTGCTGTTGTTGCCTTTCTGAAACTGACCAGCATTTTCTACAGCACACTCATGGGCGCATGCACACACACACACACACACACACACACACACACACTTACTGAGTGAGAGAAATAAGTTTTTCTGCTCCAAGCTCTGGTTTCTGAAACCCAGCATTGGTGGGGGTGGAGTGAGCAGGAGAGCTGAAACCACGGTGGTAGAGGCGGGCGGGGTGGGGGGGCCTGTGCAAAGGCCCTTTTTGATCTCCTCTAACTGCCGCTATAGAGAATTAGATGGAATTCATTTCTATGATGAAGGAATTAATGGTTATGGAGAGAATTGGGTTCAGGTGGAAGACATGAATCCAAAGAAGGGAATAAAGCCTTGAAATTCAAATGAAAAATTATTATATAAGCATAAAGGGAACCTATTTTACACCTGTAAGACTAAATGTATAAATATGAACCAACCGCTCCCTCTGGGAAGTGGGGATTGTGCTTTTAATCCACCTAGACAAATATGCAGCGCTCTCTCCCTTCCATCTGTGCATTCCGGCAAAGACCAGCACCTGCCGGGGCTGCAGAGTAACGCCCCCCCAAGACTGGCCACCTCCTCCCTTGGTCTCAGCATCTTCTGGGTTCCCCAGGGCCCCCAGGAGGGGGCTGGTCTCCTGAACCTGAGAATTGCATGGACAAGGTCATCTCAAAGACTCCTCCCAGCTCTGGCATGCTCTGGTCTGGTCCTGCCATCCCCCCCCCCACCCCTCCTCACCCCCACGGACTCTCGTACAGGACATAATGCCATGTGGTCATTAGGATGTTTCAATTCCATTCACTGATTCATTCAGTAGCATCTCTGAGCACCCCCCAAGTACCAGTCTCCGTGCTTAGAGCTGACGATCATCCAGTTTACCAAAGGGGAAGCTGATACAGCAAGAAAAGATATGGGAGCGATAAAGAGAGCAGCCTTTAGACTCAGGGAGGACTAAGTTAAAATCCTTTCCCTATCACCTGATGGCTCCTTGACCTGGAACCAGTCTCAGTCTGATCGTTGTTCAACCGCTAAGTCGTGTCCGACGGTTTGAGACCCCATGAACTACAGCACATTAGACTTCCCTGTCCTTCACTGTCTCCTGGAGTTGGCCCAAACTCACCTCCAGTGAGTCGGTGATGCCATCCAGCCACCTCATCCTCTGCCACCCCCTTCTGCCCCTGCCCTCAATCTTTCCCAGCATCAGGGTCTTTTTCAATGAGTCAGCTCTTCACAGCCAGTGACCAAGGTACTGGAGCTTTAACTTCAGCATCAGTCCTTCCAGTAAACATTCAGGGTTGATTTCCTTTAGGATCGACTGGTTTGAAAGGGCAAAAAAGATGACACCAGATAAGGCCCTCCAGGTCAGCAGGCATCCAGTACGCCATTGGGGAAGAGGGGAAAATAGCTCCGGAAAGAATCTGACGTTGGACCTCCCTGAAACTCAGCTTCCCCCTCTGTACAATACAGATGCTGGCATCTACCACCAGGAGTGGCTTTCAGACTAAACAGGCTGTCCTGGGTGCCTGGGACGGGGCTACTGTTCAACACTACTAGTTCACTACTAGTGAACACTACTACTTCACTACTAGTTCAACACTACTAGTCACTCACACTGGGGCTCAGGGTCAGAGTGACACGGTCATTCAGGTTAGCCCTTTCCTGAGCACCCTGTGCCCTAGCTCAGCCCCAGAGATAAATGCAAAAGGAACCCAGTGGCCGACTGTACGGAGGAAGCGGGGAGGAAGGGAGCCAGCGCCCGCGGAGTGCCGACTGCAGCTCAGACGCTAGCCTGGGTGTTTGCACCGAGCTCATCACTGCTGCTCAGGATGGGTGTTTGCACCCAGCTCACCACTGCTGCTCAGGATGGCACGGATCAGCCAGGCTTCAAGTTCCACTTGGCCTTCTTTCTCTCTGCATGTGTGGCTGGTCACCCTTCTCACGCTCCAAGAGGCTGAGAAAGCCTTGGCGCACAGAAGCCACTCCAAAGGTCCAATATCCCTACAAGTCACTGGCTCACGAGATTCAAGTCCAGGTCTCCCAGCCTTTCCTCAAGTCCAGACATCCTGTTAGTGCCAAGTTCATTCATTCACTCACCCATTTATCCAATGGGTATTTACTGAACATCTACTAAGGAACTTAGCTGACGGCAGGAAATACGCAGAGTAAGTGCTCCTGCATCCAGGAGAAAGCCCCCTCCCCACATGACGGAAGAGGCGCCTTCTCCAGAAGAGGAGGACAGAGAGACCCTGGGACCTGAGGAACTCGATTCCACCAGCTTCCCCTTCGCAACAAGCCCATCTGGGGTGGAAACCCAGCAGTGGGTGATGTTTGCATCCTCAGTCCAGTCCCATCCCAGCCCTCCAAAGCCTGGGGGCCTGGAAGGAAAGTTTGACTGGGCTTCTGGGCTTCCCTGGAATGTGTGCAGAGCCACAAGCTCCAGGCTGGCTGGAGCAGACCGCCGCCACCCCTTTTGGATTTGTTTAATGAAAACGCTTTGCCGGTTCCACAGATGCTCAGCTGTGATAAGGTAACTGTCTAAGCACAGTAGACAACCCGTTAACGCTGGACTCAAGGCAAGTTGAACTTGGAGAAATGAACTGAAGCGGTCAGTGATGCCAGTCCATCTTCATCCGACACGTGGTCTTTTGTTAAGGCAGCCAGGGGCTTGGGAGGAGACGTCCCTCCCCAGGCTCCTCCATGGATCCAGCACACAGGGCTTTCTGTTGCACACTCACTTCCACCTCCTCGGATCTGTGTGTGTGCACACACGCACAGGCACACATGCCCACACACAGACGTCCCCACGCGCTCTCATACATGCACTCAGCTCCCTTGCCCTCATGCACACACTCTGACACACAGTCACCAACACCCCACTCCACGCCCCTTAGGCCACTGGGACCCGATCGGAGGGACACTCTCCTCTTCCTGGGGAGGTCCTTTGCCCACCCCAGAAACGGCAAGGAAAGAGAGATTCACGGGCAGAGGGAAGGTGTGTACAGATACGGGGCAGCGCTGCACTTCTGAAAGTCAGTGGGAAAGCAGGGACAAGACAGGGATGTCCAGCGGGGAGGAGCAGGACGAGGGGGCGGGCCCAGCAGCCAAGCCACTGGCCAGTGAGGGGCCCAGGTGCCTCGGCCTCACTATCTTTCCTTCCAAGTTTTCAGGAGGCTCTCAGGACCAGCCTGAGAATAAAGAGAAAGAGGGGGAGGAGGAGGAGGACAGAGCCCCAGGAAGAAGGAAGGAAGGAGGAGGCTGCCTGAAGCTGAAGGAACAGCAGGCCTGGGAGAAGCCTGTTATGAGTGTGCTGTCGTTGTTTACCTTAGGAACTGGAATCCAAGGCACCCCGTTCTGTTTTTCTGGGGGAAATTAAAATGTCAAGCCCAGAAACACCCCTGTTTTCCTTTTCTTCTTCCTCGGGTTTGGGCAAATATTTCAAGGTCACTCTGAGAAGAGTGTTCCTTCCTAAGAGGAAAAAAATAATAAAAGATGCTGGGGAGTAGGGGGAAAGGTGCCTCTTCCAGCACGACCCTGAGGAATTCTGGCCTCCGGAACCTGGAGAGAGCCGGGAGCTGCCACCGGAGGGGCCTTTGTTCGCGGATATTCCATTTCTCTCCCCGCCCCCACCTCCTTCATTATCAAACATTTGAAGACTGAATAATTCCATTTGTCGACGTCTTCGGCTGGAGCCTCAGCAAATGCAAAAGGCCCTGCCAAAATCGAAACCCTTGGTTTTCAAGGTGGATTTATCACCCTTTAAAGGAAGATTTATTGGGTAATCGCCTTCTAAAAGTGCTCATTGCACAGGGATCTGAAGAGTGTCCTCTCCCTTGGGCTGGGGAGAGACCCCTGGCCCCCGGGGGGCCCAGGAAAAGAGCCCCAGTGGTGGCCATAACTGACCTCACACGCCTTACCAATTCACAGCCAGAGAAAGGCCAGCTTCCCCAGCTGAAGGCAACCTGGGGTCTTGCCCCTAACCCTTGGGCCTTTGCCTTTCCCATTTTAATTGGGGTTGGAGGGTTCCATTTGGGAACGTGGGGGAGTGGCGGCTTCCTTATTTTAGCATTGTTGTGGCCCTTAATAAAGAGGTGGAGGAGCTCTTTGACCAGACAAGGTGGGAGTAGAGAACCACTGTTTAAGCCTTTAGAACATCTAGGAGACACTGGTTCCTGCAGGGAGCTGGGTGCTCAGCCACACTGGGCCGGGCCTGGACAACCTCCTTTCGAGAGTTTGAGGTGGATGCCAGACAGAGGAAGGTGTCTTCCCAAAGGTCGCTGCGGATCCCCATCTAACCAACGGGACTCAGGCTCAGAGGGCCAAGGAGGACCGTGCATACTTCGGGAAACCGTGGCGATGGGGGACACGGCAGACAAACTGGGCAGACGCGGGGAGGAGATAGCCCGGCGAAGTCAGAAAGGCCAAGGGGAAATGAGAGGGCACTGCGGGGAAGACAGAGCAGCCCCTGACACAGGCTGCGGGGGGCGGGGAGGGGCAGAAAGGTGTGTGAGACAGACAGGCAGCGGGAGAGGAGGGGAAGAAGCAGGGAGGGAGAGAGACTGCGGTGAGGGGCTGCCTCCAGCCCCGGAACACTTTCCGGGCCAAGAGGAGGGGGAGGGCTCCCTCCCCATCCAGCGGTGCCGCCCCGAGCCCAGGTGAACCACCCCCCTTTTCCCCTGCTGGATGTGAAATCGCCATTTCACCCCGCCACACTTCTTAATTGTTGCAAAAATCATTTGTGAAATTGATCTCCAACAGGCGAGAACGGCCACGCTCATTCCGACAGACACTCCCCTCTTTCTCCCCCTTCGCCCGCCCCGCGGGAGCCCACGGGATCCCCCAGCCTCGGAAACTCAGAGTTGGAGCCGCCAGCCCGGGTTTAGGGGCGCTGGCTGGGGGGTCTCCCTCGCCCCGCTGAGTTGTCTGCAGCAGCGGAGGGCAGGGACCAGGCCAAGAGTTAGGTGGCCCCGAGTGGGCCGCCTGGGGTTCCCACGTCCTTGGCAACCACCGGTCGGGGCCCTGAACTGAGAGGACTGGCTGCGCGCTCGCCCCACTCGATCCGGAGACGAGCCCGCACCCGCGGCCCAGTGCGCGGAGACGGAGCTCAGCGCGCTCCGGAGGGCTTCTCTCACTCCGGGGGACCGACCGAACCCCGACTCTCACCTTCCTGATGGGCGCTTGGAGCTACGCTCAGACAGCAAGGGAGAGACGGCAGAGCCTAAACGCCAGCGCTGACCCTCACTTAGAAGCACGCACTGAGTGGGCACACAAGCCACGCACCCACCGCAGACCCACACACACACCCACCTTCCCCCGGACTCACACAGATGTGGACATGAACCTGTCCACACACAGACACACCGGCCCTCTCCACCCACACACGCAGAGGCGGGGAGGCTTAAACGCTTCCTCACCATGATGGACGCTACTGATGGACGCAAGACTGGATGAACAATGTGTGTGTGTGTGTGTGTTACATAGGTATGTCTGTGTGTATACCTGTGTGTATATATGCAGCCACCTCAGGAGGTCAAGGCAGGCCAGACCTACGGCAAGATGAGATGGAAAAGGGACTGACTCAAGGCTGACTCATGGTCCCCAGACTCACACATTGCGGCGTAAAATGCCACCTTCTCATCTCTCTTGGGGGCAAGCGGATTCAGTGGGGTAGCATCTCCAGGAAGGAAAGGGTCACAGAAAACCTTGCAGGGCCCTGTAACTCAGGTAGCCTGGCCCCTTGGTTTCCTAAAGGGACTGGGAGCAGGGGGCTTTCCGATTTTAAAGCCACTTGGTCTCCCCCTCTCAATTCTGGGGCCCCAGGGGGCATGAGTGTAACAGCTTTTCAGCAGCCCCCATTTCTAGAAGGTCTCCCCCACCCCCGCCCCACCTCTGGCTGGAGGAGCCCCCAGTCCTGGAATAGAGGGGAGAGGAAGGAGACTGTCACAGGCTTAGAGGGGCAAAGGTCACAGGTGAGGCAAGGGGGAGGGGAGGGGGCACTCGGGGCCAGCCTGAGGAGGCTCCCAGGCCAGGCCCGGAGGGGGCTGACCCCAGCACGGGGAGC
>SJYX01009827.1:0-21214 GCA_006410675.1 Oreotragus oreotragus
AGAAGACTCTTGAGAGTCCCTTGGACTGCAAGGAGATCCAACCAGTCCATTCTGAAGGAGATCAACCCTGGGATTTCTTTGGAAGGAATGATGCTAAAGCTGAAACTCCAGTACTTTGGCCACCTCATGCGAAGAGTCGACTCATTGGAAAAGACTCTGATGCTGGGAGGGATTGGGGGCAGGAGGAGAAGGGGACGACCGAGGATGAGACGGCTGGATGGCATCACTGACTCGATGGAAGTGAGTCTGAGTGAACTCCGGGAGATGGTGATGGACAGGGAGGCCTGGCGTGCTGTGATTCATGGGGTCCCAAAGAGTCGGACACGACTGAGCGACTGAACTGAACTGAACTGAACTGAATACATTGGTATGATTGTGTGCTTAATGTTTGTTTGTCTCTCCTATTAGGAGAGTTCCATGAAGGCAGAAACTATCTTCTTTGCTCAACAATATATTCCAGCACAGTACCTGGCACATAATAGTGTTCAGTAAATCTTTATTGTTGGAATGGATGAACAAATAAATGACCAGGAAGAAAAGCATTTCTGGCAATAGGAGTACACATGAAACCAAACAAAGAAGCAGCACTGAATAAGGTACTTTATAATTAAAGTGATTTTGTAAACAGGTAAATTACTTATATTTTCTATAGTGAACCTTAGGAGGAAGGAAATAAAGGACAGCAAAAGGAGGGAAGACAACAGATTAAAAGAGTTGTAATTATTATCACTGAGGAGGAAGCTAGAGATGGAGTGAGCACTAGACTGTTGAGAAACACTAGATTCCCACTGGGAAGAGTACTATACCAAGAAAAGCTGACACCCCTGCCAAGGGGGCCAACCTCGCTACCTGCTATTCTGCCAGTGCTATTGAGCTGTTGCACAGTCATATTGATACCACCACAAATTCATGTTCCTAGTCAGCTACTTCTTCCATTTCCAAGACTTTAAGCCTTCTGAGGTCTCTTCAATCCCTCTATGCTATCATCTGCTTGACTGCTCTTAGAAGATGACCTTGTCTTCTATTTCTCTGAGAAGAAAATGATCATCAGGCTGAAAATTGCTCAATTTCCCTTCTTGTTTATCTAAATTAGTGTCACTGTATCCTTCCTATTCTAACCTCTTTTCTTCTAGTCTTATGGGCAGGTATCCCCTCTACTGTCTAAGGTGAATCCCTTTTTATTTACGCAGAGGACCTCAACTAAAAGAAAACACCTTATCAACTCATTCCTATTCTCAGTCTCTCCAAGTCTATCCCAACCAGTCTCTGGTTCTTTCATACGCTCAAGTCTCTTCCATATTTCAAAAAAAAAAAACAAAAACAGATTTATATCCCTTGACCCATGACTACCAGCTACTGTCTTCTTTTATCTTGCCTTCTTGAAAGAAGAGCCTACCAACTTGCTCCACTTCCTTGTCTAGCATTCACTGTCCATCCCATAGCAATCTGTTCCTATCATTCCCCTGACCCTCTTCTCACTGCAGTCATCAATAGCTTTCTTGCTGATTAAAAAAAAAAAAGTCAATGGACTTTTTTAACCCTTATCTTTACACTTCTTTATAAATTTATACTTTTGATAGCCCTCCTTGAAACTTTCTTCCCTTGTCTTTCATGAACCACTGATTTTCTTCATACCTGTTTGCTCTTTCTTCATCTCCCTTGTTGTCAGCTCTCCTTTCCCCCTTCCTTAAATACTGCTATTACCCCTGAGTTCTATCTAGCCTTCGTCTCTCTTCTTTGCCATTTGCTCACTCAGCAAATATTGAGTAAGTGCCTTTAACATGCCAGGCACTCTTCGATTTCATCTACTTTGTAACATCAGGTACCATCTAAATTCTCACTTTTGTCGCTTAGTCATGTCCGACTCTTTGCGACCCCATGGACTACAGCATGCCAGGCTTCCCTGTCTATCACCAATTCCTGGAGCTTGCACAAACTCATGTCCATGGAGTCAGTGATGCCTTCCAACCATCTCATCCTCTGTCATCTCCTTCTCCTCCTGCCTTCAATCTTTCTCAGCATCAGGGTCTTTTCCAATGAGTCAGTTCGTCACATCAGGTGGCCAAAGTATTAGAGCTTCAGCTTCAGCATCAGACTTTCCAATGAATATTCAAGACTGATTTCCTTTAGGATGGACTGGTTGGATCTCCTTGCAGTCCAAGGGGCACTCAAAAATCTTCTCCAACACCACAGTTCAAAAGCATTAGTTCTTTGGTACTCAGCTTTCTTTAAGGTCCAACTCTTACATTTGTACATGACTACTAGAAAAATCATAGCTTTGACTAGATGGACCTTTGTTGGCAAAGTAATGTTTCTGCTTTTTAATATGTTGTCTAGGTTTGTCATAGCTAAATGCTGATGACATACAAATCTGTATCTTCAGACCTCTCTACATTAAACCCACATACCCAGCCATGTTTGAATAACTCTACTTAGATGTCCCTCAAGAGCTTCAAACTCAAAATGCCCCAAACTGAATTTCATCATTTCCATTTCCCTGCCTGACCCCTATTTTCCTCCTAAATTCCCTGACTCAATGATTGTTACTACCATTTATTCAGTTGTTCAAGCAAAAAAACCTGGGGATCAACTTTGATTTTCCCTACCTACCCTTTCACATCAAATCTGTAGCCACATTTGTAAGCTCTATACATTCTACCTCCTTGGGTTTTTTGTTGTTGTTTCTATCAAAAATTTGTCCCCCTTTCTTTATCTCTATTGCTTCTGTCTTTAGTTCAGGCCATAGTGTTTACTTGAGTTATTATAATTCTTTAACCAGTCATATAAGGACCTTTGGGATCTGACTCCTGCATACCTCTCTTGCCCCAACTCTCACTGCTCACTTCTCTATCAGTGAAATATCCAGTGCCACCCTCTAATCTTAAATATGACCAAAAAACATGTTCATAGGAGTTACTTTAACATGTCTTCATACTAACAGAATGCTTAACCAACATCTCTAAAGTCCTGGTGGAGAAAAAGCTGAGAAATAGGAGCTCTATCATTCCACTCACATATGTGTAATTTTCCCCATCAAATGTTAAGTCCCTTCTACCTGTTGCTTCAGATGATTAAGTTCAGCTGTCTGGGGATCAATATTAACAACAGGTTTGTTCTTGATTTTTCTTGCTCTGTCAGCATAACGAAGAGTGTTTAATGTTTCCTCTAGATTGGAGTCAGCAGGACTCACACAGGCTATCATAAGAGTGTGGCTATTACCTCCTAGAGAATCTGAAAAAGAACAATGGAAGGAAGTGAAATTCAAGTAGGACGCAAGCAAAGCTGTCCATTGGGTTGGAGACTTCAATCTCAGAGCTGTAAGAAAATAATTCTTAAGTATCTACAAATTTCCTATTGCATCAATATAAAAACATCAAGAATTTCTGCTGTGTAAAATGATATAGTTTAGCATGCTATTACATGTGTCCTCCTTAAGTGAGACTGTGACGTCAGCAGTTAATCAGATTAAAACAACCGGGGCCTGGGCCAAGTAAGTTAGGAGCCACTATTAGGATTAAACATTCTTTGGATGCTTCCTCTAGGTAGATTTTAACTCTTTAGCGAATTCTGCTTGTCAGCATTAATAAATACAGTAAGCAAGTTCATTTCCAGATACAAAGTGCTAAGTACAGTTGACACTCTACAGATTTCTTTGGCTCTCAAATCCATATATGAAGACATTTTTTCATTACCTTAGAAGCCTGCTTGCCAACAGGTCTCTCTCCTGTTTATCAACTGGACAGCTCTGTATGTAATAGTCCAAAAATCTGGCTTTTTATTAATATTTGTCCTATCTTTGCATTCTCATCACTATCATTCTAAGTTACTTTCTTATTTCTTAGAGGCACTTTGGGCTTACCTTGAAGCAGTCGCGTCAACTTGGAATCTCTGTAGGGCACAAAGCCACACTTTTTGTCATCTCCAAGAGCACTGATTACATTTCCCAAACATAGGAGGCCTCGGTTAATATTAATACCTAATAATAGAAAGAAAATTTAAATTGCTTGGTAACATCTAACATATACCTATCCTGAGAAAGAGAAAAGAATAAAGACCCCATAGAATTAAGTTAGCAACCTTAAGGAAACCTCTTAATCCTGTTCACTTTTCCGAGAGTGTCTTTTTTTTCCCCAAAGAGAAAACTCTATATAAAAGAAAAACATTAGCTAAAAATCTTTAGTGTTCTTATCAAATATTCTTATGCTCTTTGAGAAACACACCATATTTTCCCTAGGTGGTATGGATAGAAATGGGAATAAACATAATGCTGGTAGAAGCTGGTGATGTCCACTCTGATATTTTACTTTCTTTCCATCTCTTCCTCTTTCAAACAGTTGGTCTTCCAATTAAGTAAAGTTCAAAGGGCAAAGGTGAAAGCACAATTAAGTCAGTTGGCACTTCTTGCCCTTTTCCATGGAAACAAAGCAGACAGACAGATAACAGATCACCATGACAACAACCACTTGTATAGTTATTTGCGTTTTATACTTTCCTCTTGTTGCTTCAAACAGAGTAAACATTCTTTTCCACTTCTTAAATTCCAAGGTTTACTTTTTAAACATTGTAATAATCTCTGAGGTCCCTTGAAAGCCCCCATGGTTATGTTTATTTTGGAAAATCTATATAGTATGATGATTACAATCATGGAAAGTCTATATAGTATAATGGTTAAATGCATGGGCAATGGTGGCTAGGTTCTAATTCTGGCTTTGTCACTGACTAGTTATGCAATTTTGGGTAAGTTCCACAGAAGGGGGCAAATCTACCCAGTTCATTGATTGTGGTGAGGAGTTAATAAGATAGCTTACACAAAACAAAGTTATATGATATATAAACGGCATGATGATTGTTAGTGCTATTCTACTTTACTTATTCAGCCACTGGACTCCCTTATAGATCTATAAGATCTATATAACAACTATATCTATAAGATCCTTAACTCCAAAATTCCTCTCTGACTGCATCCTACTACCATCCTTCCGTTTCTTTCATGGATGCTATTCTTCACCCTTATTGTGGCTACAAATTTACTGACACTCTTTCTTTCTCTTTTTCGCTGCACCACATGGCATACAGGATCTTAGTTCCCCGATCAAGGATCGAACCTGCACCTGCTGAAGTAGAAGCGTGGAGTCTTAACCACTGGACCAGCAGGGAAATACCAACTGACTCCTTCTAATACCCTTGGTAGATCATCTTTCCTGGGCCTTAAACTACCTATTCTGAACCCTGCAGTCATTTCAGTTATACTTAAACCCATGACCTTCTGCCATTCCCACCATGTCAATTCCCAGGCCTAGGTTAAACCAGCTGTGTGTGTGTGCACACATGCATGCACATGTGTGCTTCTCTCTACACTGCAATGCTGAAGAAAGTTACATAATCAAATGGACTGGATTCATCCATTATAAAACATGCTATCTGACCTTGGCTGAACCCTGGGTCAGTTGATCATCTTCTCTTCTTCATTCTTCCTTCACCATGGCAGCTATTCTAAACACTCATCATTTCCAAGACTGGAAATCTACCTTCACTCTATTAGTATATGATTTCAACAAATACATTATGGTGATCAATTCTTCACAAGGGCTCCCTAACTTCCCCTCTCCTCACTTCACAGTCTTTCCTTTGCTGTTACTGATTCCTCTGTTCTTCTCCTTGTTTCAGGAGGAAATAACTACCTTTATTTTCCCTTCAGCCTCTGCTGGTGTTTCTATTCCCTTAATTTTCCCAGGGACCCTGGATTGTTCAATCTTCTACCTTCCTCTTAGATCTTCAATTTATTTTCCCTTTACAAATTCCTTCTTTTCAGTTTATTCACATGCTCAAATATCCCAATATATAAGGCTGAGTGCCAAAGAATTGATGCCTTCAAACTGTGGTGCTGGAGAAGACTTGAGAGCCTCTTGTACAGCAAGGAGATCAAACCAGTCAATCCTAAAGGAATTCAATTCCTAAAGGAAATCAATGCTGAATACACTGGAAGGACTGCTGCTGAAGTTCCAATACTTTGGCCACTTGACGTGAAGAGTCAACTCATTGGAAAAGACCCTCATGCTAGGAAAGATTGAAGGCAAGAGGAGAAGGGGATGACAGAGGATGAGATGGTTGGATGGCATCACTGGCTCGATGGACATGAGTTTGAGCAAACTCCAGGAGAAGGTGAAGGACAGGGAAGCTCGGCATGCTGCAGTCCATGGGGTCGCAGAATCAGACATGACTGAGCAACTGAATGATGACGATGAAGACAAAAACAGTTCCATCAAGCAACCATCTCTTTCTTTTCCTTTTACTGCCATTTTCCAGGGCCATTTATCCCATCCAGGATGTGAAGGAGATCCTGCTGAGATTAATCAAACCTCACCATTGCCTGTACTAATCCTCATATTAGTTCAGTTCTTTCTCTTCTTACGTCTTTTAGCCAAACAGAACATTGTGCCATCTTACTGGCCCATATCCCATTTGGGATGTGAAGGAAAGACTGCTGAGGTGTTTCAAACCTATTAAGCAAAATGTTCATCTATTACTTCACAGGAACAACAACAAAAGCCCAGATAAGCCCTGAGAAGAAATTATGGGTACTGTGATCTAAGCAAGAAGCACAGACTTAAGAATAAAAAGGCTGAATTTTTCTTCAAATGAGAGTTGGGGTTTTGGAATACAAAGAAGCAAGGGAAATGAATGTCTCTCTGGAAAGAAATCATCACAAAAGAACATTTGATTTCCTGTTGTTGAGAGAGAAATTCTTGACATGGATGGAAAATATGTATCATAAAGACTGGGAAGAACATGTCTGAAGAGACTTAAAAGTTCTGATCAAGTATGGCTATGGAGAAAGATGTCTGGATAAAGTTGTAAGACCAGAAGTTCCTCTTCTCTCTAAAAGATTGAGAATGGATGAAGTGAGGAAAGGATCAAGAATACTACTCAATAGCTTCAGGTATTTGTTCACTAGGGCAACAAATAAATAATAGAGATTTTAACTTTAAAAGGGGACTAGAACTTCACAAGTATAATGAACACATGTTACAATAGATTTTACAACTAGATTAAAAGGATATATTTGTCACAGGAGAGAAATACAAGGTAGGAGAGAAAGGAGGCAGCTCTATATGAAGCAACTCTCAACTGGGGACAATTTTGCTTCTGTAGGACTTTTGATATCTGATAAAACATGGTCCACTGGAGAAGGCAATGGCAAACCACTTCAGTATTCTTGTTTTGAGAACCCTATGGACAGTATGAAAAGGCAAAATACAGGACACTGAAAGATGAACTTCCCAGGTTGGTGGGTGCCCAATATGCTACTGGAGATCAGTGGAGAAATAACTCCAGAAAGAATGAAGGGATGGAGCCAAAGCAAAAACAACACCCAGCTGTGGATGTGACTGGTGATGGAAGTAAAGCCCAGTGCTGCAAAGAGCAATACTGCATAGGAACCTGGAATGTTAGGTTCATGAATCAAGGCAAATTGGAAGTGGTCAAACAGGACATGGCAAGAATAAACATCGACATTTTAGAAATCAGCGAACTAAAATGGCCTGGAATGGGCAAATTTACCTCAGATGACCATTATATCTACTACTGTGGGCAAGAATCCCTTAGAAGAAATGGAGTAGCCCTCATAGTTAACAAGAGTCTGAAATGCAGCAGTTGGGTACAATCTCAAAAACAACAGAATGATCTCTGTTCGTTTCCGAGGCAAACCATTCAATATCACAGTAATCCAAGTCTATGCCCCGACTAGTAATGCTGAAGAAGCTGAAGTTGAACAGTTCTATGAGTACATCATGCAAAATGCTGGGCTGGATGAAGCACAAGCTGGAATCAAGATTGCTGGGAGAAATACCAATAACCTCAGATATGCAGATGACACCACTCTTATGGCAGAAATCGAAGAGGAACTAAAGTGTCTCCTGGTGAAAGTGAAAGAGGAGAGTGAAAAAGTTGGCTTAAAACTCAAGGTTCAAGAAAATAAGATCATGGCATCCAGTCCCATCACTTCATGGAAAATAGATGGGGAAACAATGGAGACAGTGAGAGACTTTATTTTGGGAGGCTCCAAAATCACTGCAGATGGTAACTGCAGCCATGAAATTAAAAGATGCTTTGCTCCTTGGAAGAAAAGCTATGACTAACCTGGACAACATATTAAAAAGCAGAGCCATTACTTTGCTGACAAAGTTCCATCTAGTCAAAGCTATGGTTTTTCCAGTAGTCATGTATACACATGAGAGTTGGAGTATAAAGAAAGCTGAGCACCAAAGAATTGATGCTTTTAAACTGTGGTATTGGAGAAGATACTTGAGAGTCCCTTGGACTGCAAGATCAAACCAGTCAGTCCTAAAGGTAATCAGGCCTGAGTGTTCATTGGAAAGACTGATGCTGAAGCTGAAACTCCAATACTTTGACCACCTGATGCGAAGAACTGACTCATTGGAAGAGATCTTGATGCTGGGAAAGACTGAAAGCAGGAAGAGAAGGGGATGACAGAAGATGAGATGGTTGGATGGCATCACCAACTTGATGGAAATAAGTTTGTGCATGCTACAGGAGTTGGTGATGGACAGGGATGCCTGCGTGCTGCAGTTCATGGGGTTACAAACAGTAGGACATGACCAAATGACTGGACTGAACTGAGCTGAGGACATTTGGTGATATCTGGAGACATTTTGGTTGTCACAACTTGCGAGGTCAGGGGGAGTACTACTGGCATCTTGTGAGTCAAGGGCAAGGATACCACTAAACTTTCTACAATGCCCTGGACAGTCCCTGCCTCCCAGTATTATTTGACCCAAAATGTCAATAGTGCAACAGCTGAGACACCCTGCTCTGTATGAGAAGAAAACACGTATGAGCCTAAGGCAGGTAGCACAGTCGAGAAGATTAGGGGGGAAAAAAGAAGTAATATGATAGTATAGATACACTCTGCATAGTCAGAGAGAAAGGGAATGATCTGTTACTGCAATTGGTCACAAGACTTACAGGAATAACTACCGAGAGGTGATAGGGTGAAAAGGAACTTAATTGGGAGACAGAATCTTAGCTCAAACTCTGCCTCTGGTACTTATCAATGTGTATGACCTTGGACAAGTCACTAAAACTTTCCTTTTATCCATAAAACAGGTGTAATACATACCTTTCTTACCTCATGAGGCTATGATAAAAATCAAATGTGATCTATAAAGTGCTAAGTTATTATTAATAGGATAGAGAAACTTAGATAATGTAGTTATTTGCTAAGTTACATGACACTGAAAGCAGAGCACCCAATACAGTCCTTATCTATTCTCATGACAATTTCTTCAGCAAAAGGATACTGTGAGAAGGAAATGGCTGCTTTGGCCTTCAAGTCGACACACATGGAAGAACTGACAGTGTAAGTGAAATGATGAGAATCTGGTTATAGGGGACCGAGGTGCAGGGTCAAATATCAGTATGCTAGACATTAAGAAAACAGATTTCTAGAACTCAGGGGAAAAAATAGTTATGCTTCTGGTACCGAAAGTCTAAAGGGGGAAAAGTATGAAAGGCTTTCAAAAAATAAAATTGTAATTATTTAGACACACATTATTCCAATAAAAATTGATATAGCTTCACAGGAATCAATGTAACAAAACCGCATACAAAAAGAACACAGAGAACATTAGACGAAGTTCTGTTCAAATATAGAAGACTGACCATCAGCATTTCTTTCCCCACTAAGATACCATTAAAGGGAATTTAGAAAGTAATAACCGATAAGATCACAGAGCACAGGAGAGGAAATACCAACAGGCAAGCGATCTCAATGTTTTTAGAGTACAGGTGGAGAGCAATAACTGACTCAGCAAGATGGAGGAGCCTCAATCTAAAATGCCTGCAAAGGGACAATAATGATGATGACAGTGATAATAACAGCTAAGTTTATATAGTGTTTACTAAAAGCCAGATACTGTTCTAGGAACTTTATACATATTACCTCACTTAACCCTCACAGTGGTCCCATAAAGTGTGCATAAAGCATGATTATCCTTGTGTCAACAGATATAAGAGCTGAGGCACAAAGAGGTTAGGTAACTTGCCTAAGGTCACATAGCTAGTAAGTGGCAGAGTCAGGATTCAGATGGAGGCAGTTGGGCTTCAAAGTCCATGATCCTAACCTCTCTGCTCTATGGAAATGAGCTTATTTGCTCCCTTAGAGGCATCAGGTACCTTGGAAAGACGAGAGACTTGAGGCTGAAAAGATGGGGTTGGTAGAAACTATATTTAAAGAAACCTTAAACTCTCAAGTCTTCCCTCCAGAGCCATGTGACTACTGTATCCCCCATTCTCAATCATTCCTAGTCTACTTAGTGGGGTAGACTTTCCAATACCTGCCCATTAAATGTTGGTATTCTCTTTGGACTGTCTTAAGGTTTTTGCTTACTATATACATTCTTCCTGGGTTATCTCATCCTTGCCTAGAGTTCCAATAAATATCTGTATTAATGATTCCCTCAAATCTGCATCTCCAAACCAGACCTCTTTCCTACTGTCCAAAGCTATATTTTATCTGCAGACTGAATAACCTCCAGTGGGCTGTGCACACATGACATTGTATAACAGACTTGAACAACACAGAATTCATCTTTCAGTGCAGATCTATTTCACTTTCAGCACTGTTCCTTTTCATTGTCTCACCATCTAAGCAGTCACCCAACAAACAGCAAATCTGAGATATCCTGGACTCTCTCACTTTTCTCACCTCATACATTCGAGTCCTTTTCATCATTTAGTGAATATGTTAAATATTCTAGGCACTGTGCTAGGCATTAGAGATACAAAGATGAATAAGTCACAATCCCTACTTTCAAAGAGTTAAAAATATAAAGGGAGAGAGACACACCAACAAAAAATAATTACAAATATAATATTAAAGGAAAAGATAGATAGTAAAAATGAGTTTTCATAGGAGGGACTGGGAATTGAAAAATTGAGCTGAATTGTAAAGAATGACTAGGACAATGCTGATGGGGGAGGGAAGAGTAGGAAAAAAGAATGTAAGGGCATTCCAGGCAGAGAAGTAACATATGTCAAGGCACATATTTGTGAGAGAGGGCATCATACATTTAGGAACTACAGGTAGTTCAATAGGAAAACAGTGCAAGTTACGAAGTAAAGAGTAACAAATAATGAGGCCAGAGGACAATTAGGGGCAGATCATAAACAGCATATGTCATGCTCAGGTATCTGTATTTACCCTGTAGAACAGTGGTTTTCAAATTGTGTTCCTCAGGACCTTAGGGATACTTCAGGGACCCACAAAAATACTGTAGCGTTTCTGTAACTGTAATTTGAATTTTGTTTTAAAAATTATTTTTATTGTGGTAAAATATATATAACATAAAATGTACCATTTTAACAGCTTTTAAGTGTACAGTTCAGTGGCATTAAGTACATTTACACTGTTGTGCAACCATCACTGCTATTTAAAATTATTTTAACTATTTTAAATAAAACTGCATTTAAATGGCTCATTCTAATATGCTATAAAGCAAACCTTAACACACTGGAGTCTACTGACACATTATCTTGTACAGCAAGGTTAATTCATTTTTCTGCAGTCTTTGAATATACCTCTATTATTTGTACATGTTTGAATTTTTTGCAAATGTGTAATTTGAGGTTGTAGCTGTGCACAAGACTTTGCCCAGTTTCCATGCACACTCACAGAAAACTGTACAAATAACTGTACCACTGTAGCACATGAGCTTGTACTGAAACACCAGACAGAGGCAGTTACTCAATTCATGTGCTTATCATATTTTCATAGTCAGTTGTGTGGTACCAAATTAATATGGAACTCAACATGTTACGATATGCTATTAAAGACAGTTTCACAATCTAAGTAGCCATTGATGGATGAATCAATAAAGAAAATGTGGTACACACACACAGAGGAATATTATTCAGCCACCAAAAAGAAGATCTTGCCTTTTTTAACATGGATGGACTCTAAGGGCATCATGCTGAGTGAACTAAATCAGATGGAGAAAGAAAAACATTGTATGTCCTTATTTATATGTGGAATCTAAAAAAGCTGAACTCATAGAAAGAGAGTAGAATGGTGGTGGCCAGAGGCTGAGAGGTAGGGGAAATAAGGAGATGTTGGTCAAAGGTTACAAACATCCAGCTATTAGATGAGTAAGTTCTGGGATTTCACATACAGCATGGTGACTATAATCAACAGTACTGTATTATGTACTTGATGGTTGTTAAGAGAGTAAATCTTTTTTTAATGAAAACATTTTTATTGAGATAACATTGGTTTATAACAATATATGTTCCATGTGCACAAGATTACACTTCTACTTCTATATATAGTATGCTCACCATTAAAATTTTAGTTTTCATCCATTACCATACAGTTGATTCCCTTTACTCATTTCATCTTTCCCTGACTGCCTTCCCCTCTGGTAACCACTACTCTATTTTAAGGGAGTAAAGTTTAAATGTTATCACCACACACACACATACAAATGGTAATCATATGAGGAGATGGCGGTGTTAACTAACCTTATTGTGGTAATCATTCTGAAATAAATACATGTGTCAAATCATCACATTGTACAACATAAATATAATATATGCTATATGTCAAGAATATCTCAATAAAGCTGGGGGAAAAATGAAATGCAATAGTATATATGAAGCACTTAGCCAATGGCACTCAAATAAAAATGATTTCAGTGCTTCTTGTAAGTTTTGTGAGTGTCTTGTTGGACATTAATAGCTTTTATATAACATAAATTAGGAAATATATCGTTAGTGATCCAACATTGAATTTAAATGTCCTATCACTTCTCATCAAAGCTCCTAGATGAGTTTAATAATTGAAGAGACTGTAAAGTAGGCTGTTAAAAAATATTTATAACTCATAATTATGTATTAGTATGAATCAGGATTTTCTTGATAATTTATGACAAGGAAAAATTATAGAAAAAATTAGATACAAAACCTTAAATAAGATTGTAGTTGTCATCCAGAATCCCCATCATGTCATATACTAAGAACTAAGAATGTTCATTGGAGCCTAGTGTGCAAAAGTCTGGAACCAACCTAATGTTCATCAATAGGAAAATGGTGTAATAAATACAATGGCACATCTATACAATATATGGACATGAAAAAGAACGCAGTAGAGGTGTATATGCTAATATGGAACAATCTCCATAAATTAAAGAGTAGATTAGAAGACAGTACATAGAATGCTTCCACTTAAATAGAGAGACTGTCTAAACACCTAGACAAGGGATCTGGGGAGAGAGAAAAAAATATTTTTCTTTATACTGCATTAAAAATATTTATTTTGAAATAATTATAGATTCACAGGAAGCTGCAAGGAATATGTACAGCAAGGTCTTGTGTACCATTCACTCAGCCTTCCCCAATGGTAACACCTCTCATAACCATAGTACAATAATCAGCAAAAGGAAATTAACATTAGCACAATCCCCAGATGTTATTTAGTTTTTATATATATGCTGTGTATGTGTATAGTTCTGTATAATATCACATGTATAACTTCATGAAATGATCACCAAAATCAAGAGACAGAACTTTTCTATCATCTTAAGGGTCTCCTGTACTACCCTTTCTAGGCACACTTACCTCTTCACACTCCAATCCTTACACCCTGACAACCATAATCTTTCTCCCCTACAATTTTGCTAGTTCAACAATGTATAAACAGCACATATAGTGTATAACCTTTTGAGACTAGCCCTTTTTTTTCCCACTCAGCATAACAATAATAATCCATCCAAGGAGTCTGTTTCAATAGTTCACTCTTTTTTACTGCTGAGTAGTATTACATAGTGTGGATGCACCACAGTTTGTTTAACCATTCATTTACCTGCTGGTAGACATTGAGATGCTTCCAGTTTTTGGTTATTACAATAGAGCAGCTGTGAACATTTATGTACAGGTTTTTGTGTGAACATTCACTTTCTCTGGAATAAATGTTCAATAGTGCAATGTATGAGAAATTCGATTTTACCACATTCTTGCCAGAATTTGGTATTTTTTCTTTTAGCTATTTTGAGAGGTATGCAATCTTCTTGTGGTTTTCACTTGTATTTGGTTAATGACTAAGGATGCTAAACATCTTTTCATGTGATTACTGCCATCTGTATATTCTCTTCAGTGTAATATCTGTTTGTGTCTTGCTCATTTTCTAGTTGTATTGCTTTTTATAATACTGAATTTTGAGAGTTCTTCATATATTCTAGATACAAGTCCTTTGTTAAATGTATTGCATTTTTTATCATGAACAATTTCATGATATACAAGTGAATATAAAGAAATACATTGTGATATAAAATAGCTGTAATATTCTTATTGCTTGAAGATTGACCTACTCAGTGTTATATATCTGAACTTACAAAATACATTTATGTGAATTTCAAATCTGTTTCTTAATTTATTTCAACCGTGAGAATTTGACTTCATTTTAAAAATAGTTCCTCTACTTTAAAAGGAAGGCAGATTAAAAACATCTGTTGTAGATGATAGACACAAATGAAAGGTTTGAAGAGGGCACAAACATGATCAACTTTAGATTTAGAAATATTGCTTTGGTAGTCATTTGGAAGGTAGATTTGGGAGTTAAAAAACTGGTGTTTAAGAAACCATTTAGGAGGTTATTTTAATAGTTCAGTTGAGAGATCGTTAAGGACTGGAACTATGGGAGAGGAACAAAGTCTTGAGAAGTTAAAGGTGTTTAAGACATAAAAATGACATAACCAAGAAACTTTTTGGATGCGGGAGACAAGAAAGAGAATGACTACAGCATGTGCTCTTATTTCAGGTACTGTGTGTCAGGCACAGTGCTTAGCACAAGTGGCAAGAAAATACCAACTGGTCTCTCCCTTCAAGGAACTCAAAATTTAACAAGACAAATATAATTACAATGAAAAGAGAGAATGCTGTGAGACTCAGGTTAACAATTGACTGAGAAGGGAAATATCTTTTATATATCATGAAAATGCTTTGGATTACAGTCTTTTAAGTAAATGCATTTGTCAAAATTCAGCTAAGAAACACTTAAAATTTGTGCTTTTCATTGTAAATTTTACATTAAAAAATCTACTCAAATATTAAACTTCAGTTCATAATACATAAGCTTAAGAATTTGGGAGGAAATGTACTAATGTGTACAATTTATTTAAAAATGCATTTAAAAAAGAATGTAGATTAATAAGTAGATAAATGGACAGATACGTAATAAAGGAAATATACTAAAATATTAATGGTGGAATCCAGATGCCAGATGTAGAAGTGTTCCTGTATAATCTTTGTTGTCTCTTTGAAAATTTGAAAGTGTTAGGAAAAAACAGTATGGGAGCATCAACTGCTGCTGCCGCCGCCGCCGCTAAGTTGCTTCAGTCACGTCCGACTCTCTGCGACCCCATAGACGGCAGCCCACCAGGCTCTCCCGTCCCTGGGATTCTCCAGGCAAGAACACTGGAGTGGGTTGCCATTTCCTTCTCCAATGCATGAAAGTGAAGTCGCTCAGTCATGTCCGACTCAGCGACCCTATGGACTGCAGCCCACCAGGCTCCTCCATCCATGGGATTTTCCAAGCAAAAGTCCTGGAGTGGGGTGCCATTGCCTTCTCTGATCAACTGATGAAAAGCCTTCAACCCAAGAAAGAGGTTTTCTAGATGGGTGACATCCAAACTGTGAATTGAAATATTAGTAGGAACTAGCAGTCAGACCAAAGGGAGAAGAAACTCAGGCATTCAATGAGGGCCTATGAAAATATGTCAGGCGCTATGCCAGGCCCTAGGGGTTCAAAGATGAATAAGACCTAGTTTCCACTTTTGATTGGCTTGCTGTCTACTGGGAGTCAGGCAAGGAGATGGCTATAGTACAGAGTTGGGGTAGTGTTAGTATAGAAAAGAAGCAAGCACTAGATGCAGGGGTTGGGGGTAGGAGAAGTTGGAGGCAGTCAAAGAACTGGAGGTCGTTCAAGGGGATGAAACTGGAGCTGAGTAGTGAAGGATGAAATAGAATAAGCCACATGAAGACGGGGGAA
The DNA here is from genome assembly GCA_006410675.1 of Oreotragus oreotragus. Lineage (NCBI taxonomy): Eukaryota > Metazoa > Chordata > Mammalia > Artiodactyla > Bovidae > Oreotragus > Oreotragus oreotragus. Next base: position 16,061 of record SJYX01009827.1, read on the forward strand.
GGCATTTTTGGCAGAGGGAGTGGGATGTACAAAGACGCAAAGACAAGTGCGAACTTACCACACTTAGTATGGCTAAGCAGACTGTGACAAAGGGTTGGGGAGAGAAGAAGCTAGCCAGGTAGGCAAGGCTGGAGCGTGAAGGCCATGCTGAGTGCCTGGTACAAAGTGAGGAGCTCTGGGAAGAGCTCTAAGAAGGGCTATTCAGTTTAGGGAGAGCATCCTGGCTGCTGGTTGGGAGATGACTTGAACAGGTGCCTAACTGAAGATAAGGAATTCCGTTAGAAAGCTTGCTATATGCTAATGATGAAGGTCTGAATGAAGGTAGTGGTAGTAAGGCTAGAGAAAAGAAAGTGATGTGAGAGATGAGAAAGTAAGACTGACAGGACTTGGTGACTGATGGGATTGGGAGGAGGAGTCAGAGTGAAGGAAGAATGTGAAATGATGCCCTGGTTTCTGGCTCGGGTGACTGGGGGAATGCTGATATTACTGAACACAGGTAATGGAGGGACAGGTTTAACAGAGGCAGGGAGGGATGAGGAGTTCAGCTTTGAACACGTGGCATGGGAGGTACCTGTGGGACATTCATGAGATGCCCCATAGGCAAATACCTTTATAGGCTGAAATGTAGATACAAGATATGAGCTGGAGACAGAAGTTTGGGATCAGCAGCCTATGGGTAGAAGCTATAAGCATCTAAGTGTTGAGATAATTTAGGGTGGTGTGGAGGTGGCAAGGTGAGGGGCTTGAACAGCGGGAAGAGAAAAAAAAAAAAATCCCAGGCAGAACCTGGGCCATGTTTCAATTATAGGCAGGTAGAAGAAGAGAAGCCTGAGAAAGAGTCCTCAGAAATGTAAGAGGAAGAGCCTCCCTGGTGATCCAGGGGTTAAGTATCTGATGTGCAATGCAGGGGACACTGGTTCTATCCCTGGTCCAGAAAGGAGCAACTGAGCCCATATGCCACAACTACTGAGCCTGAATTCGAGAGCCCTTGAGCCGCAACTACTGAGCAATCATGCTGCAGTTACTGAAGTCTGGGTGTCGAGAGCCCATGCTCCACAACAAGAGAAGCCACTGCAATGAGAAGCCAGGCACCACAACTGGAGAGTAGCCCCCACTCACCACAACTAGAGAAAAGCTTGCACAGCAATTAAGACCTAGTGCAGCCAAAAATAAAAATAAATAATTTTTAAAAAGAAAGAAAGAAAAGTAAGAGGAAACCCAGGAGGGTAGTGTCACAGATCCAAGGGAGGAAAGAGACTGTCCAGAAGAAGGGGCAGGGTGTCAGACACAATGGAGTCACCAAGTAAAAGGAGGACTGAAAAGAGCCTAATGGATTCAGTTATTCAGGTCACTGGTTGATCTCGGCAGGGACAGTTTCAATGGGATGAGGATGGAGGTCTGCCAAAAAAGCAGAGTGAAAGGAAAAGGGAAAAGAGCAGTAGTGTGAGGAGGATGAAGGATTTTGTTTGTTTTTAAATGGGAGAAACACATTGGTATGTTTCTATGCTGAGGGAGGAAAGCCAATACAAGTACCACAGTGCAGAGATCTGAAACAACAGTACTGTTTGGAAAGCATGGAGTAGAGACTGCTATGGCTAGATCCCTGGATTTTATGGGGAAGTGGTTAGAGATGTATGAGTGGAAATACAGACAGGCCAGAAAATGGCCAGGTGGCTCCCTGGTCGTACGGAATTTCAGAGAAGAAATACATTAAAAGATAAAATAGTTATAAAAAGTGACATCAAAAACACAAGACTTAAGTTGGACCTTGAAAGATAGCTATGTTGCAGATAGTTTGATGGGGAATGGGGAGAATGACTTCAGTGTGGGAGAGAAGGAGAGACAGCTGTGATATGTACACAGAAGCTAGAAATAGCAGGGCATGTTGTGGAGGCCATGTAGCTGCAGTAGAGAGTATGGGCAGAGAAGCTATGAAAGACAGCTGAGGAGGTAAACTGGGACCAGGGTACAAAGGTTTGGAAGGCCTAGCTATAGTTTTTAGAATTTATCCTATAAGCAGTGATGTGCCACTTAGTTTCTAAGCAGAGGAGGTGCCACACACAAAGTGGTATTTTAAGATCAGCATAGCTATGATATTTAGAAGGAAAACGTCCTCCTCAGAGTGACAGTGTTAGGAGACTCCTGACCAGGTGTGTCGGGTAAGGAATGGACTTAGCAGAGGCAGCAGGAACAGACTGGAAGTGGGTGAATCGCGGCAATATTGCTAAGGAAGAACTAACAACAGGTACTCATTACTAGTCAAGGAAATCATGCTGACTATAATAATTAGCATATTATTAAGAACAGAAAGAAGGAAAAGAAACTGAAAAGGAGTAGTTTGAGTTAAGAAAAGAACTAGGACAGTGAGGATTCACAAACAAGAAGAGTTTCAAGATGGATATATTCAAGTGTCAATGCCACAGAGAAGTCAGGTAAGATGGACACTGAAAGAACCAATTCATTTTGGCAACTAGGAGATACACAGTGGTTTTAGTAAGGTGGGTATAGATTACAGAGAGAGTGAATCAGGTGCCTAGATACAAAGTCAGTATTAAAAAATAAATTTTACTTCCATATACCAAAAACAAAGTTAGAATATAAACTTTTTAAAGATTATACTTATCCTGGTTACATGAATTTATTCAGTTTATGAGAATTCAGCAAGCTATTCACTTATGATATATGTACTTTTCTGTTTGTATATCATACTTTACTAAAAAGATTTTAAAATATCACTTGCAATAGAGTCAAAATACAAATTACCCAAGAATAGAACAAAAGATGTATAAGATGTCTATAAGGAAAATTATTGAGAAATATTAAAGAAGTCCTCAATAAGTGAGGAGATATACACAGATTTGGAAGACTTATTTTTACTTAGTAGAACAGAGTACACAGAAACAGACCAAGGTATATTTGGGCACTTAATATATGACAGAAGTGGCACTGCTCATCAGAGGGAAAAGGATGGATTTTTCAATAAATACTGTTAGGACAAATGGGTGTTTACATGGTGAATGAAAATTGGACCCCTACATCATTCCATGTTCATAAAATAGTTTCAGATGAATTAAAGACTTAAATGTGAAGGCAAAATTGTGAAGTTTTTATTAGATAGTACAGAATACCTTGGAGGTTCTGAAGGATTTCTTAAATAAGACATAATATAAAAGAATCATAAATGAAAAGAGAGTGAATGAACAAGCCAGAGATGAACAAGATATGAGCAAAACATGTAGGGGTGGGGAGGTTTGCAATGAATATAACTGAACAGTGACTTGCCTTGAGAATCCCAAGAACAGTATGAAAAGACAAAAAGATATGACACTGAAAGATGAACTCCCCAGGTTGGAAGGTGTCCAATACACTATTGGAGGAGAGTGGAGAAGTAACTCCAGAAAGAATGAAGAAAAGCAGCCAAAGAGAAAACAATACCCAGTTGTGGATATGACTGGTGATAGAAGTGAAGCCTGATGTTATAAAGAGCAATATTGCATAGGAACCTGGAATGTTAGGTCCATATATCAAGGCAAATCGGAAGTGGTCAAACAGGAGATGGCAAGAGTGAACATTGACATTTTAGGAATCAGTGAAGTATAATGGACTGGAATGGGTGAATTTAACTCAGATGACCATTATATCTCTACTGTGGGCAAGAATCCCTTAGAAGAAATGGAGTAGTCCTCATAGTCAACAAAAGAGTCCAAAATGCAGCAGTTGGGTGCAATCTCAAAAACAACAGAATGATCTCTGTTCATTTCCAAGGCAAACCATTCAATTTCACAGGAATCCAAGTCTATTCCCCAACTACCAATGCCAGAAAAGCTGGCGAAGAAGTTGAATGGTTCTATGAAGACTTCTACACATGGACATCACCAGATGGTCAATACTGAAATCAGACTGATTATATTCTTTGCAGCCAAAATGGAGAAGCTCCATACCATTAGTGAAAATAAGACCAGGAGCTGACTGTGGCTCAGATCATGAACTCATTACTGCAAAATTCAGACTTAAATTGAAGAAAGTAGGGAAAACCACTAGACCATTCAGGTATGACCTAAATGAAATCCCTTACAGTGGAAGTGACAAAATAGATTCAAGGGATTAGAAATGATAGACAGAGTGCCTGAAGAACTCTGGAGGATCATAACATTGTACAGAAGGTGGTGATCAAAACCATCCCCAAGAAAAGAAACGCAAAAAGGCAAAACTGTTGTCTGAGGAGGCCTTACAAATAGCTGAGAAAAGAAGAGAAGTGAAAGGCAAAGGAGAAAAGGCAAGATATATCCACCTAAATGTAGAGTTCCAAAGAATAGCAAGGAGAGATAAGAAAGCCTTCCTCAGGGGTCAATGCAAAGAAATAGAGGAAAAGAATAGAATGGGAAAGACTAGAGATCTCTTCAAGAACATTAAAAATACCAAGGGATGCAATTAGAGATACCAAGAGATGCAAAGATGGGCACAATAAAGGACAGAAATGGTATTGACCTAACAGAAACAGAAGATATTAAGAACAGGTGGCAAGAATACACAGAACTATAGAAATAAGAGAGAAAGCAGTGTCACCCCACTCCAGCACTCTTGCCTGGAAAAATCCCATGGACAGAGGAGCCTGGTGGGCCACAGTCCATGGGGTCACTAAGAGTCGGACACGACTGAGCGACTTCACTTTCACTTTTCACTTTAATGCATTGGAGAAGGAAATGGCAACCCACTCCAGAGATCTTGCCTGGAGAATCCCAGGGACAGGGGTGCCTGGTGGGCTGCCGTCTATGGGGTCGCACAGAGTCAGACATGACTGAAGCGACTTAGCAGCATACAAATAAGATCTACATGACCCAGATAACCATGATGGTGTGATCACTCACCTAGAGCCAGACATCCTGAAGTATGAAGTCAAGTGGGCCTTAGGAAGCACCACTATGAGTAAAGCTAGTGGAGGTGATGGAATTCCAGTTGAACTATTTCAAATTCTAAAAGATGATGCTGTGAAAGTGCTGCACTCAATATGCCAGCAAATTTGGAAAACTCAGCAGTGGCCACAGGACTGGAAAAGGTCAATTTTCATTCCAATCCCAAAGAAGGGCAATGCCAAAAAATGGTCAAACTACTGCACAATTGCACTCATCTCACACGCTAGTAAAGTAATGTGTA